>CM057818.1:33057441-33657441 GCA_030067965.1 Latrodectus elegans | reverse complement strand
ACCATGTACATTTATATTATGCCAAAACTCAATATTCTGGATTATGGAAAGACTAGAAAACATTCTAGCATGTATAAATGAAAACTACATAACTTTCAACATTTAATAATGCTCTAAACTGTTATTAAAAAATGAGACTAGAGTAACATAAATGTGACACTTGTTAGAGGTATTTGATTTGACCTCAGATATGATTCAGGGCACAGTTTGTTTACAACCACTTGTTTCAAGATGAGAGACTTGAAATTAGATCATCGCAAATCACTCAGATTTGCTTCAGAACCAAATAATTCCACAACTTGACTCTGATAATGATCAACATTGCGCCTCATGATATTCATACACGGTCCCAGCAAACGTTCAAATGCAGCAACATCTAAAACTGAGAGTAAAAATAAAAATAATTGATTATTTTAATCCTATATTTTTCACACAGATTTTGTCTGTCAATATCAAAATTTGTCAACACACAATAATAAAATCCTGCTTAATTATGTAGTATAAAGAATCAAAAGATTGGAAATCATACAATCATACATGGTTTAAAAAAATACTACTCTTATCTCCTATAAAATATAAATCAAGCAAAAAAGACCAAATTTAGCATCCTATTCATTTCCCTGTTTTTAAAATAGGAGTACCAGCTGCCCAGTAGCTTTAAGGTGCTTCCTTTTAAGATCAGCAAAGTGAAGCATCATTTACCAAGCACAGTGGTGGGAGGGTGACGACCCCATACCTATAGTGGGTTGTTGAAGGTCCATGGGTTAGGGACATGGCAACACTAATATGTGATATTCAAAGTTCTGCCGCTGGTGTGGCATGGATGTGGAAAGGAAGGTGCCTGCTCAGGTATGACCTCGTCACCTGATGATGGTTCAAAATTATAAGTCATTTGGTGATAGGTGAGTATTTCAAACACATTAACCTCAAGGTACATTCTAGGGCTCACCTGCACCGCTATGCATGTTTTCAAAATATATAGTAAAAGCAGGACTCTTCCTATATTTGCTCTGAATAAACATAAGCCTAAAATGTTTTACATTAGGAAAAGTATCTTTCCATTTTATTCACAACTTAGTAATTCAAAATCAATACATGGTTAAAAACTTAAACATCTCAAAATTTCTATTTTTAATGAGAAAAAGAAAATTTCCCTAATATTTAATTCATTGTAAATAATTGTGAAATCACCAAATAAGTTTTAAGATGCTAATTCAATCTTTGGAATTTTAAAAACTTATCAAAACAACAATTTAAAAAAGTTACTGTAACAGTTACTTATTTTGTAATTATATAATTCTATTCTGAATTAATATATAATTGGTCAAAAATTGAACTGCAAAAACTAATATATGCATTCAAAATCATATATGATTGCATTTATGCAACTTAACATTTCAATACTGCATCATGCACATTAACTTCCATCTGCATTTATATTGTATTGTAATGTATTAAGCTTGTTATGAAATGAAAAATTTTATATATTAATTTTACAAAATTTTACTATTGCAAGAAATTTTAATTATTTTCCAATATTAATACTCATTTTCAAGTTTGAAACAATATAATCAGAATTACTAAGTGTACTAAACTATATTACTAAAGTGAATTATTTGGTTCAATAGAATGAAATATTATTCTATTACTTAGTTAAATGTTTACTTAAAATTCTTTAACTATATATTTTATTTATTAGAAATATTTGCAGCTGCACTAAACTGCATTTGATACTCTTATCATACCTTCTGCCATAGCATACTTTCTTAACATCATAGAGGTTTAAAAATATATGCATTTTTGTGTTAACTAAATGATGGCAAAATAGTTATACACTGATTACATTTACTTTCCTAGAGTTTGCAAACTGTATGTTAAGATTAAATATAAATTTATTTTACAAAATAAAAAATGTATATATTTAAAATAAAATAACGGATTTAAACAATTTTTTTATACTTACATGCAAGTTTCACATTGCCAACTGCATAGGCAGAAGCAGCTCGAGGTTTCTGGGTAACTAAAGCTAATTCTATGAAAAATGTACATAAATATTAATGGTTTGAAATACATTTGAGCAATATATTTTTAAATAAATTTTCTAATATTTTCAATTTAAAAATAAAAATTTATATAATCTATTTGTAAATTATAAGCACTAAGGAAGTAAAGGTTTCATTTAGATTAAAATTTTACATTCCTTATTATTTAACTTGCCAGAAAATACTATTTTTCCATTTGATAATATTATATTGTTATTTCTTAAAAATATATTTTGAAATACTTTTAAGAGGTATGGAATTACCTTTAATGTGTGCTTTTTAAATATAGAGATTCATAAAATATTAAAAATTCATTTCATAATTTTCAACTCACAACAAAATCATCATGACTTTAATCATAGTTAGAATTATAAAATAATGTAAAATAATTTTTTAAGCATTTACACATTTATATTATGTTTACACAATTTTTGCTAACATAAATTATTAAAAAACAAACAATAACTAAAAATATTTCATACCCATAAACATAAGCGAAAATAAAATTTTGATAGAAAAAAAAAAAAAAACAATTCATAAACCAAAAATAGACACAAAATAAAACAAATAAAAAACTTCCTTACTAATGTTGTATAAATTTTAAAACTTTGATAAAAATAGGTCTAACATAAATTTTAAAGAAACAGAAATTTGACTTTAAGTTATTAAATTTTACATTTTCACACTTACCTAGAATATTTTCAGAAAGATACAGAAATGTCAAAAGGAAAACAGTGTTATCTTAATGTTAAAACAGGGAAAGTTCTAATAAATGTTTTAAAAGGTTGCAAGGAAAAAACATGTGATTATTTGAAATCGTCCCCAATTATAAAGTTTTTATTTTGCATGTTTAGTGAATTTTTGACCAGGGCTGAGTTAAGAAAACTGCATGAAGGAATGCAATTTATATCATGATATTTGTCTCTAGCTAATAAAAAACATATTATGAATTATTCTGAAAAAATTTGTAATTTATATTGTAATTAACACTGATTTAAACTCAATATAAAGTTGCATGTTATGCAAGGCACACCATTCAAAACATCTGCTGGATTCAAGAATGCAGGTGTATGGTTCTTTCTCCATCATTATAATTATTATCCATGTGTAACAACTCAAAGTAGGAAAAATATGGGCATAAGATACTTTTTTTTAATTATTAAATTTTTTTAAAATATAAGAATGTTTACTTTAATTTTTGAAAAAGTATTGTTCTTGATCATTGCAAAAAAAGCTATTTGGTTATGCCAATATAGGGTATGAATATAGGCATATGAAATCAAATCCCAATTACAATATTTAATAATTTTGTAACTAAAGAGAATTTTCAAGCATTTCCCATTTCATTTTTATTCAACTAATTTATATGTGAGATCTAACTTCAAAGACCAAAGTAATGTTTTGAACAAAGCTAAATATTATTAAAACATTTATATAAATATCATTATTTTTCCAAATTGTAATTTTTGTCTGAAAGCTTTGTTTTTTTATTTTGGAAAATATAACACACTAGTAATAAATAAAAATAATATTATTTTAAATTATGAAAAGGTATAAATGGTTTAAACAAACAAGTCAAATGAATGTTAGTATACTGCTGGACAATATCTAAGGACAGATCAAAAATTGCAAAGTAGCATAACATTAAGTGAGACATGAGGCTTAGTAGGATAAAATATAATTGCCACACTGTTCAGACATTAGAATAAAGAATATTTTTTGTTCTGGAAAGTACAAAAGATGTGAAACATTTAAAAGAAAAAAAATGCTTATTTGAAGCTGCATATGGAAAAATGGAACAATGCATCTAAAAGTCAGCAGGCACCTTGAAGAAAGGTATCAATACAGGATATGTCCACTGTGGAGTGTGATGCAACATTCCACACATCATACTTTGCACAACATTATACAGCAGCTGTTGAGGCAATTTAACCCATTCTTCTGTGAGTGCATGGATGAGGGTGTTTTTGTTTGTCGGAGGATAGTTTCAACCAGCAACTTACCTCCCTAAAGCATCCCACACATTTTCAATGGGGTTTATATCTGGAGAATATGATGGTCATACGAGGCATTGAATACCCTCAGTGTCTAGACAATCCTGAACAGTGTGTGTTTGATGACATGTGTTGTCGTCCATAAAAACAAATTTATCAGACAGCACCACGGAAAAGATGAACATGAGGAAGTAGAACTTCATTAATGTATTGTTGGCCCGTTATAGTCCCATTCACAACCACATGTAGGGGGCGTGCAGCCACTGATCATGATGCCGGCCCACACCATGACACAATGTATTTATCAGACTGTATACCAGTCCCTTTCCTGGACAATAAGCAGTACCACTCTCGCGCCAGATCAAGTGGCATCTACAATCCGATGACAGACAGAACCTACACTCATCTAAGAATAGTACACATGCCCAGTCCTGTTCAGTCCAATTACAATGCTCACGACACCATTGCAAACGGGCAGTACAGTGCTGTATTGTCAATGGAACACACACAACAGGTCTGCGAGCATATAGTCCTCCTCTCCTCAAATGTCTGACAACAGTTTTTCGGGAGATCTGCTTTCCTGAGGCAGCAAGAAACTGATTTGCCACCTGCTGAGATGTGGTGCACCTGTTTCTTTTTGCTGATAGAACGATATATCTGTCTTCTGCAGGCGTTGTACTTCTAACACAACTTCCCCCCATGCCGCCTACTAAACATTTCAGTAGTTTTAAATGACTTCCACACCTGTGAAACAACGCTGTGAGTGATGTCGAACTCCCTAGCAACATCTTTTATTTTTCGACATTCTTCGATCTTTCAAATAATTAGGCCATGCATAAAATTATCTAAGTGATGTCGGAAAGACATGCCAAAAGTTTCAAGTTCGTCTATAAAATCATTCCAGTAAAACTTTGAAATATTAAATCTTTTTTGTAAAACTTGACTTGAAACATATTACTGACTTGAAACAACAACTGTCCACACGCGTCAAAACCTTTAAAGCTCTTATGAACACTATCACGTGATAAACAGAAGTGGGAAAAAAATTTGATTATATATTCTTTTTCTTACAATATTCCACACTTATTCTAATTTTGCACATTTTGCTTCCTTTCATTTTGTGGTTGCTATGGATGATAGTGTTATCCATCCTTAGCAATTGTCCAGCAGTGTTATAATATATATATATATATATATATATATATATATATATATATATATATATATATATATATATATATATATACACATTCACTTTATTATTATGTTAACATATAATATATTTATATATATACAGAGTATACATAAAAATTATAACTATTTTAAGAATAAATTTTAATATTTGATTTTTGAAAAGGCAGTAATATAATAGAAATATTAATTTAATTAAAAGTTTTTATTAATCTTCTGCACTCAATAATTTTTAGCGTATTTAGCAGAAAAATATTAGCAAGATATTGAAATTAAAAAGAATTTTAGTTCTAACATGAAAGTTGTATAAATTAATATTTAAATAAAATTTTATTCAGTAAATATTTGGCAGAGTTACTCCACAGAAATTTTTTCACTTCCCTTCTTTATATTTGTATTATTTTGGTTAAATACACCCTTTGTGTAATAAAATTTTTTTAAAAAAAGAGTTATTTTACAAAAGCATATATTATAAAATAACTATTTTATAATAAAAGCTATTTATTAAAATAACTGAAAAAAAAGTTTGGCAAAATTCCTCAGTTTCAAACAAATACACATAAAAATGTTTCTTTTATTATTTTATTAACACTTGCTAAATTTATATTAATCTCTATTTACAATTACTTTTTTTAAAAAAATTATTACATATTTAAGACATACATATATACATATATATATGCATAAATATACATATACATACATATATATATATATACATACATATATATATATATATATATACATACATATATATATATACATACATATATATATATATACATACATATATATATATATACATACATACATATATATATATACATACATATATATATATACATACATATATATATATACATACATATATATATATACATACATACATATATATATACATACATACATATATATATATACATACATACATATATATATATACATACATATATATATATACATACATACATATATATATACATACATACATATATATATACATACATACATATATATATACATACATACATACATATATATATATATATATATATATATACACACACATTTTTGCCTTTGAAATTAGACTTTGTGAAATTGGCTTTAAAATAAGCACCACATTTTAATTTTTGTGCTTCTTTCAGTGATAAATGTTTTAAAATATACATTTCAAAAATGAAACATTTATAAAAGCAATATTACAAAGCAAAAAATTAACAATATTTTACACACATACACATATATATATATATATATATATATTACACTTTACATTATAATTAAATTTATGTAAATAGTAAATAAAGCATTATGGTAACAAATTTAAACCAAGTTCAGTTATTTAATGTTCCAGAATGAATGCCCCAAGCATAAAATATAATTAAAGGTCAATATACACATAACTGTTCAACTCTTTTTCTAACAGTTATTAAAATTTTCATTAATTTTAAAATCATATTTACATACATAAATCAATTTTTTTTAATTTTACTTTTAAAATATTTGTATATCTTTGAAGATTAAAAAAAATCCAAATTTTAAATTTTTTATTCTTGTCATGTTTTGCATTGACAAAGCACATAAGCATGCATCTACAAATTGTTGAAGTAACATATCTCTATTTCTATTTTTTTTCTGATACCAATTTTCAGTATCCTTACTTTTTAAGGCAATGTTTAATATTAAATTGCTTTTCTGAATTAATTCTAAAATGGACATCAAAATATTTAAAAGCTTGTTTTTGCTCCAAATATTCCCACATAACTAAACAAACTTTTTATCATTCTTATATTATCTTTGAAACTTTTTTAAATCAAAAAAGAAATGTATTTGCAAATTTCAAAGAAAGTCTTGCCTGCTAATTTAAACATGGTAACAATTTAAAGATAGCTACTGGGGTATGACAGTTATGGTGAATCTGACATTGTCAACTATTAAATTACCCCCATAACATCCTTGAATTAAATTATATTTATAAAATCACTAAAGTGGAGATTTCATACTTTTAAAATTTTATATTGAAACAGTAAACATTTTTTTCTCTTTCACTACTTTATTTCAAAATATAAGTTTTCTAATTAAATGTAGTCCGGAAACAGTTCAAAATCTGTTAACATGATAGAAAAATGTCACTCATATTTATAAGAGATAAAGAACAAAATTAAAATTGAATTGTATTTTTAATCTGAATAGAATCGATACTTTTAAATATAGGGTTCATAGGACTAATTGGTCTTAAGAGATAAGAATAAAATAGGTTAGAAACAAAAAAGTTTGACTAAACTTTTTATGTTAATTTTAAATTTTATTCATGTTTCATGCATTTATATTTAAAAATTTTATTCAAAGTGTAATTAACTAGAAAAATTATATTCTGAAGTGCTCAGCTTAAGGATTAACTTTACTCATCTTAAGGAATTACAAGCTATCTAGTAAAAATAAAATGCCACAAATGTATGATTAGGATGACAGTTAGAAACACGTACGTACTTTCCACTTCAAAATGAACTTTATTATTTATCTTATGGAATAATTAAATATATAGTAAATTAACCACAACAATATGTATGAAGAACACATCTAAGAATGTGTTTGTAATTTTCACTATAAAATACTGTAAAATCAAGATAGTACAGATGTAGAAAATTGATATAGGGCAGGTGAAATTTTGATTAAAGTGCATCAAATATGTTTTCTATAACAACCTTATTGACATCAATTTATTAATTACACATAATGTATCTAACTTTTAATAATTTTAAATAATGAATAATTTTAAACTAGGAAACATGATCTAAAAACATTATAACATCAATGGTTCTATAAGAGTGTTCCTACAACATTAAAAAAATAAATTCATATATAATATATGTAGTCATACCTCCAAAATATTGGCCTTTTGTAAGAGTTGTTACCTCCATTTCAACTTCTTTGTTGTCTTCAGTCTACAAAAAATAAATATTAATAGACTCACATCAAACTTTTATAATAAAAGATTATATAGCATGTATTAAAATGATAGTTCCCCCAATAAAAATAAATATTTTGTTGTGAAAAAAATGTATTTTGTACAAAGCACTGTTTTATGAATTATATTAGTTCTTACATCATAAAGTAATGGGTAAATAATATAAAATTCATAGAAAATATAAGGAAAACTAAAATTATGTAAAACAACTGTTTTAAGAATACAAATCCCATCAAATTAATGACTACTATAAAAAAATCTACTTATAAAAAAATTTTCCAGTTTTTCAAAAATGACTCATACATTCTATTTGCCATGATTTTTATATGGTTTCTACAAACTAAAAATAAGTTTGCCCCTATTTCTAGCCATTTGGAGAAAAAAACGTTTTTAAAATTTATAGTAGTTAAAAAAAAACTATTCAACTGTGTAAATTATTCTCGCAAATATGCTTTAAATGTTTTTTATTATATTCACATTAAAGTTATATGACAGATGATCAATAATCTGTACACCATTATTCAAAAATCATTTACAGGTAAACTTTGCAATAAACATAGGAGTATTATTTTGCTGGAACATGAAGAACAGTCTTTTAGTAAACTCTGATTGAAGAAAAGTATTCCAGTATTGTTAATAATTCAATGGCAATTCAAAAATTCAATGGCAAATCGTCAACAAATACTATATGAATTTTTACTACACATCCAAATCCGACTTGTATCATAATAGCATTACTACCAGATTGGCTCTTGAAGAATTCAGGCTTTTCATATCAGCATAGCAACTATCTAATGTTATATAAATCATCGCAATAATATTGCTAGATATTAAAATATCCAGGCTGAAAATTTTTCAACATGGCATTTTTTTTCAAGAGATTTCCAAAGAAAATTTTAATTCTTTTTCTAATACTTAGTCAAGTTCAAACTGCTTTCATATTTCAATAAACAAAATTGCCAAAATTCTTTATAACATTTTTTTATTAAATAATGCTTTGTTTATTCATTATAATTTACAAATCAATAACATTTTATTACTTCAATATAATTTTACAAAAGTTGTTTCATAATTTACATTTATAATTTCATGAACTTGGTGAAAAATACAGTTTTAAAACTATGAAAGGGTAAAAAAAAAGAAATAACTAAAAATCTTTAAGAATTCAAAAGTTGTAACCACATGAATTAGGAGATGTCTCTCTTTAGCAGTTATTACTTTCATTAATTTTTTTTAGGGAAACTGAAAATTAAATATGCAAGTTATATTTAATTTCATCAATAACAAATCAAATTCAATTGATTTCCTTTCTCTGGGTCAATAATGAATTTAATATGTTGATAAACTTAGTTAGAAATAGATTGAAATGTTTTTATAAGTATAATGAATATATTGTACAACACTACTCATGAAATTGTATAAAATCTTGAATTATTTATCGCTATTAAAAATATTTTTAAACTCAAGAAATAATTCTAAATAAAAAAATTATGACATTAAATGTTACAAGTTCCAAAATTTAACTTAAAAATGAAAATTAACTACTCCATGACAAGTTCATATTTTTTAGTACTGATTCATCAAATGTTTAATTATTTTATCCTTTTATCACATTAAATAATTATCCTAGTACAATAGAATTATTTAATCATCAAACTTTAACAAGTGAGAAAAGGAAAAATATTAAGATAAACAAGTTTTCAAAACAAAAATAGTCAAAAGGTTAAATGCAACTGTGAAATGAAATTTATTAATATTTTATCAAAATAATTTGTTCCAAAAGAAATTCATATTTAAAAATGCTTGAAATGAAACATTGACAATTTTAACTTTAATAAAATAGTAAATCGAATTTAAAGAACAAGAAATGCATAAATAAAAATTAACATTATAGCATTTATAAGTATTATTTAACATTAAATTTTATACAAAAATATTTTGGAAATTTTATTGTTAAAGTCAATGTTATTTAATGCAACAAATGAGCATGGATCTTGGAAGATATTTTATAACAAAATAAACTATCTAAAACTATCAAGACTCTTTCAGAGTCAATGAATTCCCATCCTCTATTCAATTTACCATATTTTCCTGTATATAATCTACAGATAACCTGATTTTAAAAAAGAAAGAAAGAAACCACTCCATTAAAAAAGCTTACAATAAAGTTTTGAAAGAAATGTCATTTATGCTTCATAAAATAAATAACAAATTAGACCTCGACTTGGCAGACTCATTTTAATTATAATTACCATTGTCCAGTTATGTTAAACAAATTTGGTTCCTTGGAACGATATTACAGATGCAATTGATTAACATGATTTTGCCATAACCTATTATGTTTCTCTTCGGCAACAATCAAATTTACATTTCGTCATGAGGAAGCAATGTTTAAGTTGCACAATAAATTTTAAACTAAAAGCTAGAGGGAAAATAAATAAAAAATACTGGCAAGCATGTAAAAAAAAAAAAAAAATTAAGCTGAAAAACAAAGCATGTGAGGTACAAACAAAAGGAAAAATGTGTCAAGTGTGCAGTTTGAAAATAATCCATTTCTTTGATTAAATTAATAATGAAAAATATATAAATCATATTTTTAAAATATGTCCAACCTAATTTTAAAAGTTATTAAAAATCGAATCATTTTACTAGAATCTTCTCAGATATTGATCGACATCTCGCTTTCATCTCTGTTTATCGCATGTAGTGTTGAGGTGAATCCAAACAGATCTTTTTCATAATAAATATTTTTTCTGCACAATTTATTATATTTTTAATCATACTGCATATTTTGTTTTTAATTTGGCATATTATCAGCAACATTCGAAAATATTGTAGTGGAATATATGCTGTTAAAAATTATGCGATGCTTTTTTTCTTTTAGTCAAAAAAGTTCTTGCTGATAATACATTATTGAGTATTATATACAGGAAAATACCATAATATCTACCGTTATTTATAATTTTTAAAAGCACAAAGAATACATTTTTGTAAGAACATTTATGATATTTATAGATTTCATAATTAACAAACACAAAAGACAATGTACAGAATAGACAATTTATTCAAAAATATTTTGACAATAAACTGTAATTATTAATTTTTTGATTAATATGTTTTATTTTTCAATGTGCAAGAATATAATCATTATAGCAGTCAACATCATGTTTTTAGTGAAAAATAGTGTAGTTAAACAGAATGCAAATATACTACATTTCTAAACCAAACAATATAATAAAAATTTACTTCTTTCATAATTGTAATCCTAACAGATCCATCTTCAATGAAATACATGCCATCAGCTTGATCACCCTGAAAATAAATATTTTACAGTATGAATAGTTTGTTAAAAAATTATACATAAAACTGTGATTAAAACAGAATTAAAGAAAAAACAGAAACATTATTTATGATTTTAGCTTTCATTTAAAATATACATAAGCATATCACACAATATCTTGCATGATAAGCAAATGCCTTTTAAGGGTTGTAAAAAACATATGCATAAATGTAGAACATTTCCATTTTTTAACTTATTAAACTTATTAAATATTCAATTCTTTTAAAAAATTACTTTGCAAATGCACACTTATAATAATTAATTAAAATACATAAAAAAAATTTCACAATACTGATTTACATTTTAAAACAAAATCAAGTTTTAGAACTCTGCTTTTGTTATTGATACAAATATTTCATTTAACATAAGAAAACCCTTTTTCAACAATACACAAATGATTAGGTCAAAATGCTAACAATTTGACTGTCACATCAATGGACAGGACGAAAAATGAGAGAAGAAAACAAATAAGCACTGAATCAGATTGTAATGTTCAAAAGAACAGAAAGGAACAAAGTTTAGTCAATAACTGATCAAAATGCTGTGTTAATAATTATAGTTATAAGAGAAATTTATAAACAGGATATGATAAGAGTAACAATTCACTATAACTCTTGTCACAGATGATAAAAAACAAACCTTATATAAAGTGGTACCATACTCACAAAATCTATTTGATTAATAAGTGGAAGATTTAGTCAGATGAATATCTTTCTCACTTTTTCATATGATGGGACCAGGTAGGAAACATTTGATCATGATTGTTTTCTTCAAAACGTCATAGAGCTGGTAGATGAATAGTTAGCAATCTGACCTTCAGTTAAAATGTATATGGATACAAGTCCTACCAACAGAAAAGGTATTTGCCATAGTTTGGAATCCACTTTAAATTGGTAAGTCCTGGTCTAAAATGCTTCGCATGCAAAAAATGACTGTTGGACAACAAACAAACCAAACTTTGCAAATATCAAGCATAGAAGTGAATTAGACATGATTTTCTGCTCATCCAATCACAACTTTGAAGGTAAAAATCAGTGGGTAGAAGTGCAAAGAATTTTCAACTAATTAAGTTCTTCTATTTTGTAAATTTTATTTCTTATTCAAAATATAATTTTCTAAGATAATAATGCTCTGTTCATGTAGCAAGACATTTCCTATCATGGTTTTTGAAAAACAAAGGTTAAGTGAAACATGTATCTTAGCCCACACAAACTTGTAGTCTTAAAATATGTAACCACTAAGAGCAAACAATCCAAAATTGATATCCTCCATTATTAAATCTCTTAGAGCTTTATTCTCATAAGAAATGGTTCAATATATTCCTTTGTATTATTATTCATTATTAGTACTTGGTTCATAGACAAATTCAAGTCGTATTGTATGCTAAAGGTGATTTTGCACCATATTAGTTAAAAATTCCTTATCAAGCTACACATTCACATTTTTTGTATTGCCGTGTGTATCTGAAAATATATATCAATTTATTCTAATAAAATCACAAAAAATTTAATGATAGGTAAATTTTTAGCATGCACCCCTTTAAAATAATTTACCAATGAATATAGTAAATAATATTTCTCAAGTAAAGATATTGGAAGTAATGACTTGATACCAAAGATACAATGAAAAACATATTAAACAAACAGTAATTTGTAAAAGACTATTATACATTAAGGAATAAAGATAGGTATAATAACTTTGTGATTGCAAAATTCTCTCTACTTCTACCTTAACAATTATAATTAAGAAAGTACAGCATAATGAATAAAGCTTCATCATAATAATAATTTCGAACCAACAATTTTTTTAATTTAAATCACAACCATTAAGATGAGCTGTATAATCTAAAGTAATATGATCTAAACATTTCACTTTACAAAGAAAATATGTAAAAAATATTTCATCACAATTTTTTGAATATCACATTTTTACAATTATTATTCAAACGAATATCTTGTAATTATCTACAAGCATTATCTTTTTCACACAAAAGTAGAAACTGTGTGACTTGTCAATTAAGAGCTTTTGATTATAACCTTACTCCAATAGGTACTACTTAGAAATGATTATATTATAAAATGAACATACTTTTTACCTAGCACTTAAAGATCAAAAAACAATACAAACTGAACTTTAAAAAATTAATGAAATAATAGACAACTGCACTATCAAAAGTCATACAATTCTGTACATAATAAAAAATTTCCTTTTCTTCACTATGCTTTGAAGAATAAAGATAATGAACATATTTCCTATTTAAAAAAATAAACATTCAACAAAGAAATAATTGATGTTAATAGTTGTTAAAAATCAGTTTATCTATATTCATCAGTCAGAGTTGAAAAATATTGCATGAAATATATTAAAATTCCTTTACATTTATATATATTTGGGGAAAAATGATAAAAGATATGACAATTTAATAACTTCATAAATGTTTAATTAAAAATTAATATAAATATATTACTTGTTTTATTATAAGTTCCCCATCAGAAAATGACTTAGGCATAAGAGCATCACAAAGATTCATTCTTTCATATTGCTATAAAAAAAGATTATATATATATATTTCAACATCATTTTATTGGTACTTTTTAGTACATTATTGAAAATTTAAAAATGCTTAAAAATAAAATTGAAAAAAATTTGAAATGCAAAATATAAAACTGTTAGTTATATTATTAGACTTTTTGTCTAATACTTTAAAAATTAAGTAATTTTTTATTTATGTTATAAATCAGAATTCAAGAATAAGAATTCAAATTATATTAATTCAGTGCCCCAGAAAAGTCCAAATTATGAAGCTATTTTAAAGTTAAATTTATTCTTAAAAATTAAAAGATTAATAGAAATGAATACACCCTTATAGCTAAAATTGTATTCATTAAATAATATTAGAAGTCAGAACTAGTGTGGAAAAATATAAGTTTCAAATGAATTAGCTTTAGAAAAATTTATCTGATATTTTATATTTTTATGACATTTAACATGATTAACTTTTCAAGTTTCTAAAATTCAATAGTTTATTAAATATTATATACACATTAATACTTTTTAGTATATAAAATTCTTAGTAATATTTAAGTTACATA
This sequence comes from Latrodectus elegans, assembly GCA_030067965.1. NCBI lineage: Eukaryota > Metazoa > Arthropoda > Arachnida > Araneae > Theridiidae > Latrodectus > Latrodectus elegans. Next base: position 33,642,814 of record CM057818.1, on the reverse strand, counting down.
TTCTGTTATTTATATCCATATTCTATATTATATCCAACAATAATTCAAAATAATTAGCACAAAAACTTTAAAACAAGTCAGATCATTTATATAAATTCCCTCCAATTAAGCAAATTAAAAAATTAATTATTCAGAATTATACATTATTTAATTAGATTGTTGAAATAAACTGATTGTTTAAATATTTGTAGAATATATTATAATTTTAAGTTGAAATAATTTATATTCACTATCAAAGTGCTACATATTTACTTGCTGAAATCATAAACTGCAAATAAAACTAGCTGATAATTTTTTTAATTTAATAAACAATAGTCAAGATAATAATTTTAGTGCAAAAGATAAAAGATTAAATAACTAAGAGATTTTATATACACAAAAATAACAGAAATAAACAGAACATAAATCAGTTGATTATTTGAAAGAAGAAACAAATAAGATAAATATTTGTTAGATTTTGAAGTATAAAGATAATTAATATATAATTGAAAATAAACTATTCTTTTCTCTTCTCCATTTTAAATTACATATTATCATTTCATGTATTGAAAATGCTTTACCTCCAGTGTTTGCAGCATTGGAACACCTTCAAGCAACATTTCATATTCCTTTCTCTTTTTAAATGCACTTTTCAAAACTATCCTTCTAAATGTCTGCCGATCCTAAAATATTTATGTATTATTACAAATTAAATTCCTGATTTCAGTAACAAATGCATAAACTTGAACAAAAATAAACTGTATTTAACAAATAATATTTCTGTTAAAAGACAATAAATAGACTTTAGTCTATTGTCTTTTAACAGAAATTATAAAATTATACAATTTTATTCAAAACAAACTACAGTTAGGACTCTATACAATTACAATAATATACTAAAAAATTGAAAAGAATAATATATATAGAAAGGAAATCTTCATTTTGCATATTTAATATATATAACAAAAAACCCTTAATTGAAAATTTTTTAATGTCCTCAATATGCTTCAAATTATTTTACCTCTACCATAAACCCAGTATTCCAAAATAAATAATAGGTTACTTTTGAATTAACAAAATTATAAACCTGGAAAGATAAACGTTCAAAAAATTATAGTTTATCTACATAACAATAATAGAATACTTATGTTTAGGAAAATTTCCATATATTTCATAACTGAATTATCTAAATAATATTAGAGACATCCAGGTACTTTCTTTAGCAGTAAATAAATAAAAAGTACAAATCTAATCATTTAATGAAAAAATTATGTTTTGCTCAATCTCAATAACATAAGCTACAAAATATTCTTTCAATATTTCATATATTTGATGATGAACAATTTTTATTTCGTTTCTATCAACAGATTTCTCTTCTATCACAAATGATTAGGCTGATATGAGTTATTAATTAACAAAAGAAAATTGGTGTTATGTTATATAAAATAGTTTATTTCTGCATAAGTGTGACTAGTGATATAAGAACCCACTTAGTATACCTTTTAAAATATATTTAAGCTTAATATTTTTACATTTAGTGATATTTACAACTAAGTGGATGAAAAAATGTTTCTGGTGAACAATTTTTTGTAATTAGAAAATTTGACAATTATTATAATGAAAATATACTTTCAAAAAAATATTTAAAAAATATTATTTTACTGATTTTTCCCTCTTTTTCTCGAATAAAGATTACTACATATAAATTCAAGAACTTGAATTCTTGTATTTCAATACAACACTTTTCCCTGTGTTTTTTAAACAATTTCCAGATAGTAGAAAATTTTCCATGCTATATTTTAAGTAAACTTGATTTATGAGGTTCATTAATAAAGTAACTGAATTTGGCTGCTCTGCGCAAACATAAAGATAGAAACCTTTGATATTTATATATTAATATATTACATTTCAATAAAAAGGTTAATTAACAGTAGGATGAATAACAATGTCCTATTTTTTATTTTTAAAAATCAAATATTTTTAAATTCATGAAACGCAAATTTCTGCTCTAAGAAATACTTTCTGAGAATAAACGTAAAAAAATTATTTGATTTGAAATTATATAAATTGTTACTGTTAATATAAGCTATAAAGTTTTCAGTATGTAGCTATTTAGTAATTAACATGTGAACAGGTGTCCGCCTTTTTTTAAAATTTAAATGTACAACACAAAAGAAGCTTTAATGTGTTTAAATATTTAATACTACCTAAAGTAAAATTTTAAGAAATACTCCTAAGCATTATACCATCTAAAATTAGCATTACTATCCACTACAACAACTGAATTTTCTAAAGTTTTGAGCATTTATACCAATTTAATTATTTGTTACTTAAGAAACACAGATAAGAGAACTTTGGTTGATGCAATTTACAGTGTTTATCAGATGATTTTTAAAAGGGCATAAACTCATATACTTGAGATTTTTCCACATTATCTCATACATTTGAGATTTCATGGCACTGATATTTATAAAGAATATGATTAATTTTATTTCTTAATACAACATGAACGTGTTTTATTTTCTGGTTGAAAAATGAGATTACTTTGAAATTCAGAATTAATTTGAGTCATTTCAGAAAACCTACATAGTTCTTAGCTAAATTTCTGGTTTGTTAAAAATATCGTATCATAAAATATACTTTAATAGTAATATATTTTAATAGTAATATATTTTAATTATATTTAATATATTTTAATAGTATTAAAATATATTTTAGCACTATTAAAATATATTTTAATACCATTCAAATATACTTTACTGTTATTAAAATATATTTCAATATAAAATTATTCGCAATAACCTTATATACTGTATATGGAACAATTAATTCATAGAGAAAAATTCTCTTGGAATATTTTTCAAATAGAAACAACACCTCATAAGTTTCCATAAAACTGTAAATTATTCTTTAAAAAAGATGTAATATTTAATATAAAATATTCTGCAAAAAATATTAAATAATCAATTCAATACAAAAAGTATAACATTAAAGTCAATGAAATGTGATTTTATAAATGTTACTATTTTTAAATGATAAGTAATGATTCAAAGTAGCATATAAAATCTTATTCATTGAAACTTTCTTGAAAATAATGTCTATTCTGTAAAATTATTAAACATAAGACAGCTTATGAGATACTTAGAAATTATAATGCTAGGACTTGAGCTATTTTTATATTTTATGACTTTTTCCTACAATTAAGCTTAGAAATACTAAATTCATGTTCCATAAAATAATAATTTCTGCTTCTACTCCATTCAGTAAGAATATTAGCAAAAGCGTGCCATCATCGAAAGATTAAATAGAGGTCTTTTTACCGATAAGTTCTCCTAATTTAAACAAAAAGGCATTTAATAGAAATCTAAATTAAAAAATTAAAATATCCTATCTTTTGCTATCTAGGAATGTAATTGAAAAATGATTAACTTAGACTACAAACAAAATCACTAACAAAAGCTAAATACAACAAAAAATATAGAGAACATACAGATAATTATCAAATAAAAGTAATTTAAACTACACAAAATAAAAAATAATTTCCAACAAAAAACAATCCGTCAAATATTTCAATTAGTTTTGAAAATTAATGCTTAATTTGATGTGAATACAAGATACACATTAACAGAGGTATTCACCAAAAAGATTCGAGAGTTGCCTAACATGGAGTTAACTCAATTCTAGCTTGACTCACTAATTCTTATTCACAAACTAAAAGTGTGAGTTATGTTACTCTAGTGTTACCCTGGAATTATAAGTAAGACAGATTTTGATTGACTGCTAGTTTGAGCAGCATCTTGGAAAATGCTTGTGATGATTTGTTTGCTTACATTTTAGCATGCCCTCTGATCTAATGTTTATTGTTTAAAAGAATTGTGACATCAAGTATAATGAATATGTAAAGTTTAAATTAATGAAAAAAAAAAATAAGACTGTTATTTTATGATTACAGATAATAACCAATCATGAGAGCTTTAAATAAATAATCATCTTGTATATTGACACATATTAAAATAATTCTATTTAAGAATTAGAAACTTCTAGCTTTTCAATCATTAATTTTATTCAAGTAAAAGCAAGTTAAATAAAATATTTTCACTTCATTAACAATTATCTATGAAGATATTTTCCTTTTTATTTTTAAAAAGCTAGCAAAGCAATATTTGTAAGATTCAATATAAATTCTATGAGACACTTGAAAATAAGATTTACAAACATTTTGCATTTGAACATGTTAATTATATGCATTTATACATGTTTAAAATTAAAGCATATTTTTAAATTACAAACTGATGAATTTAACTGTTAGTTGTTTTATGATGATACATTTTTATAAAAAATGAAATATATTTTTTCAATATTTTTAATTGATATTATTACAATTAAAAATATTTCAAAAGTGAATTGTAAATTGTTTCCATACAACTATAATTTCAGTAATATATGCAATAGTTGAAGCCTAATATAGCAGGGAAAGATACTGAGTACATTTCTCTAACAAATTTTATATATTATACTGACAAATGCTGCTGAGTTATTCAATAAATGTTTTAAATTACAATGTAAAGTAAAAAAATTCAGAAAATTTAACATAAATTAGTAACAAAAAAATCATCTTTAAATTATCGATTTACATAGCATTAATTTATTGTTTTGTATTCAAAATAAAGAGTGTAAATTTAAATTAACACATGCATTGCATTATTGTATATTACATTAGGGGCAATAATTAAAGTGCATATTTAGTTAAGAATTAGATTTAAAAAAAGGAATAACTCCAAAAGAATAAGAATAAATATTAGTTGTCAATATTTACCAATAGCTTGTATGAATTTAAGCCTTATTTCAAAATACCATGCTAGATATTTTTAGAATCAAAATTATAGTGATTAAATATAGAAATACAAAGCTTTATATTCTAATTTAAAAATTGATTTTTTACGATTTGCAAAAATTTTTATCAGAGATCAGTGGTTATAAATAAGATATACATTAGTTATTTGTGTATTTATTTAGAATTAGGTGGCCAAATTTGTTCACCATTTAAAGAATCAATAAAAAGAAAGAAAATTTAAATAATAATCTGATGAAGCAAAATCAAACTACACTAATAAAGTTCATCATGTTTATTTGTAAGAAAACTCAGGTTTAATTTTCCAAAATAGATGGGTTAACTCAGAGTGAAATATCGAAAGATAAATCACTCTTTTTGGTATAGGTGGATAAAGGTTTTACGACATCTGCTGCGCATTACTCCGAATCACTCTGATTAATGAACGAGACAGTTTGGTAAAATTAATAGTGAAAAATCGAGGTTTTTAATGAGCTTTCAAGATCCTCATCATATATTTTTAATTTTAATATTTTTATTAACTTGTTTTCCAACTTTAAAAATTTAGTATTGTATTCTTCATTTTGAAACAATACATTTCATGAAAAAATATTATGTGCATATTAATTCAGTCAATTACATAGTTAAATTTTTCAAGCTGCCATGCTATAAATATTTCTCTTAAAAAATTGAAAAGTAATATTTATTATAATTGAAAAATATGTTCTAAGCAAACTGCCATGAATTTTGTAGAAATCATATAACACTCTCAAATTCCTTACCTAAATGCAAGATCTGATTTGCATTTTTTTGATTCACAAGATTTCAACCAATATGTCATCATAAAAATATAAGATTAATTTAGTATCAAAATATTTCATATTTATTTCACAGTTTGTTTCAGTTGAACTATTCTCTGATCAGATAGTTTTATTCTTCTTGAAACACACAAATTTGTTAATTAAAAACAATCTCATTAATTTTATTTAAATTAATAATCAGTTAAGCTCATTTTAAACAATCATGAAACATTAAAAAATTTGTTTAAATTGAATACGGTCAAAGTTATAAATGGCATACATAAATCAGGGCTTAAGTGAAAAACATAGCAAAAATATTATTTTTAAATTAAACTTAGTTCAAAGTTATCAATATATAAGATAAGCACAAATAATTAGAAAGGCTTAAATGATTCAGGAAATCTATCAAAAATATCAAATTTTCAAAATGGGTCAAGTATTACTTTTTACTTAGAAAAATTTATTTACACCTTGTAAATTCTAAAATATTTGCAGCAATTCTTCTCCATTGAATTATTATATCAAACAGTAAATACCACTATAAAAAGCATATATTTAAAATGAAGAAAAAAAAAGAGAAATTCTTAAATTAGTAATATTTATTTTTCTACTTTTATAAAACATACGAATTCATGAAAAATTGGGCTTATCACTTTTAAAGTTTTCACATCATTGTTTCTAACACTCATCACATGTTAAACAAGTTTCAAGTAAGGAATATGCATCAATTTTTATTAAACTTATTACTAATATTTGGTATTTGCTTACTATACATTAGTCAACAGTTTGTCAAAAATCATCTAAAGATTTTTAAAGCATTATCAAAAGAAATTTAAATTTTCCTATTTTGTCTGTAATAGAGTTTAGATTTAATTTTTCATTAGTTTCCCCCCCCCCCTCAAGTGCCAGATAATATCAGTATCAAAGTTTGATTTATTAACAAAATATATTAGTCACACATCAAAGTTCTAATATTCATGAAAATCAAATTTCTATATTCAACATAGTATTTAAAATTACTAAAACATGAAATACAGATGAATTATTATTGAATTATTAAAAGAAATAGTACAAGCTTACCATAGCCCATAAAGTTCCATCTGTATTAGCTTCAATGGTAGCTGCTCTGGGCATATTGTACATTAGAGCAAGTTCTCCAAAACTGCCAGCATTGTCATATTTTCCAACTAATTTATTTTTCTCTTGATCAGTATCAACATAAATGTTATAAACACCACTATGAAATATTCAAAATATAAGGAATAAAATATAATTTAATATACATTATATTTAAGTTAAGTGTTAAAGCTTAATTTATTCTACAGATAATGGTCAAACATAAAAATAAGAAGCAAATTTGAATAAATTGAAGCATTTTACACGATGTTACATAGTTTCAGTATATGCAAGACATATGATTTTATTGTTTTAATAGGTTTTAGTCACTTTACACTATCTGTAGGATAACTTATGAAGTATTCTTGTCTTCAGTGTTCTTTAGGCAATGCAAAGATATTTTGCTATCAATTTTTATTAGTTAAGCATAAACAGATAAGCTAAAATAGAGTAACTTGGTAAGGGAGCACATGAGATAAAATGTCACTGAATAAATTTCTTAAGTATTTTACAAATATTTTGCATCTGACAATATCAACACTTTGAAAGAAGTATTAAGGTACATTTCTTAGTTTAGGCACATTTTATAGAAGATTGTAAAATAAATAGGTATTATCAACTGACTTCAAATGCAAAATCTTAAAAGTTCACTTTAACAAAGTCCTCAAGGGAAAATTAAAAAAAAAAAAAAAAAAAAACATAAAATAATACTTATTACTTTTCTCTAAAAAAATAAATTATTGTCAAATTTAAAATAGAGATCAATGTCAGTATCAATTAAAATAAAATTCTTTTTCAATATAAATTATGATTAATACTTGTTATTCTAAAATGTCTGGTTTTTCACAGACAGAACAAGTTTTTCTTTTATATAGCAAATTTATTTTTAAGAAATAACTCTGGTTTTGTGTAAATTTATCTATAAAAACAAAAAAATATATGGTCTAATTTCAGTATTTTGCTATAATCTATTTGCAGTTTAATTGCAACATGTATATATTTTTAGCTTATCAAAGTAAATTTTAATGAAAATTATAAAAAAGTATTCTTTCAAATTTAAAAATAGCACAGTTGAATACAGAATAAAATATTAAAAAAATTACTGTAAAATTAAATAAAATTCGCATATTTAAATTCAACAGTCACTGTTGATTCTACTTCACCATCAACAGTAATCATAAAACAGTTTGCATTTCAAAAGTTATCCACTAAAATATATTAATGCTGAAGTCGCATATTGTTTCCCAGAAAAGTTAAAAAATTGAGGATGAAAATAATTTCATAAAAAAACCAAAAAGACAACTTTATAAATAAAAATAAACAATGTAAGGAAAGAAAGTCAGAGAAACTAGGATAAAAAGTTTTAAAACATAGAACAAGTACTAGAAATATTTGTTTCATTTATAGTTCTAATAATTTCAAAAATAAAAAATCCAAATATTTCATTTAGCAATTTGAAACACTTATAATGAATTGCTAGAAAATAAAAATTTAATATATGTATTATTCTGCAGCTGCACACAATCTTTCACATCCTCTACATCATACTTCAATTTTAATCATGGGATTACACACACTATATTATACCTCTGTAACATAATACATAGAAGTTTGATTTTTCAAACATTTATCTAATTATTAATTTGGATAATTTTATTTAATATTCAAATGCAAACTAATATTTTAAAAAAAGCTCATGTAATTGAAATAATGAAATTAATAACATATGACATAAAGCATGAAATGCAGCAGAAATGAATATTTGAGAAAAGGAGAGTTTACTTATTTGAATTGTTTTAATATTGATGGAAGGAATACTCCAAAAGAAATCCTTTGAATCTAAATATCTCATAAATTTCTACGTATATTATTTTGAATCTTGATAAAAAATTCATTTTATGTCATTTCATAAATCGATCACAAAATATGACTTTAAATTATTATTTGTATAAGTTGTCAAATTGTCATTTCAAAATTTTAGAATTAAATTTTAACTTAAATGTTACGTGACTATTAACATAAAATATTTATTATTATTCAAAATGATGTTGAATAATTCATAACTTGAAATGAATGGAATAGTAAAAAATTATTTTTAGTTTCTAAATGTAAATCAATAAACAAGCTAAATAAAAATTCTCAATAGTAAATTAAGATAGAAATGAAATAAATAACCCATTTAAAAGAATTATCATTACCTGTCAATTACATAAAAATTGTCTCCATCTTCTCCTTGTTTGATAACAATGTCACCAGGTACTACCTGTAAAACATAGTTTAAATAAAATAAGATGTTCATATTTAGAAAGCAATAACACATTTAAACTGTTTTCAATAAGTAAAACCATACTGAAATCTAAATGATAAATAAAAAATTGTTTAATTAAAAATTTTAAAATAAAATATCTTACTAAAATAGTTTTTTGAAAAAATTTAAAAATATTTTAGGAAAATAACATTGAAAATTTTAAAACTACAAAAATAAAAAAAAAAACTAATCCTTCTAACACAAAAAAATTTTATTTTTATTCTTAAACATACAAAATATTCTTAATTAAATGCAAATTCATTTTTATTTTTTTGAAAAGTTACTTCATATACAGTTTAAAACGTAAGCCCTTTGTTTGTAATATATTTCTAAGTATCTAATATTAAAAAAATACATGATGTGAATTTGTAACACTAAAAAGTTTTCTGTGTTAAAACCTTTTTCATGCTAAAATAATAGATTTTTCAACTTCTTGTGCAACAACACAGTTATTGTATGTTAAAATATTTTTGTTAGTATGACATGTAACAACAATTTACAGAATTCTGTCATGAAAAAAAATTGTCAAAGTACAAGAAAAAATTTTGTTTTCTTAAAATAAAAAAATATCATTTTTGATTAATAAAATTCAATTTATTCAGAGTTAGTATACTAAAAACAGTATGTATTAATAAAAAAAAAAACTCTTTTTAAGGGATTTATATAAACATTTTATTTTTATACATATCTGTACAAAACAAACTGAAGAAAAACAGTAGTTACATAAAAAATAATAAAAAACTAATATCAATATGAAAATGAAAGATGTCTTTCAAAAAATTAAAAAAAAAATTCTAGAATAACTTTAACTTTTGAAAATTAACTAATTTGAATAAAAACAAAAATATTTAAACTAAAATTTAGAAATCTCTAATGCATTACTAGAAAAAATAATTTATATACCTTTTTTTCAAACATTGCATCCAATACTTCTTGCATTTGTTGCTGTAATAATTATAAAATAAGGTAAACATTAAAATTTACAGTTTGAGTGGAACAGCACTTTTTTTTTTATTTATATAAAAATCTAATATATTTAACTTACTTTATCTAAAGATCTAAAAAGCAAAATATTTTGAACAGCTTCACCTAATCTTTGCCTTTGGGCATCAGATTTTGGGAAAATTAGCTAAAAGAAAAATAATTTATTAATGCTAAAATTGACATTTCATAATTATTTTGAAAACAATTTTTTATTAAAATTTTGTGACAAAACTCCAGTGACAGTCTTAATGGGTTCAATTTGTTATTTCAACCAGGACTAGTAAATGTTATTAAAATTTCTTTTTCTTGGGGGAGGGGGGATTTTAAAGTAATTTTAGATTAAATACATCAGATTTATAAGTGAAAAATTCTAAAACTAAAGCTTGGTATGTTTATCAATTCTTGATAATCCCAAACTTTTTTTTATTTAATCAGTTGTTTCTCCACATTTATAAATCATGAAACATAAAAAGATAACTGAAAAACTGACAATTTTCATTTTAACATTTTTCTCCTAATCATTTGCTGTTATTTATAACACCTGGCCTAGCTTGCTAGTCGACGGCTATGTGAAATTAAGTTTGAAGGGTATGTCTTTTGTCTAAACAGCATTGAGAAGATGAAAGTACGCCTTTGCTTAAAGACTTTTTAATAGATGGCACCACCAGAGGATCTACTACCTCAATTTTGACTTTGATCAGAAGGAGAAAATTTTCTCCAGATCATTACATCTATAGTAATTACACAATGACTGACCAGAGGACTTTTGATTCCATGGATTTAATGAGCACATATATCACATGTACTCAGTGAGTCTTTCGCATCATGGTGAATCGAACCCAGCCCTTCCAGATGGAAGGGGGGGGTTGATGCTTTAGCCATTAATATACCACAGCCTTCCTAATCATTTGTAAAAATCATTTCACCAATAATTTTCTATTTATTTTCACATCAGTAATAATTTTTGAAATTTCCTAACTTTTTTTAAAAGTTAATAAAGACAGAGAATTTTTCCATTAAAAATAAATGAAAGAAAATTATTCATGTGAGTTTCATTTTATAGAGATACTCATTCTTTGTAACTGATACCCCACAATAAAACAGAATTAATATTTAAAGCTAAAAACAGCTTACCTAATAAAAAAAAACTTTTTTACAATAAAAAATATTATCATAGTATTAACACATTTTGAATTTAAAAACTATTTACAATATACTATTACTGTATATTACTTGCAAAATAATATAAGTTTAAAGAGAGTACTTGAAATAAGGTCCTTTTGTATTAAAATAAAAGTTTTTTAGTTTCATTTTTAGAATGACCTCTTTTAGAAAATATCCCCTTTAAAAAAATAAATATTTTTAGAAAACATTTTTCTGATTTTTATTGCGACATAATAATATTGCAATGTATTGCAATATTATATTAAGCCAATTTATAAGTAAATTATTTTAAATATTAAAAACAAATTTTACAGTTGATTTCGTATAAGTAAAATTAGAAAAAATTTGTCAAGAGAAACTCATTTTACACAAATATACATTAGATGCTCATTTTTGTGAACCTCTAATTTTGGAAATATTATAATTCTAATTGCAAATATTCTAAATATAACCCTAATTTGCAAAAATACACATTTTTACAAACTAGTAGATAGTCCTTACTAGAAATGATAGACACAACGATAGTTTTAACTCTCTTAAAAATGAGAGTTAAATTTGTGTCTAAATTTTTAAAAAATCATTTTTATGCAAACTTTTTTCTGACAAATAATTTTTTTTAATTAATTAATTTTTTTATTTATATTCTGATATTTCTAGAGCAGTACAATTTCGTGCATATACTGACAGTATTAATATAATTGTGCAATCTCTGCACTTTTTGAAAGAAACATTCCTTGTTGTTGAAGTGGTTTTAAGATGAATGAACTTAGTTATTAATGAAGGGAAGACAAAATATATGCTCTTCTCTGGGAGAAGACTACCAAACCCTTACCTTGAAGAACTTGGTTAATATAAATTAGAAACAGTAAAATGCTTCTTTTACTTAGGTTTAGAGTTATTATTAGTAACAGAATATCTCCTGAAATATAAAACCTACTGTTTTTGGCAAATAGAGCTTTTTTTATCCTAAGAAGATTGTTTAAATATAGATTTCTTTCTAGAAATACAAGGTTAATTTAAAAAATTCTGGGGAAACTTGTCTTGACAAATACTTCTGAGACATGGGCTATGACTTAATTGGAGGAAAATGTTGTTGCAGTATTTGAAAGGAAGATTTTAAGGAGTATTCTTGGCGGTCTAGAGGAGAACAATAATTGGGGAAAGAGATTTAACTCAAAATTATATAGGATATATGAACAAGCTGATGGTGTTAAATATATAAAATTAAATAGAATGAACTGGATGGTTTATGTGCTTTGAATGCATGATGACAGTGGGATAAAAAAAGGTTTTGCTATTTAGACCTACTCGAACTAAAAAGCGAGGAAGATTGCAGTTAAGATCGGTAAATCCAATAGAATCAGATTTTTTTATAATTAATGAGAAGAATTCGTGGTCAAAGATTTTTCAAGAGTTGTCATAGAAAAATCTTCAGAAAGCATTGACTCATGCTGAGCTGTCTGGCCAATTATAATGATGATCTGATTTTTTTTTGTCAAATTTTTTTATGTAACGTCTGAGAACATAATTCATTCTTAAACAAGAAAATGATATGTACAGGCATTCCAGACATTATAAGAATGATAGCGAAAGACGCATGGATATCAGGCATTATATGGGAAAGAATTGTAGTGCTGAATTTGAATCCTATCCTTCTCATATGTGAGAACAAAGAAAGTTTAAACTTCAACAAAGAGAACACCTTTACTGCCTAAAATTTTGTATTTATTTCAATGTACACACATGTGATATATAAGGTAGAAATATAAGATAATGAAAATATTAAAAAAGCAGGGAATTGGAATGCAAGAATAACTTTCAAATGAACAAAAAAAAAATGATGTAATGCAAAGACTATCTGCAAAACAAACAACTGAATGAGTAACAGGACTAAAGTACTTTTTTGAGGATAAAACAGTAAAATATTTTTATACATTGGGAAAGATGGGAAAAAAAATTTTTTTTTAATGTAGTTTGTAAACAGTAAGAGATAAATAATTATTTTGCATGATTTTCATCAATAAAACAAAAGCAAATACTGTTTTTAAACATGAAACATATTCTTATTATCGTGCATATTTAATTTTTATAAAAAAAAATAGTTTGGTAAAAAAAATTTTAATACATTATTTTTCTACTTTATGAATTATTTTACTGGTCCTTACAGGTTCATAAAAGCAAGCATCAACAGTATACTCATGATATGAAAACCATAATAATTATTAACATTTTGCTAATTAGAATTTGCAATGTCCATTAGAAATTAAAGCAGTTCATAGCTGCTAAAGCAGAGAAATGTGATTGTGATCAATAATAAAAATAGGAATTTCTTTTAAATTGTATATTTAAACTAAAAAATTTAGAATTTAAGTGATTTACCTAATAAACTTTATAAATGTAAAATATTAGTGATAGAAAACCTTTATGATAATTTTAGAACATCACTTGTACAAATTAATTTTATTTATCTCTAATTGGATACGTGAAAACAAATTAGACTAAGTTTGCAATAAATCACATTCTTTTTTATGTAAAATTTTTAACAATAATTTTATATTGTTTTCCATAAAAATTTTACTGATAATTATAATTTTAAAGTTGATGTATTTCTTTAAAGAGGAACAAATTGGATGTAATATAATTTAGCAGTTTTGACTTTAAATTACAGTCTTAATTAACCAAAATAATTAATCTAGTAAAATTTCATATAAATAAGAGAACTTTGATTTATTAGAGAAAAGGAAACAGTGGTGCATTATTTTCATTTATTTACTTTTTCAATTTTAAAATATAAGACTTATTTTGTCAAAACATATGCAATTTTATCATTTAGAGGAATTCTGCTCAACATTTACTTAAATGTGAAATCGAAAACAAAAGCAAGAAACAAAAGAAGCAAAAAAAATAAATAAATAAAAAGTAACTTGCAATGCATACTAAATTTAACACAATCTGCAGAAACTGTTAAATTTAATACATATGGCTAAAAAGCAGAAAAAAAATGCTTTAAAAAGAAAATTTAATAGACTACGCTTTGCATACTAATTTTTAGATTTTAAAAACTGACATAAAATAGACTTTTTTCTTTTGGTATAAAATTATCCTTAATTAAAAAATAAAATAATTTTATAATAATAAAAATGTGAATTTTATATAAAAAAGAAAAATATTATAATTTACCTTTAAACTATAAAGAATGCATAACTAACCAGAACATGCTTAAATTAATGCATATGCTTACACGTTCAACTTCATCATCTTCGTCATCTTCAGGGTTATATTGTTCAGCAAAAACAGATTTTCGTCTGGAGTACTTGTTTTCAGATTCTGAAATGACAATCAGTTGAAAATTTCAAAACTAATACAAATTAATGCTTAAATAAAATGTAAGCAATAGGTACACAAAATAAAAGTAGAAAGGAAACAATGAATTATTGTGTTAATATGCAAAATAGTAATAAGATTGCTAAGTAAGGTATAGGAATATTATATAAAAAATTTTTAACAATTTATAAAAAAGATAACAAGATGATGATGTAAGAAAACATTGCTCAGTACAATAAGATACAAATATCATATACGAAACACACTTTTACTTACTTTATATAAGAAATCTATATTGATTGCAAAACAAATTATAAAATATTGCAACGTGGATCTACATCTAACTGTTCCATAGTAGATCAAATTCATATAATATAAAATATCTTTCAGAAATTTCCTGAATAACATTTTGATCTGCTTATTTATTGACTTCAAACAAGCATTTACAATGAATAAAAAGGGTAGTTTAGTTAAGTAAGGATATCAATAAAATTTTCAATTTAATGTTGAGAATAATTTTACTAATTTAGAGCCTGTCATCAATGTTTCAAATACAACATCAATAAAAAATAATGGAAATATTCTTTAAAAAATTATATGAAGTTTTTTGTGTTTCACATATTTTAAGAAATAAACTAATTTCTAATATCATCAAATAAACAATGTATAAAAAGCAACTGAAAGATGACATAAAATGTATTGAAGCATTATAATTATTCCGACTCCGGCACGATGAGAGTCAAAATTGGCAGTCAAGTGGCCATTTTTACACTGGCAACCATTGTAAAAGAACAAACCAAGACTATATTTTAAATGGTATCAAATGCTGCACTGTAAAAGGAAGACTAGAGACAAAAGAATATAACTTTTATAGAACATTCTGATTACAATTAAAGTTAAGAAATAATATGAGTTTTTAAACAAAAAATTTCCTATTGAATTTTTATATTTAATAAAAATTAAGTATAGTATAAATATTGCTTTTTTCAAGAACATGTAAATTACTCAACTATACTTTAAAGTTTAACTTATGAAAGTAAATGGAGTAAAATTCTCTTAAAATAATAGAAACTTGCTTGCACATTTCTTTTCCAAGTAGTCAAAACCTGAACATATAACAACTTTAAAGAAACATATTATTTCAAGTGCATAACTAATAAAATTTGCAACTTTCATTCCTTAATTTCTATTCATCAATATATTTTTACAAATTCAGATGATTTAACAAAGAAGGAATTTATCTATTGCATAAGGCAATACATTCTGAAAGTAATATACAGGAGGAAAATTTAACAATGTCTTGTCTAAAAACATTAATTATTTGAAAGTAACAATCAGTAAAATGTAGACAAATATTACAAATATAAATGTGCCACATATAAGCATTGCCACATTAAAACATTATCGAATGTTTTAATTGGGCCAAAAAGAATAAAATAGAAACAAATTCTTTCAATATTTATCTGCTGAAATTGTTACACATTTTAGACAGTAAACACATAATCCTGACACTATATTGCTCCAAAAACAATGATTAAAGTAAAAAATACATCAAACAGTTATTTCATGCAATGATAAAAAAAAAAAAAAGTTCCATTAATTTAATGTAAGCTGTAAGCATTTAGTATCAAAGTCCAATATCTGTCCTTACTGTATCAAACCAGTTTTCAAACATTAAAACAAAATAAGGCATTTTATAAAACTTATATTTTGCCATGAAGGCAGTTTATCAACAACATTAACAAAGCCTATAAATTATAGCTCCAAATATCTATAAATTATATTACTGAAAGATATGTATTTAATAAATATAATGGATACCTTAAAATGGTAAAGAGTGTAAGTTTTCCACATATTATAAAATCTGATGAATCAACTCATAAGAAACTACTCATAAAAAATACTATTTGTGATTCATTAACATTCATCAGAAACTAACAATTGTATCAAGCTTTCAGAATAATTCTCTGCATGCTTAGCATTGAATTAAAAGCTTTTTTCGGCCAAAGTTTATTACATTATATATGTTACTCATAATACCAAGTTTTCAGAGTTTAGTATATAACAATCTTGATGTATGAATTTTTTATTGAATCAATTATAAAACCTAAATGAAAATACATTTTGTTTAAAAAAAATTAATTTAAAATATAATAAAAGTTGTAAAATTCTCAATAAGAAAGACTAGAATAGGAATAAGAAAGACTGCAATATAAAATTCTCAAAACATATAATATTCTAAAAATAAAAAAATATTATAATGCAAACAAATGTTTCATTATTAATTTTTTTAAAGATAATAATTAGCACAATTCATTGTTTTATATTCATAATATTGTGTTAAGCAAATTTGTTGATTTTTATTTCAAATATTAAGTTCATTGCTGCATTTAATAAATTTACTCTCAAAAAAAAAAAAAAAAAAAAAAAAACATTCCGAATGCTTTAAATAATTGCACTCTGATTCATGAGTTTCAAGACAAAACAACCAATAAAAACATTTAAAATGATTTCACATCTGAAAGCAAAACTAATGAAATTGGATTGTTAGAACTTTCTTTTTATAAATATTATTAGATTATGAATTTAAAAATTGATAATTGATGTTCATGCTATTTTACAAGTAAAGAAAACCAATAAAATGGTTATACGTAAATTTAATTTTGTATACATACATGTGTGTATATATATATATTTTACATACACATGCTTATGTAAACGTATACTTATATATGTTTATATATTCTTTGTATTTACGTGAGACTATACAGTAATTACGTAAAGCATTTAAGTAATTCAACTGAAGAAGATTAAGCGTTCTATATTATAAGAATCGTATAAGCAAAAAATATATATTTCTCATACTTCTAACTGGCGGAGGTTCCTCAATTTCGTCGTCTTCACTGAGAGCATCTTCATCTTCGCCAGCCGTTTGAGGTGGTACAGTTTGTTCACAATTATTGTTTCGACCTTCTCTAAGTTTTGCAAAATAACCACATGCATGCTCAACTAAATCTCTTGGCTTCTCTAACAATACATTAACTGTAAAATCGAGAAGCAAACTAGTCAACTCTCGTGGTACTTCAAGGCGGGGACGATTCATAATTGCCTATAAAACGGTTTTACGATCAATAGAAAGAATCCCCGATAAAATTGATCAGATAAAATGTATATTAAGCGTAAGCAAATATTGTGTGTGAATATTTATTTATCATCACAATTGTGGTAAATAACAAACAAGAACAGAAAGGAAAAAATACGGCCTTCTAGTAGGTAGTGCAGCCGAACAGAAATTTCCAATTTCTCAAATATGCCTCAGTCGCCACCTAACATCTTTATTTTAAACTACTTCTTTTGATTTTTCATGAAAATGTTTTCAATTACTTTAATGTGTCGCATTACAGTGCAGTTGACAGTATGGAATAATAATAATAACATAAAATGACAGATGAAAATGATTTTTAGGGATAATTGATAAAAAATATTACTGCAAATAGCTATCAACACAGTATTCTGTTTGAGGCTAGGAAAAAGATAAAATGAAAAAGGTTAAAACCTTGTGTTTTCAATTATTCAGGTACATTTATCTGGGGACAATTATGACAACAAAAATTGATATTTTGTATAATAGACTAAATAATGTAATTAAAAATGACATTAAATAGAATATTAAAATACCCATCATTTTAAATTTAAACATTTACAAAGTGTAATGTAATATAAAGTGTTACAAAAGGGAACGAATCATAATTTTGAAAACAAGCAAAGAAATGAAGTCATTTTTAGATGAAATATAAGAATGATGTATCAAATTCTACTGATTAAATATCAGTAAGATAAATAAGAAGTCTAGGATATTATACTCAATAAAACCAACACTACGATACGTCATGTCATGTCATGACTAAATTTTAAGATTGAACCAATGATTATTTAATTAAAAAAAGGGTATAACGTAAATATAAGCAGTCACATGCATATTTTCCTTTCAAAAGTCTAGCCAAAGCGATTAATTGACCAACAACAATTGACACAATTTTTTAAGGATCATAGTCGATTCCCAATATTTGTCCATAGACTAAAGTAGGCTTTCCCACCAGATTGTATTTGCTGAAAAGGAAACAATCCACAACAGTAAACTTGATTGCCCACTAATTCAACTCTTCACTTGAACAAGCCTATCCATGCTTTTTTTCCTCACATGGAGGAATATAATAATTACTATAAGACATCTCAAAATAAATTAATATCTATAATAAAAAAATACTGGGTATTATTAAACTGCTGGTGATAGACGTAAACAGTAGCTAACTATTTTCTTGTACACAAGTACTTAATATGAATATCAGAAAATCTCGCCTTATTGAGGATAACAGTGACTACACAACAATACATCAGACAAATGGCAGTCCTCGCAAACTTGAGGAATAGACAGGCCCCAGTTTCTTGAGAAGCATCTACACTTTGCAGTGCGGAACCTCTTTACTGAATTATAACTAAAATGAAATTGACAAGACTGTCACATACAAATAGCTTAGATTGACTCAACCCTTGAATAACTACAAAATATAACACAATTTTTCATCAACATAGTGAATCTCTAATACGCCACCCAAAGAGAGGAAACGATCCAACTTGCTTGATATAAATAGAAAATCACAAATCAAAAGAAATGAAGTTTGAAACCAGTAGTCTAGCAGATGAGAAGGTACATCATTGTATAATAAAAATTAAATTGAGGTGTTAATCAAGGGATCATTAAAACAGGATGTCCAAATGTCGTTCAAATTCAAGCTGTTCAAGATTTACCATTATAAATATTTGGTTTTCTATACTAAATTGCTTACTAACTTCTAATAAAAGTTGCCTTTTTGTTTGGCGATCATGTGGACAAATAATCAATGTTTCAATTATTATGTTCATAGCAAAGTTATAAACACTATGAATGCCTTACTGATAATTTATGAATTGAATGAAATATTTTTTAAGAAAACAATATTGCTTTTTTAAATTAAATATTCTAATCGTTCTGAAATGTATTCACAAAATTCTTCAAATTTAAATTAATTTTTAAAATAATTTGAATAAATTTTATGCATTTCTAAATATAAGTAACTAGATTCGTTATAATATTTAAAATTTTGTATGTTTTCAATGAATTTTTAAAATTTTATGGTTTTTTTTATTTAAGAAGAAAGAATGTTGAATGGAAGTCTGAAATCATACAAATTAATAATGAAAACAATCTAATGAGAGTAAAGCTTTGAATGCAATAATTCTCAAGAAGAAGCATATTCAATATCATCTACTTGAAATATTTAACTATAATAATTTATTTTTAGACGATAGTTTTTAAAAGGCATTACAGCAATATAAAAATGGTGAAGTTTAAATATTCTTTACTTATAGTAATATTTCCAATCTTACTAAGGATTAAATTTTAAGAACATGTTAAATTTCACACTATTAAGTTTTTTTTTATATATTCAATTTTTATGTACACATTTCAAGTATTTCAACATGCTGGATAAATATATGAATTTGAACTTTTGATTCAATTTTTCATTTAAAAGTAAAATTTGCTTAAACATCTCATTTTTCAAGAATAATATCGTTAATTTGGCAAGAAATTGGATTTCAACTTTTATTTCAAGAATTAATTTTTTTAAGTTTTTCCTGTGTTAATTATCATAGTAAATGTTTATTTTATGCTTTAAAATATCTTGATATGGGAATAAGAAATGTACACGATTTGTAATTACTATATCCAAAGAGTGGAAGCTAGAAACTAATTGCTTAAAGCTTGTTTTTCTTTGATTTCTAGTTTCAATAAAGGCGCAGCTTGTCTTTACTTGGACCTTGCGCCATTAAAACCAACCAACCAACCAACCAGCTAGTTTCAATAAAAATTAATATAAGACCGATGAAGTGAAAAAAGTAGTTCAGGTTTGATTGATACTCTGCGGTCACTTTTTCCTCACACCATATTGACCAGAATCTGCAGTTTAAAGTGGATTATGAGCCAGTACAAACTTCAACGCCCTAGGTAAGGATCGAACTCGCAAGCTATTGATCAGAAGATCAGTACAATACCCTTTCATTTGTCATCTCAGTATTGGCTCTAGCTGACCACATTTCAAAGAGCAATAGCATGATAACAATTAAAGTGTTGTTATGATGGGGAAAAAATGATTATATTTTTGCTGCATATTTTATTATTGCTAATAAAATAATAAGTTTAAATTCCATAATATTAAAAATATTTTCGAGTTTTGGCACTTATAACATATAATATAAAAATTCCAAAGTAATTTATTTAATATTCTTTTACTATATCTATATATTTTTAAAATTTTAGAACATTAAATATTTAGCAATTTTATCAAAGATTAAATTTTGAATTACCTATTTATTTTTATTTTAAATGAGTGATCATACATTAATAAGTTAATAATTTTCATACATTAATAATTTTCGAATAAAAAAAGTATAACGTTGTTGTAAGTTGATTTCGCAGTAAATCATTACAAAATCGACGCTTTTACCGCTCAGGTTATAGGGAATTGAGCTATTTGTATAATTTTTAATATATATTTAAATTTATGGCAATGTCTGACTCATGAAGAAAATAAAAGTTAATAGTTATCGTCATAAAAACCATACTGAAATGATAATTCTGTATACAAATTGTTTTTATAAAAATAATTAAATTGACTTAAGATAGTTTTTTTAACCAATATCTGTTCACGTTTAAGATAGAAATAGAATAATAGTTATAATAATATCAAATTTTATCAAGAAACAAAGTTGAAAGATTGAATATATAAATTAAATGAAAAGAAAAATTGCAAAATATGCTGCATTATTTTCGAAAAAAGATAATTATTGAGTTATTAGCTATTGAATAAAGAATAACAAATTATTAATGAGTGATCAAGAAATATTTTTATAAAAGTGCTGGCTAAGATAAGTACAGTCAAAATATTTATCAACAAACATTTATAATTCCAACGCTATTAAGTTGTATAGCAATTTTTATTGCTATTAGAAAGATATTGTAACAGAATTTTTAAGAATAATCGCTTGTTGCAGATTATGAAAGTAAATAATTTTACATGAATATCACAAAAACCAATTATTTAAAGGAGATTTTTGTATGATGCCGATCAAAATCTTGTCAGTATACGGAGGTTTGTCTTTGTAACAGCAACGATTCGATAGGTTGGTATACTATTGGGCGAAGCTCAACACCCACTTCATAAAGATTTTAGTTATTTGAATTGATTAAACATCCACAAAACGTCATTTACGCGAAAGTTCTTCCAGTATGGAATTTTCCAAATCTGTTCTGTTCAGATATGAAACAACCTTTTTTATACGAAAAGATATTCATTAGGCATAACACATACATGTAGGTTTTAGACAATCTACGTAGAACCCAACCACAAGACATACAATAATGCTTCATTGTTATTATATGGGTGGGTATGGTGCGGGACATTTCTCCACCCTGACCATACGTTTCTCCGCCCTTACCAAACGCTCAAAATAGTCTCATATTTTTTCAAGAGGTATTTTCGAAAACGCGTAGTGGCATTTCCACATAAGTTAGACAAGGATGGTAGTTTCAATATGATGATGTGCCATGTCATTAATCCATTCCATAATTCATAATCAAGATTTGTATGTGACTATTTGAACAGGAATATCTTCAAAACAAATGGATTAAAAAATTTAGTTCCGTTGAATGGTTTCTGAGGTCACCTGATTTATCTTTTCTTGATTATTTTCTCTAGAATACCATGAAAAGTAATATGTATGACAAGTCTATAAATTCTGGAAGAAACTTGGTGACACAAATCTCCATCAATATTGCTATGATAAGCGAAAAACGCCAGGTATCTTTAAGAACATTCGCTAATTCATATCGCGTAAGTATCGTGCGGGCAGGTAGTTCAATAAAAGTAATTTTAAATATCTTCAATGAAGTTTGTAATTCATTTATTGTACTCGTTTGCAGTGTAATAAAGAATTTTACTTAACATTCCTGATGTAGCCATATTTTAATCTCTTTATCTCGTGAGAGGAACTTATATTTTTTCCTTTGCGTAAATACTAACGAACACTCCTAACGATGTTTTGTACTCTTTGAGGCTGAATACGAAATTCTAGGAACTCTGTATATAGAACTTGAATTTCAGTTGATTAAAATTCCGGACACTTCAATACACTTTCATGAATTCGACATATTCCTTACCACCTTAAAGGATTAATTCCTTAGTTAAAATGTGCTTATTCTCTTTAAGATAATGAAAGAGACAAACTTCAAATTTGGTGAGGATTTAATACAATGAGAAAATTTTTTCTCTAAGTTTACGGCCAACAATTTTACATTTTTTTCAATTAGATGTATTTGAAAGGTAAGGATGAAGAAAATATTCTACACATGAAATGCAATTGATAAATAGTTTTTAAATTTCAAATTGACTTCTTATTATAATAAAATCAAATATAGTTGCTTTTTGTCTCAATACAAAGACATAGATATTTTTAAATTTATCTTTTTGTTATTAAATACAAAAAGGAAAATATAAGATCGTTACATTTCTCTTAAGAACAAATTTATATTACTTTTTTTTAACGAGGGGTGAAGATCGGTACAAATTGTTTTGTTTTGAAAAATAGCATTAATTATGTATACAAATTTACAATCAAGTTTATTCTAAGCTAATTTCATAATGAGCTTATTTTTTAATTTGTGTAATGTATATTTCTATTTTAGAAAAATATAGCATTTTACCTATCGATAGATTCTAGTAATCGATAATTGAAGATTGGAACAATTTTATCAGCACATGAAATCAAGAAAATACGATTCCAAATAATAAATGGTATTGACAATAAAACCAGTGCGAAAGCAGCTAAAAAGTGATCTGCCAGTATAAATAAAATAAGATACAACATGAAGAACAATAAAACAAGTAAGACAAAATTTGGAAAATCACTGACAAGAATAATACTAAACTGTACAAATTATTCTGATTAATGGTATTGATAATTTTATTTTATATACTTTTCTTCCTTCTAATATGGATTTGTATACACTGCCTTTATATAACGGGTGATTATAATTAAAGTCCCAATTTTAAAAATCGATAATTTTAAAACTACTGGTCAGAATGACTTGATATTTTAACAGAACAAAAGTAAGGCAATAAAATTTTATTTAGCGAAGGAAAAAAAAATAATTCTAAAATGTGGCGATAGATGGCGCTGTCAGTGTTCACATTTTTAGATATATGCAAATTACTAATACGTGACATGCGCACATGAGACTTAGCTGCCATAAAAATGCAGAGCACCAGCTCTTTGCCTAAATGCTTCATCATGACTCTGACTATGAAGGATCGCGCCCTGCTCTTGAAGTTTTTTTTATAAGAACGATGACTGTCCACTTACAGCTATTAGGAAGTTTCAGACATTAAAACCCATTAAATGGAGTCCAATAACCACAAAAGGTCTGCGAAAACTGATTGCTAAATTCGAAGAGACCGGTTCATTTGACGTTAAACGGGGTAGAGGAAGAAAACCAGTTTCAGCTGCGGCAGTGGAAGATGTGGCTACAGCATTACAAGAACAGACTAACAGTGATGTTGGAATCAGCAGTGCACGGGGAATTGGCCGAATGCTGGATATGCCGAACAGCACGGTGCGTAAAATCCTACGGAAGATCTTGCTCTGTTATCCGTATAAGATAACTCATGTGCAGGAGTTGCTACCGGCTGACCCGGAAGCACGTCAATCTTTTGAACTGCAATTTCTTGCCCGGATGGAAGACCACAGAATGTTTCATGACAACGGATGGTCATGGAACATTCTGTGATCTGACGTAGCCCACTTTCATTTGCAAGGTTCTGTAAATACACAAAATTGCAGGATGTGGGCGACCGAGAATCCGTCCCAGCTACAGCCATTACCTCTTCAGTCTGAAAAGGTTACTGTGTGGTGCGGAATAACGGCAGTGTTTATCATTGGTCCGTTTTTCTTCGAGGAGATCACACCTGCGGGTCCCGTTACCTGCACCGTTACTGGCAAGCGGTATGAAACACGTTTGCATAACCATGTCCTTCCGGCACAGCGTCAGTGTGTGGATCGCACAATATTCATGCAAGATGGTGCTCCTCCGCGCATTGCTACTCCTGTGGAGGAGCTACTGAGTGCTAATTTCGGAGATGACAGGATCATAAGCCGTCATTTTCCAACAACGTGGCCGCCACGTACCCCGACTTAAACCCATGTGAATTCTGGCTTTGGGGGTGCCTGAAGAATGTTGTTTACAGCGGGAGTTTTCAGAATCTAGCCGACTTGAAGGCAAGTATCACACACCACATCCATTGCATCAGTACAGATACCCTCCGATCTGTTGTGGGGAATGCCGTTTTGCGCTTCCAATTAGTAGCGGAACAAGGCGGAGGGCATATCGAACAACTTATGCTTTAATCATCAGCAAGCTGTTGATTCCATGAAGCTGTTTTTTTTTTTTGTCATAATCGCTGTTGTCGCTGTATTCTTGTCTTTTCGCTAATAAATCTTTAGTAAATCCCTGAACTCTAATTTTTTTCTTTTGGCTAACAACATTTCCATGTTTAATGAATACATTTTTGGACTTTCCTCCTAATATTACCCGGATAACGCCATCTATAGGCACATTTTGGAACTATTTTTTTTCTTTCGCCAAACAAAATTCCATTGCCTTACGATTGTCCTGCTAAAATATCAAGTCATTCTGACCAGTAGTTTTAAAATTATCGATTTTTAAAATCGGGACTTTACTTATAATCACCCGGTACTTTAATTTTTAATATAAGCATTTTTATACTTATTTTCTTTAACCTTCTTTCTTTTCGGGGAAATTGCTCGAAGATCTTTAGACATATGTCCTTTTTGCAAGTCAGAAAAAGGTTTAATTTGCCTAGCTGACCATCTCTCACTAGATGAATACGTGGTTCCTATGCTCGCCTTCTATTCTCTGTATCGTATTGTTTTATCATTGTCAGTAATTTTTCAATTTTTGATTTACTTGTTTTATTGTCCCTCCTTATGTTGTGTCTTATTCTCTCTCTCTTTATATATATGTTTGTGTGTGTTTACGTATATATGTATTGACATAATAAATATATAACACTGACTTATTAAATTACTTCACTTAAAATGGAGATGAAAGTGGCAGATATTTGTTAGACACAAACATTATAGTTTGAGGAGCAATCCTTAATTTTTTCAGAAAACTGGAAAATTAGGTCTCGAGAAATCAGCACCCAAAATTGTTATCATGTGACACAGTAACTGTATTTTTCTGCAAAGGCAGGATATTCAATCAGATATTGAAGGACATGTCAAAACCCAATAGTTAATGAAACTTTAGCATTACACTATAATTCCTCAACCATAGCGTCTAGCGATTGTGAATGTTTTAATTATACCACAACCATTGAAAATATTTTCAGTTGGTGAGAGATCAGAGAAATTGAACATGTTCTGTTTCAAGGAAGGCAGACAGTATACCTAGTTATGCACTGTACCAACTTACTGTAACGAATTCCTCAAAAATAAGGAAGAACTGTAGACGCAAAAGTATCAAAAATATAATTATTATTCAAAGTGATGGTAATGGAAGCAAAATATGTTAGAGTGTAAATCCAATATCTGGTAATAGGATAGTACGATTGTATTGAGTGCATATTGACATGTTTTCTTTAGATGGCAGAAACATGAATACTCTGATCATGATACAGTATATAGATACGGTTTTAGATGGGAAAAACGAAATAAAACCATTTTTGCCTCGATGGCAATGATTCCAATTTCCTCGTTGATCACATCAGCGGAAGCATTTTGGATCTATGCAACGCTAAGAATAGCTGAAAATTTAGGAGTAGTCAAATAGTCACTGATTATCAAATTTTATCAAAATATTTATTTTCTTGAAATAATTTCAATTTTAGTTCAGGGTCTTTTTGTGTACCATTATGATCCCCTCAGACAATGCAGATACTATGTATTTTTCTTCTGTTATTAGTGATAGGTGAGCACTGAGAATTAGCATTTTATCTACATAAGTGTAAGTACCAAATGATTCCAATTCTACAAACTGTCATGGTATCTCGACTGACATACAAGCAGCAATAGGATAAATCATAATTCTTGTTAGCGACTATTAGATCCTGAGCATAATATGACAGTTAGTAGATATTTCATTTAGGACCCTGCTGAGCTCATGTATCCTCAGTGATCTACCTAGATCTATAGGGGTCTCCTACTTCAGGTTACTTACTGGGCATGATTTTCTCCAGAAACATCTATATCACATAGGGCTTGTGGATTCATCCGACTGCATTTTATGTAGGGAACATGTTGACATGGATGGCGAGCATCTTTGGAAATGTTCTGCCCTCCAGGAAGCCCACACTTCTTCACATTTCAAGACGCTCTCCTCTCCTGAAGATACTTCTTTTCTTTATTGGACTGCAAGACTTATTATGCTCGAAAGAGCCAACATAAAGACGTAATTTAAAAAAAAAATCTATTTTATCGCACACAGCAAAAGAACAACAATCTTACTCGAAAATAATATTCAAATGGAATTTTCATATGAGAACCCTGTTCTAAATCGTATTTCTCTTACATCTGTCGTAAATGTCGCTATAAACACCTCTTTGTAAGAGTGTGTATAAAAGCTATCCCCTTGCATATCGTGGATTTCAATTTATTATACAAATTTCAAGCGCGAGATATGGCTCTTTCCATGCAACGGTTTTAGTGACTTATTACATAAGAGTATTATATATAAAATACACACATTATAATTATTATCAATGTTTTTCTGTTATGACACTAAGACAAATATTTTATAAGCTTAAAACTGTAATATTTACTTGTTTATGACTGCAAAATGAATCTGAAATTTTATTGTAGATTGAACATGAAAGTTTAATATTTTTTCACGTGTTTATAGTATTTAATTAAGTAATATCTAACAACTTTATTTGACTGTAAAATCTTATTTAAATAGTATTTCCTCTCAAATTTAATTAGTTTATGCCTATAGAATTTTACTCAACATTGATTTGTGAATGAAAGTCATTTCTATAGAACTCCAATAATCCGAATAAATTGAGACTTGACCCCATTCGGATAATCAAAAATTCGATTAATTGGATTTTTTGGAAAAAAAGGTTCATTTTAAATAATTATTATATGTTAAAAATGGGAGAAACAACTACACATTTTAAAATAAAAATTATTTTTAATCAATTAAATGAAAAGACAACACCTTTTACATGTTAAGGTATTTACACAAGTACTGTACATTAATATAATATGTATGTACAGTGGTGTAAATGGAAGTCATTTCTTGATAAAAATCTCGGTCAGAGCAAGCTGCTTCACTGCCTTCATCCATTTGACGGTGAGAATCTACATGTGGTCACACTCGGGTTGACACTCCATCCACTTCAAAGCTGTTTTGAAGCCAACAGATGCTTCACTGGCGGATGGTTCCGTAATTGATTCAACTTGGACATTCAGGTCATCTTCTTTCTCTACACTTTCAATTAGTTGACCATCATTTTCAGTTTGAAAATCCAGGATCTAATTCATAATCCATTGTCTTATATCTTCAATACTAACTTCTGAACATTCAGGAATTTTCAAAAGAATGTTTCTGAATTCCTTAAGTGACACGTCATTCTCATCCTCTCTTACCTTTTCTTTTCTAGAGCATTCTTTTTTCTTTCTCATTTTTCTTCTTTTGTTCAGTCTAATTTATTTTTCGAAAGCAATTCGGATAATTAAAGTTCTACTGTACTTAGAATTACGTAAGTAAAACGAACAATGTTGAATCAATTTTATAATTGATATAAAGTTAATTTGCTACTAAGTTTGAATCATTACTTTTATTAGAAAATTATTTTTTCGCAAAACAAAAATTACTGTAAAATATTTAATAGAATATTAATAAATTTAAACATTTTAACTCAAGAATAAATTTTCAAATTATACCATTTTATTTCAGGAAAACGGTTTTATTTAGCATCATAATTACTTTCCTTTTCGAAATGAAATAAAAAAGTTGAGCATACAAAATTTCCACACATGTCGTAATTTATTTCTTATTTTATCCAGTAATTGAAATACCGTGACTTCTTTTCTGGTCTTAAAGTCAGAAATAACATCTTTAGTTATATATCTTGTTCATAAAAAAAAAAAAAAAAAAAATCACATTTGAAAAATACACGGCAAACTGATTATGTAGAAATGCTTTCCTTTTTATGCTTCTTCATCTGATTACCTGAAAAAGATCTAGTTATTCTACCTAAAAAAATAGAAGTATAAATTAAATAGGTATCAGGAAAACTTTAGTCCCCCAACTAGAAAAATATGCTAAATCTAATTTTTTTTGATTTGAAGAACTGAGTAACAAAAATTTTGATAAAATAAATATTTAAAGGTAAATTTTATAAATATGAAAACATACTTAATAGGATATGCTTGTAAAATTATATTTCACGATTTTATTTCAAATTGTTTAAATTGCATATCATTTTATTTATAAGTATGTAACAAATAAAAACTTAAAAATAAATAAATAAAATTATCTATGTACTTTATACTTATACTATATATGCAAGGTATAGTAACATAACCGTAAAGTTAACTTACAAATTAAATGTAAATTACTTCTGAATCTAATTGAATAATATCTAATAGTATAATTATTATAAAATTCCTTCTATTCATTCCACTATTATTTAATTCCACATTTATATTTTACTTACGCACTTAAACTAACTTTAATTTGTGTATAGAAGCTATTAATTCCAACTACGTAAGTAACATAAACAAGCTTGGACAAAAGCTATTTATAAATTAGTTCTTCTTCTTCCAGCTTATTTTTTTATAATATATAATATTTTATTATATATATATATATATATATATATATATATATATATATATATATATATATATATATATATATATATATATATATATATATATATATATATATATATATATATATATATATGTATGTATGTATATATATATAAATGCGAACATTTGGAACTCACAGGACAATGTTTACAGAAATAATGTCTTCTTGTGATATAAGTATGCATTTTTCTCTTCCTTTGTAATATTTCTAATGTTAAACATTTGTTTTAAATATATATTCTACAGACATTTATCAATTTATAAATAAGGATAATACTTTCTAAATTGCACCACATTACCTCAAAAATAATTTTATTATTCTTATTAAATTTTTGAGATCGATGTAATTATAGGGTTTAGTAGAAGAGTTTTAAACTTTATGTAAACTCTACTAACCGTACATTTCATTTAAATTAATTTCATTATTTAAGGAAATTTTCTTATATTAAAACTTCATTACTTTTCAGGATAATTTGATTTTTCTTTCAGTACAATCCTGTAAAAAGGAAATATTTTGTTTTAATATTCATCTGTGTCTTAAGTACGAAGAATTTTTCTATAGGAAGTTCATTTTTTTCCCTTTCAATTACAGAAAATTCGAACTGAAAATTGATTCTCGAATGATTATTTGTTTGAAGTGTATGAAGTGCTTCTCTTTAAAAGAGAAATTACTTTCTAAGCCATATTAACATTTAAAGTAAACTCTTAGGCTCTGAGTCTTTTTTAATCACCCAGTAGGTAGTAAAAACAGAAATAAATTTTCTATATTGCCCTCACGACTTTGTCAGATTTTTAAAAAGAAGTTTTTAACAGCTTCAATTTTTCCCTATTTTGCAAGCTTGTGACAGTTTTTTCCCCCTTAATTTTGATTTTCAATCAAAAGAGAGTTTTATCGTTTTATATTACAGATATTTATAAATTTAAAGAATTTGAAGTGAACAATAATTAAAATATAAATTTTTAACAATCTGAAAAATATTCGCTTAAATTTTATTTTTAAGAACTGAATTATAGAATGTTCAAAAAATGCATTTTCTATGTATTATCAGTTTTAAAAATCTAAGGAAATATCAAAATGCTGATAATGAAGTGGATTTAATTTCTGCATTATTGTATTAGGTATTTATGTTCTCATTCTCATTTTTGAATATTTCATTCATATTAAACAACTCCAACAAGATACATTCTATTATCTATTTAAAATACATTATATAGTTTCGAATAAATGGAGTACACTAAAAGAAAAGGAAAAACATATATGATACATTAAACATACATCATATACGATTCTTCTTATATGTGAATTTCCTTATATGCATTAGAAGTAATGAATATTATGATTATATAAGGTCATATCTCTTTGTTATGTCAAAAGATAATTAAATAGTTTGGTAAATTTTTTATAATTTTTCCTAGATTTGGCTACAGAATTTTCGCAGTATAAAAAATAACATTTATGGAAATTAATTTCAAATTTTTCCTATTATAATACAAAATATACAATTCTAAGTATGAAATAATTTAAGTAAACGCATTTCAAATTTTCATTTAAAGTCAATGTAGTAATAAAATAAGTTAATAAATAAAATGTAAATTATGTATTATATTAGATATAGAAACAATAAAAAATTCCAATATTCCATGTTTGATTTGACATATATACATTAAAAATAAATTTAAAAAATTTAACAAAATTTGATTTTGAGATTCTTATAAAAAATTACAACGATTTTAGAATTATTAACACTTATTCAGATTTTAAAAAGTTTTTTCCCACTTTGCATATTTATGAGGCTTTTGAGTGAAAAAGTGAACATTAACATTCTATATTTCAACTATTTACAAATTTAAGGAATTTGAAATGGACAGTAATTAAAAGGAATTATATAAAAAAAAATTGCATATAAGAATAATTTCACGTTTAAAACATTTCGGTTCAAATTTTAAAACAGTAATTAAAAGTAAGAATCTTACAAAAACAGGATCTTCATTTCCACAACAGTATTACCAAAGTAAAATTGTTGCACATAATTTTAATAAACAAAAATTTTAGATTCAATATGTTTATTTGTAAATATCTAAAATCTAAATAATGTTTTTTATTGAAAAGGTAAAATATGTATTTTATGCACGAGATAATTGTATATTGTACCAAAAAATAAAATAATGTACCGAATAAAATTTCTATAATATTTTTTACCAATTACAAGAGAACTTTTTCAGCTTAAATTTGATTTATATAAACATTCATTCATAGTGCACATATAAAAATTTTACTTCAATTTTATTTATTTTTATTGAACGAGAACGCAAATTTTGATTTGATGGATATATGAGATAAAATCATACATTTCTTTTATGTTACAGTTTTAGTCCTAGTAAATATCTTGCTCATATTCATCAAAATAAAAACAGTCTAAATTTAATTTTTTAAAGTGTATATAAAAAATTCTATGCTAAAAGCTATGTTCATGTATATGTTACTTTGAAAAATTACTTCTAAAATTTCCAGAAATTGAACAATGATAAAATAATTGGAATTAATTATTATAAAATATCTAATCACCATTATGTCCTGTTGATTTCACTACTTTATTGCAAGGGTTAGGATAAAAATAAATAAACATTTTTTTAACAGAAATTTCAAATCAAATTCGAATACAAATAATTAGCTATTATTATTGTATTAATCAGTAAATAGACAATTGTCTGCATTAAAATCAATGGTATTTAGGTTGATATTTGTCTTTGACATAACCAAACTATTTCTGTAAATTGTAAATTTATCTCATAAATAAAACACTAGGAATAGATTGTTCTTGAAAAGAAAATTAGAAGCAAATATTCAATCTCTTAAAAAAAAATAATTTATCTCAATAAATCTATTTTTATTTGTAAGTATTTGCTACTGTGATTAAAAATTTATTTCAAAAATTAATAATTGCGAACTAAGCAGGATATAACTAAAATCAAGAATATATTACTAAAAATAAAATTTAAATTAAATTTAATTTGTAAATCATTCCTAAATGGGATAAGAAAGTATATTATTAACATATAATATTTTGAATTTTACTCATATCGCTTATAACTCTCTTTTAAAAACTATTTCATATAAATGATACCTTATAGCCACAAGTGAAAATACAAGATATAAAAATAAAAAAACCTGCTCCTCTGTTTAAACATTAAGAAATAGAGTTTCATTGGAATTAATAAATTATGTACAAATTAATCATTAGATATTAAAGTATTTTAATATCACTTCAGCCAATAATTATTGTATTTTATCTTCAATATAAGCGAGTATGTATTTATATTTGTAAATTCTGAAAAAATATAGATACGAAAATTTAAATCTCAAAGCTTTACTTTTTGAATTTCAATCTTATGAAGTGTATATTATACTTATGAAGTGTAGTCGTAAACATGTTAAAATATTTTACCCTAAATCAGCAAAAGTAATTTTATTTGTGGTTCCCTGCTTTCAGTTAAATCTAATTTTTTTCTCTCTCTCTCAAAAGTATCTAAATTCGAATGCTAAACTTCAATCGCTCTTGAATTGTATGAAAATAATTTGGGCATTGTTGTTACTAATCCCATCTGATACAGCTCCCCATGAGGCCATAAACTTTCAAAAAAACGAGGAAAAGGAGAGGTCTCTCAAGAAACTCTTCCATAGTGAAATCCAGGCAATCAAGTAGGTGCTGAGGACTAGCTTCGCTGGAATTGCACTTCTTACAGGTTGGGAAGAGCTTAATTTGCCCCCTGAAAGTGAGACTTAGTATGAATAGTGGCAAATCTACAGGTAGCGGTCTGTTCAGCACGAGACCTTTGCTTACCAAGGGTTCCACCAGGACGCTTGCGGCGATACCAGCTGTGACTTGGAGGGACAATCCAAACTGTGCTGACATTAGTTTTGCGGAGTCAATAAAAACAATTCTGAAAAAGTGAGGGTCAAATCTGGAGAGGCTGGAGGGGAAGATCCGTCCTTAGCCAACTGGTCAGCACGTTCATTGCCAAATAGGCCCTCATGAGAAGGTATCCACTGAATATGGATATCGTGGGAGGCAGATAGGGCAATTAACATACGAATTTGGGCATTAAATTCTATATATAAATCCCTATCTGCTTCTATCTGCAGATAGGGCTTCTTATTTAAGAAAAGATTAATTCAATGGAATAATTAACTTTGATCTATTTTAGATTCTAAGTTCTATTGCGATATACTTACAAATACTAACAAAACGCTAAGAAATATTTTTTATTTTTTATTTATTTATTTATTTTTTTTTAAAGTTTTCCAATTTACTAAAAGGTGGTTCCATAAGAAATCTTGAAAATGAATATACGTAATATTCTATTTACTTTAGTTTTGTTAAAAGACAATATTAAATATTCTAAATCAAACTTAAAGGTTGTTTTTTGTCGGGTATGGATTCCATAGAACTTAAAATCTATTTACTTTTAATTAAAAATGAAATACTAAAACCCGACACGCGGATTTTAGTATATTATCATTAGTATTATTTTAAATTATACGTTATGCCTTCCATACAAACTATAATTTAAGCCATTTATTTTAATTTTGCTTGCATTAATTATTAAAAGAAAAAAAAGAAATGTTTTTGCACACCTGAAAGATAGTGTTTTTAATATTGGAAAGAGAGATCATGTTATTTCATTCATGGTTTTCTGACTCTCATATTGTTATCTTTCACAAAACTTGTTGTTATCCTTCATTAAATAATACTTCTCTATGTAATCAGCAGTTTTTTTTTATCTCTCTCTCTCTTAGCTTATTAAAGAATATAAATAGAATAATAAATAAATACAATCCATTTACGATGTAAAGTATAAAAACATTATAAATGGATTTATATGAATTTTATTTACTACTAATAAATTAAAAAAAGAAATTTTTGTCTGATATGAAATAATGAGGTACAGATCATTTTAAATTTTCCTCAATTTCTCAAATCAAATATATTTTGTAAGAATTTTCCTCAATTTCTCAAATCAAATATATTTTCTAAGAATTTTAAGCACCATAAAAGTGTTTCGATACAAAATTTGAATTTCAATTTATTTTGTTATCATATTTTATTGTTCATTCTCATAAAGAGGTTTAAATATTTTCACAAACTTTTTAATAATCTTGATTTACAATTTAAGCAACTTACAACCAATAATAAAATTATAGAAACAATTTGCAAAAGTAGAATTTATATTTCAATCAAATATTTATACAATTACACATATGAATTCCAAAATGATTTTGTTGTTCAAAGGCATTTTCTAAACATTTTTGTATGTTAATAAAGCAATAATAAATAATGAGAATACCATATTTAGATATTGGAATACGTAGATTTGTAAAAATACAACTCTCAGAATTTAATCAATGAAAAGCAAATGATTACTATAAGGTTCAGTTTATTTGAAATAAAAAATAAATTTTATAATCGTTTGTAATCATTTTTCTCACAAATAAAATTTCGTTTTTAATTGAATAACTTACCAAGAAATTCATTAATATATGAATTGGCTATCACACTAATTTGTGGAATTTCCTAATTTTAATCAAAATTGTTTGATAAAATTCTTTTTTTCATTTCCCTTTTCATGAGGGAAAACAATACTGTTTTTCTGCGCATAGTTCTGAGCATTGTATTCTTTCCAAAGCAGATATAAACAATTCACGAAGCAATCCGGTTACTTGAGGACTTAGTTCATCTTATTCCAACACAAAGTTTAATATTAGACCAACTTGTTTACATTTGGCGACAGAAGATCTTTTTCTTTAGATAATTGCTTTTTTGTCCATAAGAAAAAACACGTTCTCATTGTTTTCTGTTTTCTTTTAATATTATCTAACAAAAAGAAGAATTTTCGGATTCTTTTTTTTAATCGATTGGAATCGTTTGTTCTTTTGAATAATTAGATCTGACAAAAGAATGAGGATTTATACAAGTTATAACATTTAAATTGAATTGATATACACAAAAAAAGTATGAACTCGAGCTTTAAAAGAATGAATAGGTAACCTAGAAAGTATCTAAGTAGAGTGGCAGTATAAAAATAATTTATTTCGAACAAAAGAATCGAATAAAAATGCAGTTAATAAATGACATAAATTATTCTAATAGTAAAGTGGAGAAACAATGAACAGATTAAACTGGAATAGAAATAAAAAAAAAATGACAAGTTTTTATTATGGAATGATCCAAATAATCTGCTAAAAAAATACAAGAAAAAAGCTAGCAATTGAAAATTAAAGGAAAGTAATAGCTAGCAAAGTTAAAAATTTATAGTTATAAAAATATTATACATATTTTTCAATGTTTAATATGAATAAAAGTAATGCATCAATAGTACACAAAAACAAGCATAAAATTAAAGCAAATTTTTAATGCTGGATTTATAATAAGAAAGGTTGAATTTACGATAACTGAAAAGAAATGAAACATGAAAAACTTAAATTTTGGATTGTTTAACTTTCTTAAAACTTACTTAAAAGAAAGAATTACTTCATTTAAAATATATGAGCAAAAATTATTCTGTTAGTCTCATAAAATATTAAATAAAATGAAAAATATAATTTTGGAGACGCAGTTATTAATTTTTAAGGATCTGAAAATTAATTGCATTACTGTGAATATTCAAAGGAATATTGGAATTCCGAAAGTTATTTCATGACAAAAATGATTTCTTTCATCATAAATATTATTACTGAAACTGTCTTTTACGTCGACGATGAAAAAAAAAATATGCATATCAGTTTAAAAATTAAATTTTTTCCAAAGTCAGTACCCAAAATAAATCTCTTTCAAAGGATAACATTTTCTTGATTTTTAAAAAAATAATTAAATCATGTCTATTTAGAAACAGGGCATTTAAATTAACGTAATTAAATTGTATAAAATGTTAATGAGAATTGATGAAGACTTGAAATTAAGTAATACTTTTTTAAATGAGCATATTAGATATATTTTCATTATAAAGGAATTTATTCTAATCCAAATATGGTTTTAAAGCATTTATATTTACTTACCTAATCACACAAGAGTTTATTTGAGAATCATTTACTCCATTTGTCTTATAACTAAAATTCCTATTTTATAGATAATTGGAATAAAAATTACTGGTACATGGAAATCATTCTGCAAGGGTTATTAATGTAACATATCTCTCTCAATAATTTTTATTCATATAAAATTTAAAAATTAAAATTGTTAATAGCAAATTAAATGAAATTATTTTTTAAAAAAATTATTATTGGCGTGATAATTTACTAAGTTAGATAACTTAATAAATATTAAAACAATTAATACATTACTGCCTCATTAGAACCAATCATATGATGTACATCCCATTTATTTATGGAAAAAAAATTATTTTAACTATTTAATGCTAGTACTTCTATTTGAAGTCACATTACTATATTATTTAACAAGCTGAACAGCATATATTTTTAAGCACGTGATAGAGAAGTTGGATACATAATAAAAACCAGAACAAAAATTTTTCCTTAGTCATTCCAATTTCATTATATTTAGAGCATGAGAGATTAAATCAAAAATTAATCATATTCAAAGAAGAGATTTACTTTCAAAACTATGGACTGTGGTAGCCTTAAGCAATGGGTTACCATTGCTTAGGGCATCCGTCTTCCGTCAGGAACGGTTGGGTTCGATTCCAAAAACAAACCGAGTACATGCAATATACGTGCTCGTTAAATCTGTGGAATGGAAAGTTGTGTGGTTGATCGTTGAACTATTATCATGGGTATAATGGTATGGAGGAAAATTTCCTTCCCCTCCAGATCCCTGTCAAAATTGAGGGAATGTATCCTCAGGTGTGCCATCTATTGGAGTAGTCTTAGAGTAAAGACGTACTATCACCTTCATGGTGCTCTGATTAAACGAAAGACGCACCTTTCTGACTTAATTTCGTAGCAGTCAACTAACGAGTTTGGCTTGTCCAAGTAACAACAGCACATTTCAAAACTAAGTTGTCTTCTATTCCAATCTCTTAAAATGCATTTTCCCACTAAAACTTTATATTTTGGTGCATAAAAAAGATTTCAATAATTATCAATAACAGAAATCGATAACAGCACAAAAATTAGCATTTGATAACACCTTTTAAATTTGCATTTTTCGACTGAAATTTAGCTTCCACATTAGCATTTACAAATTAGTATTTCTGCTTCTTTTAAATTTATAGATTTCCAATTAAATTTAGTCTTATTGATAAAAATGTACCTAATTTAAAACATATTATCTGAAAGTGAGTATTTATCAAGTATAAACAAGGAAAATTTAAGGATTTTTATAAATAATAAACATACATTCTGTATTTTAATATATTAAGTTAGAAATATATAAAATCCCACTTACACAAAAGAATGCAAAGTTAATAAAAATAATTTCAATTCAAATAAAGTTTCACAGACAAAAAATAAATAATTGATATAAAAATTTTCACTGATCGTTAACTTGTTCCCTAATAAAATAACTCTAATAAATTACCTTTCAGTAAATAGTTTTGACGTTTTATATATAATTACTCAAAATACTAATTAACTAACCGTCACAACTATGTATTATTGTTTGAGT
This sequence comes from Latrodectus elegans, assembly GCA_030067965.1. Classification (NCBI taxonomy): domain Eukaryota; kingdom Metazoa; phylum Arthropoda; class Arachnida; order Araneae; family Theridiidae; genus Latrodectus; species Latrodectus elegans. Next base: position 33,604,693 of record CM057818.1, on the reverse strand, counting down.
GCACGGCATTTTATTGTAAAAACTTTTTAATTCTTGCTTATAATAACTAAGAGTCGTATTTTGTGTAAAACTGTGCCATTTGTTGTACTTCCTTTATTTTATTTTTAATGTTAGTCCCGTTTCTGCGTGTGTTCTCGAAACGGGTAGCATTTTCTTTAATATATTTTTATATATATAATATTTTTTTTTGCTATTTTAATTATATTGTCACATAAAATATAAGAAATGCATTATTTAACTAAAACCAGCATTGTATTTATTTATATAATAATGTAGTTAGTAAAGATTGAATTTACTTTTGATTTTTGGACTTAATAAAAATTGGAAAATTGTAACAATATTTATGAAAAGAACTATAAGTAATAAAATGCTATTGAGCTTATGATATTCGGTTCTTATTATCAGGAATCTTATCAAATAATTCGAAAATAAAAGCTATACATTGAAAAAAAGTGTAGTTGCCTTTTTTTCAATTTCACTAATGTAAACTAGTAATATAAATTTTACTCAAAATTATTTCCAGGTACTTAACTTCAGACGACTTTGTAAATGTTCATTGTTGGCTTATCCTCTTTAAAGATCTGACATTTGTCAGAATAACTCCATTAAATTGTTGACAGTTAGAAAGTCAATGATTAGCAGGGAATCTGAGGATAAATCCTCCTGAAAAAATCCGACGCAATCCAGAATATGTTTCGGTGAGGCTGGATAGTCACGGCATTTTTTACAAATGGGATAAATTTTTGTGCCGCGTTCAAACGATAAACATTTTAGATGTCCACTTGAGAATCTGGTAGAGCCAGTTTGAGATTTTCGGTCACATTTTATTTCCAGAAGAGTTCCAAGAAATGTTCCAGAGTACCATTGGTGTGTTGGTGGAATTTGCCAGATCGGATGAAGTCTAGATTTTTCATTAGCGTAAAGTTCCGGATATGTAAGTGATGAACCAGTGGGCGTATCTTCCTCACTCCCCTCTTTGGCCTGTCGATCTGCGGTCTCATTGCCACTCATATTTACATGGGATGGAATACATTGGAGATTTACATCATGGTCTAGGGAGATCATTTTCAATTGCAGCGGAATAGATAAACTTGTTTCATCCTTTATAGAGGAGCAGTCATTTACTTAAAGTAATCATGTTTACCTAATTGAATTATTATTGTAATCAGTGTATCGGTGTCAGCCGAAGATCATCATACTGAGATTGCCTATTTATGTGAAAAATCCCGTATGGTCTAATGTAGCTCCATTAGTGTGAAAGGGAGGTTACCATCCCAAGTGTTGATTTTGTCACTTGATCCTGATTAAAAATTGAGAAATGACGGGTTATCCTTAGTGATTCGCGTCGACAGTAATAGGCGATCTGAAATGTATTGGAATCACTAACCCATATAATTTAAATTAACCTACTTGCAGTATAATTATCTCTCTGGAATCTGATAAATCTGAATAAAACTATACCAAATGGCTGTAATGCACTATAATATTCAAGTTTAGTTCAGTTGTTGTTGTTTCTAATCCCAGATGGTGTAGCTGAGCTAAGCCCTCTCCATAACACCAAAAATCCTTAAAAAGTCTAAAAATAAAATAGGATTCTCCAAAATTTCGTTCACAGTAAATTTCAGACAGTCAAGAATAATTCTCGGGGAGGCTTGATCAGCTTTGCACCAATGACACTCCAGAAAGACTTTCGTGCCCTGTTGAAAGGAAAGGGACCTAATGTGGCCACTCAAAAAAAAACATGAAAGAACAGTCTGCTGTATCCTAGCTGGTCACACCAACGAGTTATTTTCCCAAAGTACCAAGAGTGGGCAGGCGGATTTCTCCAAATTGCGTTTAGTTCCATATTTTTAAAAGTGAAGGTTTTCGAAAACGCTAGAGTAGCGTTGCCCTGCAAGGTGTCAGCAGTGGTAGATTTGGCCAAGATATCTGATTTCATTTCCACTCAATCCAACATGGGAAGGAGCCCATTGAAAATGTATAGAGTGTTCGCTTAGTTCAGTGAATTGATGTTACAAAATGACAATGACTTCGGATTGAATTCAAACAAAATTATATTCTATTTTTAATTAACTCCGTTTATGTCACTACCCTGTTTTATTAAGGAATTCAATGAAATAATTTCTCATGTAGTTAAGTGATATATATATATATATATATATATATATATATATATATATATATATATATATATATATATATATATATATATATATATATACGTTAATTAAATTCTTTTTACTGAATTGAAAGAGAGATTCATTCAGTGCATGTTTAAACGGCCATGGCCTTGAATTAGAAAGATGTTTTATTTATTTCAGTTCACTATAATAAAACGGTTTGCTAATAAGAATAATTATCTTTTAGTTTGTTAAATATCAAGGTTGAAAAAGAATTATTCGTATTACCTTAAGTTACCCTTATATTCGCTTCGTAATATAATAGCCATCCAGACAACTTTTAGTTACAAATAAATATTCTCTCTGCATTTACTTAGAATATTATTTCAACCAAATACACTTGCAATGTATGATCTCATGATTTAACATACTATGACATAAGTATAAACTAAATGAACTAAGCTAAGCCCCGTGGCACGACAGCCCATGTTTGCCTAAAGAGCCCATAACGGTTTTCATGACCGATTGCCCTGGGGTGTGTACGTGAGACCCCAGTGTTTAGTTCCCATGCATGCTTAGTACTCATTTTATTGACCCATTGAAGGAATAAAAGGCTGAGTCGACCTTGCCCAGTCCGAGGATAGAACCTCAGACCTATACCTTGGGAGCCTGCCACTAAGCCACCGGGCTTCGTGAACTAAATGGGAAGATAAATATTTAAAAATACTGCTATATGGGCACACAATCAGATAATATTAAAAATTTAAAATATTATGATTGTCTGTATGAATATATGCATATTACTTTCAAATTTAAATCAATACTTCCTTGAATTTCATGTAATAGTTCTAGTAAAATTTGAAATCAAAATGCGATGAATAAATACATTACATTTTACTTGTGGATGTTTCATGAATTTTATTGTGAGGGTACCACCAATGAAACACCCGAGAAATAATAATTGAGGAAGTGACGGATAATTAACAACTTAACTGAGATAATGTATTTATACATCGTTGAAAAGATAACAATGTGTTTTCATGCTTTCATAGGGTCACAAATGATAGTCAAGGTTGAAAGCTCATAATTTGTAAATGTTAGGAAAGGAATTCAGATTTCCTAATCATCGAAGGTCATTCAGTCCTTAATAATAGCCATTGACATTTACGATGGCAGGAAATTAATTTAATTTTCAGCAGAAGTTTTATACAATTTCTAAGAATTTTTTGTTGAATATTACTTCGTTTTCTCTTTCTCTCTTTATTTAATTTATCCTCATAAATACATTTTAGAGAATTAAATGTATCATTTGAAGCCAATTTAATATGTTTAGTTTTAAAAAAGATTTCACAAATAATTCAATCAAAATGTACGTATTTTTATTTTTAAGCCACTTGAAACTTGTGAAACCTTGAGATTTAGTTTTCTTTGAAACTTTCTCTTAATTAAGAATAATTTTTAAATTAAAATAAAAATATTATATATATTTAGCATGAACATCGATATCTCCTGAAATTTTTTTATTCGTCTCCTGAAAAACTCTCGAAACTTGGAAATCTGTAAGAAATCCTCTAAAATAGTAATCTACAAGGCGTTAAATTTGCTATATTAGGAAGAAATATAAAATGTTATTTACTGGGGCCAAATATGTGCTGTACTAGAAATTATAAATTTGATAAAATGTGGTAAATTTCATCAACCGTTTACCATTATTATTTAACCATATTATCGAAAAAAAGCTATCTGGAGACTGAAAAGAAAGTTTCCAAATAGTTTTTTTGATTATAAGATAAGGTTTTCTGGATGACTTTTTTTCCAGATTATAATTTAATAAATGAAATTCTAAAATTTTCTTCTTTTCACTTTCAAACTCTTAAAACAATATAATTTCTTATCTATGTTGACAAATTTCTTTTGGAGATAAAATGCCTTTTTCTTCAAAAGATTCAGAACCAGCTTTGGGTCTTCAGCAGAAATAGAGCAGTAGCGAAAAAATCTTTTAAATGAGTACAACTTTTGGAAGCCTGCTCCAATAAATACGCATTTTTTTTTTTCCATATGGAATTTTATTGGCGAATCGCTCATCTTTAAAATACAAGTTTCTTTCTTTCTTTTTCTTTTCTTTTTTTTTTCTTTTTTTTTTTTTTTTTTTTTTTAATTGTAAAACAGTCAGTGGCAATGTATTTTTTCTGAACCACACAAGGGCCAATCGATAGGGGTGCCGTATAATCCAGATTGCCGAATTCTGAGTTCCACCAATGGGGAGGATATCCTATTAGGTTCAGAAAAACATTTGGTGAAAATGTGCTTTGGGACCCCTGCTTGGCGCATTTTCAAAAGTCGCCAACTGGCGCGTTTTTGCGTTTTGTTTTGCGGAGTTGAATGCTCCGAGAGACACTACCCAAAAATGGCATTTCTATGGTGATGAAATTGAAATCCGTATTTTTAACGAATTTCACCGTTGGTATGACAACGAAAACAAAAACCATGGTTTTTTATTATGAACTTTATAACAAAAAATACACTAGAATATGGAGAAAAATTATCATATTTTTTCCATATTCTAGTGTATTTTTGACACAAGGAGTGCATTTAGGATGAAATAGACAGGGTTACCACGCTTGGCGCGTCTATTGCCCATTTGACGAGAAAGGGGTACCCAAACCACAGATTAACCAAACATTTGTTTCAATGTAATTTCCATACTCCGGCACAGATGCCGTATAATCCAGGATGCCAAATAATGAGTTTGGTGATTTTTGACGGATTTTCTTATGTATCTGGCAACAGTCCTTAATACGTCATAGAGATGTAAGCCTATAAAAATTGTGCAGCAAATTCTATTTTAGTAACCCTAGTATTTACGTCATCGCACACGTCACAATACGTCATCTTGGCAACATTTTTTCATGGCCAAAAAATCCAGAATTTCGAACCCTGGATTATAGCGCACTTGTGCCCACCAATCTTTGTATGTCTTTTCCAAAGTCCACTGATCATTGAAATGACAACTTTCTCCAGGCATATTAAATAATTTATTTCAGCCTTTATTTCATTGATAAGCAAATTTATCCCAATTCACTTAATTATACACAATTTTCATCAAGCGAAACATGAAAAGTATATTTTAACTAAAAAATCTTACATTTAAACGTTAATATTCAGTGAATTTTATGCAATATAAAATAACAGAAGCAAATAGAAAAATAAATTAAAATCACCCTACTGATTGCACAACATGATGATTGTGTTTGATGATTATTTCATTTCACTTCACACACATAAATCCAAATATTACTAAACCGGATTACTATGAATGTATTATGACTGAACAAGATCTTATGCAATTAAGAATACAACAGACACAACAATTTAGAATACAACAATTTTATTGAAAAATTTAAAATAGTAAAACAAAAAACTCAAAAAAATTATTATATTTTCTAAAAAAAAAAAATTAATTAATCAAGGTAAGTAAAAATTCTAGGAGTTTGAACTGCCATTAAAAAAATTTGGAATTTAAGGGGTTTTAATGAGTTTGCGGGAGCTGTACGAACCCTGCATTAAAAGAAAACACATCGAATTTCTTATGTTATCTTTTATGAATTTGTTTTACTATAAATAACTTAACAGTTGAATTATCTTATATATTTTCTTAAATAGTTTGTAATTTTAATAAAATAATAATTTTTGTGAAACCTTTTCCCAAGTAATGGGAATATAATACATGTGATTATTCATACATATTTCTAAAATCCTGTGTACTACTATAAAATAATACTTTAAATAATATAATTATCCAGGAATTTAAAAAATGTTTTCTAGCATATATCACATTTTCATAATATCTAGATAATTGCATTTTTTTAAAATAATAGGCTACTTATACTGAATGCAATTTCATAATAATCTTACAAAACATCTTAAATATGCAAAATTTGAAGTGGATAATTTCTCTTATGGGACTTATTTCTTATCCAATTAATAATAAGCAAAAAAAATCATTAGGGTACTTATTTTTAAAAGAGATTTGATTGTTATTCTATAAGCAAAATATATTTCTATTTGAAAATGATATTTACATTTATATTAAAGTTGACATTATTCAGTAGGATCCAATGATTTATAGCATATATTTTTTTATCCAGAGTAAATAATGTGACACAGTTTTATGTGAGATTCTTTTTATTTCCCCTCAAAATTAGTGAGAAGTTCAATTGAAATAGTTTTCCAGATAAAATTTTGAATGCTTCCATTTTATGAATTATTATTATTGTTTTGAAAAAATCAATTTTTAAATCATATCCAAGAATATATTATTTTTAACTTTGGGTTCAATGACCTTTCACGATCGATGAAATATCTCAAAAAACAAAATTGCGATGTTAAACTATTTAATTTTAAAATAAGTTCATTGATTTCTAAGGATTTGAAGAAGGCCGAGTAAAAAGATAAAAAAAAGGAATGATTTTAGAATGAAAGGAGAGCATAGTGATAATAAAAAAAGAGAATGCTTAAATTATATATAATTTATTATTAATGTTTTCTCTAATAATTCGTTGTATAAACAAATTTTTTTATATAATTGGAAGAAAATAAAAATAAAAATTTTATTTTTTTAATTAATTAAATTATTTCTAATAATAATTTAATATTATATTCTATGTTGTAGGTTGGTAAGGTCTATGAAAAGAAATTAAAAAGAAATCTGTTGTTACTAATGACACTTGGACAAGTCAAGATCGCTATGCAGTTGGCTATGCGAATTTAAGTCAATGGGGTAATGGGGTGTGTCTTTCGTTTTCACAGAGCACCACGAAAGTGAAAATACGACTTGGCTCTAAGCTCCTCCGATAGATGGCACCACCAAAGGATCCACTCCCTCAATTTTGACATTGATCTGAAGGGAAGAGGAATAAATAATCTTATGTAAATAAAATTTTATTTAATATGAATCTTTATCAAAGGTTTAAAATTGATATACAATTTATGCAATATGTTTTAATGTGTGTTTGGAGCTTATCGACTTTAAAAGAGAGAGCTAACTTATATATTTCGATAAAATGAATATGTAATTAACTGAAATCAGTATAGTCGCTGATTGCCTTTAGAATAGTTGGTTGGCTGTTGAAAACTTCTGTTTTGAAAGATTTTTTTGCAAAAATATATCAGGATGTTATTAAGAGAAACCATAATCTGTAGTGTAAAAGATTTCATGAGTATAATATATCTGGAAAAATTTTATAATCTCATAAGATGAATATATTCTCGCTTCATTGCATTCTATTTAAATGGTTTTACATTTGGTTCTTTGAAGTTATAATTGTTATCTGACATTCGTGGCTTCGTTCGTGAAGCGAAAAAAGTTCCGAAGAGGAGTCTTACATCGCATTATGCCCTATACAACTTTGCAGGAAGTTCAAAACAGTATTAATTATGTTTTAAAGGAATTAAAACTCTATGATCAAAGTATTGAAATGAAACATTACTTAAGTTAGCTAAAGATCGGTGATATAGAGCAGCGGTGGACAAACTTTTGTCGTCTGCGACTCCTTTTGTACAGAGAAAATTTTTGGCGACCCCTAGAGATAAATGTTGACAAATACGAAGTATATTTCACGCATTTCTTTCCTTTCATCGAATAAAAACATCATATTTGACTAATATTAATTTTATATATAATTTTAAGAAAATATATATATACTTTTTTTATAAAACAAAAAATCAGTAAATTACTCTTTAATGAGATGTATGTGACTGCAAGTTTCTAATTACCTCATCGATGTTTGGATATTGCTAATTGTAATTCGCTTATCATCTTCAGGGCTTAAACAGGAACGGTATTTATTTATTTTATTTTTTTTAAGTAGTTTGCCAAATCCAGTTTCACATAAATACGTTGATGCAAATTGTATTGACACTCTGATGCCATTCTTGCATTAAACGGCATATCGTTTTCCCACGGATAGCCAAAATTTTTGGCAAGGCTGAGTCTTAAATTGATTTCAAAGAGTATAATCACTAATTAGATCTATCAATTGCTCTTTCTCATTAATTTGAAGAGTTGAACTGCATATGTCAAAAGAAATTGGATCACAAATCCAACCAAAATCGTTTTCAGGAAGATCCTCGAATCTTCTCGCAAAATTTTTCTTTAACCTTTGAATGCGATTAGAAATGATGTTTTTAAATGTAAATACATCGATATTATTTTCATTGATAAAATCGTTAAAGCAAGGGAACATGTCGGTGTTGTTTTTATTCAGCTCAGTTTGTCAGAGACTAAGCTTATTCTTAAAAGCTTGAATTTTACTGTCTGAAGTTATGATAGTTGTAAATTCTCACCCTGCAAGCTCAAATTTAAGTCGTTAAGTTTTTCGAAAATATCAACTAAATAGCTCAGTTTCCCTAGCCAAACTTCATTGAAATAATAACTTGCCAACCTAAGTTTCTTTTCGATTAAAAACATGTACACTTCATTTCTCAAATCAAATATCCGTCGCAGTACTTTCCCACTTGAAAGCCATCTGACTTCGGTGTGCAACAGTAATCTCTCAAAAGTTGAGCCCATCTCCTTGCAAAGTATTGAAAAGAGACGGCTGTTGTGGCTGTTGCATTTAATGTAGTTAATTGAACTAACAGCGTCTTGTAATATGTTGTGCAACTCTTCATCGATATCTTTTGCAACAAGAGCTTGCCGATGAATTATACAGTGATTAAATACCATATGAAGCGCCACATTCTGAATTAAGCCTCTGAGCCCTTTATTCGAGTCTGTTAATGCTGCAGCATCATCAGTACAAACCGCAACACAGTTTGCCCAGGTAAGGGACTTTGTTCCAAAATATTAATTTATTACTTCGAATATTTTTTCTCCAGTTGTTTTTCCTTCCAAAATTTTCCAACATAAAAACGTTTATGTTATATCTTCATTAAAAATAAACCTAACGTAAATGATTAGTTGTTACATTTTAGTAATATCGGTTGTCTCGTCCAGTTGTAAAGGAAATACAGATGAATTTTGTATGCATTTTATGACTTCTCACTCGATATTTCGTGACATTTCGGAAATCCGCCGATACACGGTATCTCTTGATAATGCTACTGTTTTTAGTGCATTTCCATGTTTATCGCCATGCATAATTAGTTGCTGCAGGAAGGATAAGGGATTCTCCAATTTATGGGGTTTCATTGTTTTCCCTATTAGATAAGAAATTTCTAAAGAAGCTCGTAATGCTTTCTGAGGTATTGTGGTAAATTTCTTTAAATGTTCACTTTGAATTTTCAGATTTTCAGCTCGTCTTTGAAAAAAATCGGCATGTTTATTTTGAAGTTCCTTATGTTCAGCTTCAAAGTACCTTTTTAAATTAGGTGGTTTCATGCCCTCATTTGCTAATTTTTCGTTGCAAATGACACATATCGGGCGTTCTTCATCATCACCAACACAAAATGTAAAACCATACTTAATAAATTCCTCATTGTATTTTCTTATTTTTTTTAGATCGGGCATTTAGTTCAGTACTTTGCGACTCCTCCTCAGTATTTGTTTGTTTGTTAGCTGAAGATATACCTGGTGTACGTATTACCCATTTATCCATTTGAAGATAGGGGTTAAATTTTATTTAAAGTAAAACAAATAATATACAAAATTTTATCATTTTTTTTCGAGAAATTCAATAAAATTAACAGAGATCTTTCTGTAATGATAGTACATACCTGATAGCAAAGCGTTGCAAAGCCCGATAAAAATATAATAATCATAATTACACAACCTCACGTGATAAAACTCGAGGATAAACTAAAACAATTGCAGGCCAACTGTTACACGCTACAACTTCATGCAAACACTTTACGTCTTCACTCTGACTATCAGATACACCGCGTACCTCGCCATCTGATTGGCTGATCACGGAAGCGAATTTTTGCCCTTTCATTGGGATTAACGTCTAGACAAATTCAGTAAAATTGGCGAATTACCCCGAAGAGGGCGCTATCTACCGGAGTGAAAAATTTACGTCTTCACACTTTACATACATTACGCATTACGGTCAAAGAAAGAGCGGACAGCATGAAATTGCAATTAAACAGTGAGTGATGGCGCTTCACTCTTTATACGTACACTGTATTGTATGCAGCACTGTATGGTATGCAGCATTTCATAGAATTTGGCGACCCCATAAAAACTTCAGGCGACCCCTAGTTTGCGTATCACTGATATAGATCACAATCCCTTCCGTAGAACAATTCTCATTTCAATCTCAAACAGAAATTGAGTAGACAAACAGAATAATGGTATTATTAATGTAATATTTAATCTGGGGTTCATAGATTTGGAAATATTAACTTCCAGAGCGGGTTACGATCGAAATTCATAATTCGTAGATTTGGAATAAGCTCTTGTAATAAGAAGACAGATGCACTTTATTCACCATTAATTGAAAAGTAAACAGAGAATTCTGAAGAACTTTTACCCACTTTATGACAGTAGAAAAAATTCATTGAAATAATCATCAGTTTCATTTTAGAATCAAAAGATACAACAATAAACATTGTTCCACAGTAATATATATCGTATAGCTCTTGTGCCCTGAGTTTTCTAATCTGATCTGCTTTGAGAACACAGAGTATTTACATACTTTGCTATCTTCAAAGGGATTTTCGAAATGTTTTGAAATATACATTAAAGATGCTTCTTAAAATGTCTTTATTATGTCGCCGATTTTGTTGATAAAATGGCACTTTACAACAAATCTAGAATTGTTGTCCTTTTTTTACCATTTTCTAAAGTTACTTTGGACTTAACTCTGATAGGCTGACATTCTTTCGTTCCACCAAACATTGAAGAAAGCCAACTTTACAGTAAAATTATTCTGGCCAATCAGTAATACTACTCAATGCATTAGACCGTTTTCGTTTTATCGAGTAGGGCATTTATACAAATTGTAAAGTACTCTTATGCCATGACACTTTAACCAAATATTAAAATGTTTGTGATTTTCAGGATCAAGTGATTATCATAATCTTTGGCTTATACAATTTTGGTCTTAGAGAATGCTTAGATTTTTTGGAATTAAAGTCTGTCGTATTTAACATTCTCACAGATTTTTTTTCACGTAAGATTTTTAAGTTGGACAAAATTTTTAACATCTGAGTAATTATATTGAAACATTCAAAGATTTTAAGGAATCCAGAAAACTAAAAAGATATTTCAGAATTAATGTCACAAATGCTGACAAATATTATTTTAACTTATCTTAAAGTTGAATTAATTAAAGTTGAATAAATTTTAAGTAAATTAAATGATTTTTAAGAAATATTATATATGAATAAACTTCTATGCTATGTTTATAAAAATGCATGTCAGTATTATTAGGTTTCAATCCATATTCCAAAAATTAATTGTTAAAATCCCATTTTTGAAAATCAGAAATAAATTTTTTAATGTATTTTCATGTTATAAGGAAAATTATTTAGGGAATTTATTTTAGAGCTCTATTTTTAATGTCATATATTAAACGCAAATTTACAAGAAATATTCAGAGCATATTGTTTCCCCTGAAACATATTCCACAAGAGAAGTAACCTAGAAAAATCTGATTATTGTGTGTCTCTATTCTAAGTAGAAAATATTTGTTAATCTTTTTATTATACAGCAGAGATCAGAGTCGAATCTAATTACTTTACTCTGAAGAATATGATTTTAACATTAAATCACAATAGAAAGATTATTTAAGCATTCAAAGCAAATTAAATTAGCAATTATTTGGCAAGTAAGCCTGCCCATATATTTGTATAGACTCTACCATATTTGTATTACCTATGACCTATATTTGTAAAGACTTCACCATACTTGTATTACCTATGGCCTATATTTGTATAGTTTTCACCATACTTGTATTATCTACGACCTATATTTGTATAGATTTCACCAATTAATTATAAATGTTAAGTGCACCAAAGAATTCATACGATTATCACAAATTTTCAGAGCTTCTTCCAGATTCTTGTAAAGACATTGCGACAATGGAATTACTACTATAAACCATAAGATGTTTTCCTTTAGATAATTGAATATTTATCGATTAAATCCACAGTAAATCGTAAATCGATAGTAATTAATTAGCTTTTTTGGTTGTTTAACGAAAATAACTCTAATAAAATCTTAAATCTATCTTAAATAAAAATAAGATATTATTTTTAATAATAACATTTTTAACCGCATGCAGTGAATAAAAATTTGATAATTTCAAAACATAATAGACTAGAATATATTGAAAATGTTTAAAAATGGTGTTTATAAATGAGTTATATAAAAGTGCCCGACGTTATTCTTTTGATCAAAAACATATTTAAAAGTATTTGTAATGTAACGTATTTAGAATAAATCCATGCGATTCAAATAAAGTTTTATTTTGCAATTAACAATTGGGGTAAATCCCGTTTTCAAACAAGCTAACAAGAACAAGTGGGCGTACGAACTACAACAAAAGTGAAGTATTTATTCCGCGGCCTTTGGGGTTGTTGGTGCATTTGGCGAAGGAAAAATGAACAAATTTTCAAAGCGCTGGCGCCAACAGTATTAAAAAAAAATTTTAACAATCATCTTTTAATATACTCTCTTCCGACATCAAAGCGCTACTAGCAATGTGTTTTACAATCATGAAAACATGGCTTAAAATCGTTTTTGTGAATGACCATGAAAGTTCATAGCCAGTTTTATTTTAAAGAATTAATCTATTCAAATTAGTGACCATTTTGAGACAACTTCAGCTGTAGGAGTAAGAAAGAATCTCATGGTGCCACCCGTGAAATATAAGTTGATTGTTGGGCCTTGTTTAACGTTTTGCTAAAAATTTAGGAAAACTGCAACATGGAAAAATACATTATCCTTGTGAAAAATTCTTAAATTTTCTTATTACGTTTCACGTGAATTTCTAAATGCAAACGGTACAAATCATTCCATCAATAATCTTCATTGATTGTCTGGTCAGTCAGTAATAATTCTTAATGCATAACATCACGATAAGCAAAGAAAAAAATTATCACGATATTTGAATGAATTTGATATGATCCTTTAACTTTACATTTCAAACTCTATTAAGTTTATTGTTGAGTTGTTTTTATATTGAAAACAAAAATGCATCACAAATAATAACTTCTTAAACGCGCTGCAGTGTGAACAAATCTATTGTACTACATGAACACGTAACTATTTTTGGAACAAATTCAAAGTTATTGGAGGAACAAAGCGATGTGAAATTTAAATGTTAAAGTATTATTTCTTGATAGAAGTCAAGCAATAAAGGAAATAGCTCAGTTAAGTTTCTTGTGGTTAAACGACAATCGAACTGTTCAACTATTTCAATCAAAAACGGTTGTTTTTGATAAACTGTTGTCTTTAAAACCTTTTTGCAATACTTGAAATTTTTTCATAGCAGTAATTCCATTACAAAAATAAAATGAAATGATTGCTCTTTATTCGATAACATTTGTCTTTTCGGAAGATCAACCAAAGGAATTTTTCTTGTATTAAATACTAAATTTTTTTCGGTGATAAAATTAAATACCCTCCTGATTGTTTCAATATGCTTATGTGTATGATAATAAATTATCATTGATTATGACACAAAGTAAATATTAAATGAATAATAGATTGAAGGTTTTAATTCAATTTTTTACAATAACAAAAGAATGGTGAATGGATTACTTGCATCAAATATACTTTGATTTTGTGGGTCAGAGTAGATTTGTTGAAGCCTATATTATTTGATAACATTCAATGATTCTCATATTTATGGAATTTAATGTTACTTATAGTTAATTTTAAAGATGGCTAATTTTTACAGATATTTCAGTGAAAGATACAATACTATTAAATTGATGAAATATTTCAGAGAGAAAATATCTCAGAAAATTTTCATCAAATATTTAAAATATTTGACAAAAAAATTTCAGACAATACCTATTATTTTTAAATAAAGCATTCTCTGTATGACTGTTAATCTCAGAAATATATTTAAAATGTAATGCTGAAGCAAATTTAAAATAATTAATTTCGTTTTTCATCGTTGAAACTAGAATTTTTTTTTTAAGAATAATATAGTTAACAAATAATTCTACCGAAAAAAATTTAATTTTTTTTTATTTGATAATCAAAGGATGCAAATAGGTATAATTGTTGTGATCTGTTTACTTAAAAGTAAACTTTAAATTAAAAAAGAAATTAATTTACATTTCAGCAAAACATCAACGTAATTTAATAGAATATATTTGCATAGCTTTAGATTTTAATTTGTTCTTAGGCAAACATATAAAAGAAATTCTTCGGAATTTCTAAGGAGATTAACATCTAATCTTCTTATTAATTTAGATTTTTTGGTGGTCAACAATCTTCTAGAGTAGACCTGGCGTATGTCATATCTTTCGAAACGAAAGAAATTCATTTATAAATTTCTGAAATTTCTAGAAAAGAAGCCACATCAGTTCTGAAGCTTTTGAGGAAAGAGTCTAAAAATTTTTTAAAATTGAACAAAATCTTTATATTTCAGTGCTAAAGCTATATTAAATTAAAATATGAGATTCATACCCGTAAAAATTACGATCAACAAATTTTGATTCACTTCTTATAAGATATGACATATCAAAAAAAAATACATAAATAAAAACATAGTTTAGAAGTAAATTTAGAAAAAATGTAGTGAAAGTATTTATAAATTAAAGATTACATACTTACATTTCCCTAGTGGGGTAAACATTAAAAGATATCCTTATGTTATTTCATACTATATTATAAAGAATACTGCTACAACAAAATCTAAGAAACATTGTTTACTTGGTAACAACTACAAAAAACTGTTATAGCCTGTACAAATTTCAAAATCTTGTTTTTCATAATTTGAATTAAAAAGATTAGCTAATCCTCTGAACTAAAAGATTAGCTAATCCTCTGAACTAAAAGATTAGCTAATCCTCTGAACTAAAAGATTAGCTAATCCTCTGAACTAAATTAAAATCTAAATAATTCAAGTCCCCCCAGTCCTCCTATACCTCTTTTCCATGTACAATTTATCTGGAGATATAATTTCAGCACATTTAAATCCTCATATTGTGTGTTGATGTTATTTTAATCGCGATTTCTTTATTCTTTCTACCCACTTTATAACTCATAGATTATTTTAATTTAAATTCAATCTAAGCACATCATTGGCTAAAACAAATTAAAGGAAAAATTCAACTTTTAAGTATTTAAAAGCCATTGAATTCCTTTCTGAAATTACAGTTAAATATTATAAGCCATAATATTACGATGGCTGAGTGGTTGGCGTTCCTGACTCCTGAGCTGTGAGTCCCGGGTTCGAATCCCGGTTCGGGCATGGATGTTACTTTCTTTCTCTGTTCTCTCAGTGTTTCTCTGTCCTTTCTTCTGTGATGATGTATAAATGTGCAACCTCCCCTTGTAAACGGATTTGCGGTGGTATGGCACGGGTAACGCTACTCGTCTCCGTGACTTGGTTCCCAGGTGCCCGCTGGGTAACCACAAATAAGTAGTAGTATCTGGCCTTGTTGTGGCATAGGGCTCGTTACCGAATTGCCCGCCGTTGTGGAAAAAAATATTATAAATCATTTATCGAAAAATCTCTATAAATAAAACTGCGACATTTTTTTTAACATTCAAAATTATCTAAAAAAAGTTAGTGCTTTTCAAGGTGAGAGAGAGAACCATGATTACAGCTCCCAATAAACGATTTCCTACAAAAATTTAGCAGCCTTCAACATGGAAATATAATTATGTAGAGGTTTTTATAATCGTATCTTCCCATTTATTTTTAAAGGGGAGTGGGAAAATGGTTGAAGAATATTACTTTCCTCATGATTTTTTCATGCTCAAATAACGTGTGCCAAATCCTTAAAGTTTAGATCATCTCCACCCTTCAATTGGAATTAAAATAGTCTGAGAGAAATATCTTTTTTAAGATTACATTCTGCACAGGAATTCATATTTTCCACAAAGAATAACTCATAGCTGATTGTTTGAAAATACTATATTTTTAGGCGTCACATCATTTATATAACAAAAAAAGAATTTATGAATTTTATAGAATTAAATTGTATTTTTCCGTAGTGATTTTTTTTTCATTTCTTTCTAATTTGAAATAACAAAAAAAATTCCTACTAACTGCGCATGCTATTAATATCATTTTTTCACTTTCACAAACAAATATAAATAACAACGACTTTTTTCTTTAAAAAAAAAAAGAAAAAGAAAAAAGCACCTTATAATCTTAATTAAAATTAATTTTCCATAAAAAATAATTTAACCAAGATTGTGTTCTTAAATACCAAAAATTCCTTACATTAAAATGCCAAGTCATGATGAAACTCCTAAAAATGATTGACGTAACATTTTAGCTATATCATCCTATAAATTACTCTTAAAATGTTTTAGGAATACAATTAATAAATGCTTGTTCATTTTTCCAATTTTGCCTCTTTCGAACCTATTTTTATTAATGTAAGTGGTTTTCAAAAAATTTCTTCTAAATTACATTCCTTCCTTAAATTAGAAATAATTCCTATTCCTTGAGTTGAAATAAACATTCCAATGTGAATTTATTTTCATTTTTGTCTCAAATTTAATTAAAATTAAAACGTGAAACTAAATTATTAAATTTTGGAAGAATAAGATTAAATTTTACGATAATTTTTTTGTGAAATAAAAAAAAACAATTACAATAATAGTATTAATTTTATAGGAAAAAAATTTTAATTAATGAGAATATACTAAAAAAAAAATTAGAAATATCTACACAATTCAATTTTTACGTTAAAATCAGCTTGGAAATGTTAAGAAATTTATTTCCTATGCTTTGAATCACTCTATCTGTCTCCAAATTTAGATAAAATAACAATCATTTATATTTCAGTTTGATTGTCTTTCTAAAACTGTGAAATTTTCACAGTTCTGGAAATACAGTGTCTCACAAAAATGATGAGACACTTGTGCTTTACAAAAGGAAACTGTAAAAAAATTAATTAAAAATGCATGGATAAATTTTTGTGGGTGTGTTTCATATTTAAAGTTAGTAACAATTATTACATAATATACATTTTGTTAAAATATTAAAATATTAATTAAATAAAAATACAATTGTTTAGAACGGAGCAAAAAAAAGTTCACATAAGTGATGGGGCACTTACTTTTCCATCAAATATTTATCCAAAAATTTTACTTTTTAAAAGGTTTTAATATTTTGTTGGATTTTTTTTTACTCTTAAAACATGATTTAATTTTCTTGGGATGAATTTGAATAATTTTTTGTGATTTCTGGAGTGATTTTACCCCATTCTTCTTGATGCACCGATTTTAATTGTTGTTTTGAAGAAATGGTGTGCTTGCGATTTCTTGATTCCAATTCTTGCCAAATATTCTCTATGGGATTTAAGCCTGGAGATTGGGGTGGTGTTTTTATTATTTCAGGACAGTTATACAGCAGCCAGAGTCTAACGTTCAAAGCAGTGTGCTTGGGGTCATTGCCCTGGTAAAATTTAAAATCGTTATAAAGGTTCAATTTTCGTGCTGAAGATTTCAAATATTGCTTTAGAATGTCAATATACTTGTACTGATCCATTTTCCTGACAATAAAAACAAGATCACCAACTCCAGCGGACTACATACACTCTCATACCATAACTCCTCCTCCACTATGTTTTACTATTGGCACCAAGTTCTGTTTACGAAATTCTTCCCTCGGTTTTCTCCACACCAAGATTCTCTACCATCACAGAACCAAATATATTAAACTTACTCTTATCAGCACAAGTATAACTTTATTCCAGTAATCAGAATTTTTATTTATGTTGGATTTTGCGATAATCAGTCTGAGTTTTCTATTCTTTTCACTTACGAAGAATTTTTTCCTGGCTTCTCTACCGTGATATCCTACAGATCGAATTACACTTCTAACAGTCTCAGAATTAACAATTACTCCATATAATGCTTTTAAATCAGTAACAACTTTAGGAGCACTCATTCTTGGATTTTTTTTAATAATTCTCATGACAATTCGCTTTATTCCATTGGATAGCTTTGATGGTCCGCCATATCTTCTTATATTCTGAATCGTATAATTCTTTTTATATCGTTTAATGATATTGAAAACTGTTGAATGGCTCAAGTTAACTGTTTCAGCAGTTTCTCTAATAGATTTTTCTCTTTCAATTTGCAAGTTAATAATTAATTTTCGAAATTCAGGCGCAGTTAATTTACATTTAACGTTCATGGGGTTTTGTCTGGACCTCATCCAGTGGGTTGAGGTCACACAGCTACAAAACACAAAAATTCCAAGACAATCTGGAGAGAAATACTGCAGACGGGGTTTTATTAATTATTGCTAATAGCTTTTCAGTAAAAATAAAACCAAAAAATATTTTTATTGCTTATTTCTGACGATTTTTGTTGCATATCTAATGGTGTCCCATCACTTATGTGAGCTATTTTTCGCTCCAAATAATTACATTTTTTCTAAATTAATATTTTAATATTTTGACAAAAATGTATGTTATGTAATAAATGTTGCTAATTTTAAGTGTGAAATAAACCTACAAAAAATTTGTACTTCCTAATTCCTAATTTTGAATAACTATGTAATCTGATTTTTCTTATCTCGTTGTGACAAAAAAATGACCAGACAAACAGATATATGCATAAAACATGAATTCAAATATTCTTTGTTTTGAAACAATCCTGGTTGTGGTATACATGTCCAAAACTTTCTCTGCCAGACAACAAAGAGGTGCCAAATTAGTTTCGAATAAAGATCTAAAAATTGTATTTATGTCAGCTTCCTGGAGAACAATGTCGGGCTGTTTTAACCTTGATTTTCATATAAAATAATTTTCTCTCTCTCTATGTCTCTCTCTCTCTCTCTTTCTACCTTTTTAAAAATACATATAGGATATCTGAGACCCTTAAAATGTTAATCAACTGCCTTCTTACAAATTCATATTTTTATCTCCAATGAGAAGCTAAGTTAGATTTAAAAATACGAAATATGAATAATTAAAATAAGTTATGCATTTTAAGAATTATTTTTTAAAATGAAAGGATTTATTTTATAACACTAAATAGATTTTTGATGAACATCGACCCTATATTTCAGAAATATTTTAGATAACTTAAGAAGTTATTTTGTTTTGAAAAAAATACCATCGAATTTTAAAACCGAAATTTAGCTTTTGAACGTCAGTATTGAAAATTCGGTAAAATTTTTTGCACACAATGATATAAAGAAATAAAAATTACAAATCTCTCAAGAAATTTAGTTATTCCAGCTAAGATTTAAAAATGGGTTGTTTTAATATTATAATTCAGACAAAATCATATAAAGATCATATTTACTAAAATACATAAAAATGCACTTTCATTTTTAATTAAAATATTAATCATTTTTACATTATTTGCTGATTTATTTTCATTTAAAATATGCTTAAATATATTTTAAATATTAAATTACTTGTAAATTATTATCACATAATAAAAGTAACATTGTATATATATATATATATATATATATATATATATATATATATATATATATATATATATATATATATATATATATATATATATATATATATATATATATATATATATATATATATATATATATATATATATATATATATATATATATATTGTAAATTGTATATATATTAATTAAAAACATAAGCAATTTTTCTAAACAAAATAATTTGTTGATCTAAGTTTACAGAAATTAAAAATTAAAGTAAAAAATTATCTGTTTACTTCACAACACTGTTTGAAGTAACACAATATATATGTATGTGTGTGTGCCAATGAAATAATTTATATATATATATATATATATATATATATATATATATATATATATATATATATAGATATATCTATATAGATATATATAGATATATATATATATATAATCACATAATTTATCTTAATTCTCTTAAATAATTGTGAGCTAAGTCAAGTATATTGGCATTCAATGAAATTATAAATTTTATATCTTTTACACTTCTAACAGAAACTTAATCAAATGTAGATGGTTAAATGTTGAAATTGAAATCATTACCGAATTTGACACTGATGAGAATAGCCCTAGTTTGCAGAAATAATTTTCAAGAGTTTCTTTTAAAATACTATTTCAGTTTTAGACTAATTCCTGTATATCATTCTAATGAATGATTAATATACCAGTTGAATTTTACATGGAATCATCGTAATTTCTTTATTGTTTTTTTTGTTTCGTGGCGAAATATCTAATATAATCAAGCTTATTAATTGTGCTTATTATTTCAAAATAATGGATACTAAGGCTTTTTCTGATGTATTATGTATTTCTCTCTTAGGTATTTTATATTTCTTGTGTTGCTGAAGTCTTGAAAAAAAAAGAATCAAATTTACATCAACTTTATATAAATAAAAAAAATATTCACATGCTATAATATCATTAGAAAATGGGATCGGTTTCTTAGTAAACATTACTTCTCTTACAAGACAAAATTACACCTTTTGCAATTGTTCGTGTTCTCATCATTTATTCAGATGACAGTCCTTTAATTAAATGAAATATTACAAGTTAACGAGTGAATAAATATTTTTTATCAAGAAACTCAACTGATAAAACTATATTGTATATTTTCAAAGCAGTATTTTCAGTTTATATTGTATATTTTCATGTTGTTTATTTCAGGTAATTTTTTTTTTCGCAAAAACGTATCAGCAAAAAGTAGTATTTTAAAAAAGATATTTTACTAATATTTATTTCAAGCTCTTATTTGAGGAAAAAAATAGTTACGGAAAAAATAGTTACACGTGATAGTTAATGCTGATTAATTTAAGAAATCTGTAATGTTTGTTCCAATTAGTTATTTAATAAAAGTTTTCAGCAAAAATTTTAATTTTTTTAAAAAAAAATTCTTGCAAAAATTATAATGCTAAAGTATTTTGCTGAATGACTGAATGAACAAAAATGAATTTCTAAATATAACAAAAACTAATGATTCTATAAGCAAATTATAATTTTTGAAGATTTTAAAGCTTCAGACATCAACCTTGGTATCGTTGCTTTTCAGATCCATTAAATTATTCTAACAGGTGAGATTTTAACTTTAACAGAAGCATCATTCCCAGAATATTGGTAACTTTCTATAAAACAACTATAAATATGAATAATGTAGCTTACAACTTAATACAGGAAGCAGAATAAATTAATTTTCATTTTAAAATCATTTTTTTTTTTGGCACACTTATTTTATTCTCTGTGTTTTGTTTTAAAACCTATCCATTTTACGT
Source organism: Latrodectus elegans (assembly GCA_030067965.1). Classification (NCBI taxonomy): domain Eukaryota; kingdom Metazoa; phylum Arthropoda; class Arachnida; order Araneae; family Theridiidae; genus Latrodectus; species Latrodectus elegans. The sequence goes on along the minus strand of CM057818.1, from coordinate 33,583,237 downwards.
ACACTGGCCTCCATAAATTAAGGAACATATTTTTCGAAACTCGCCAAAAATGACGCCAACAATAAAATGGATAGTTTATAAATAGGAAACAAACACCAGATACCATCAATACATTAATATGGAAAGATTCGTTCCAGCGATTGTAGAATAAGTGTTTGGGCATGGATCTCACTCAATTCTCACTCCGACATATTATCCTTGATCTATATGTCCGACTATGAGCAATGATTTCATTATGATGAATGATAACATGCAAACTCATCGCTCTAGTTGTTGAGGAATATCTTGAGGACTTTAGTTTGGAGTGAATAGAATGGCCATCTAGATCTCCAGAACCTGAATCTCATACAACATCTGCGGGACTATCTTGGTAGATAGATTGCTGCTTTAAATCCTCCTCCAAGATCTGGAAAACAGCTTATTCAGTGCCTTTTCCTCATTTCTCATTTAGGTAGCCGACAAATTAATTGACGGCTTGAAAAGTAGATGCCTCATTCAAGCAAGGACTGCACATATCCTCAATTAAATTTCCTTTTTGCTATGTTTAGAGACATTTTACAGCATAAAACTGTGATTATTTTTTCCTCCAAGAATGAACTTTTCCAGAGAGATTGCCTCTTTTTTGCTGTAAATCATTTATGTGCTTTCCTTGTGTAAGTTTCTATGCTGTAATCAATACATACTTGTTTTCTGCACATGCCATTCAAATGTGTTTTTTCTACAGTCATTAAATAGCAAATTTGGCGCAAAAAACAGGATGTTTTTTAACTTCAAGTGGCTAGTGTATTTTTACATATAAAATCTTATTGAAGTTTGAAAAATAAATTTTTAATTTTAAAAAGTGTAAGGTGCATTTATTCCATTTTTAAAAAGTAAACTAATTTTTACGAAAATTATAACATTATATGAAACATTCAAATAAATATAAAACTGTTATATCTGTGTAAAAAAATTTTATTACAAAATATTAATAATTCCCGATTTACTAAATTTCGACTATTACATAAAAAAATCCGAGTATTTGGTTTACTATAATATATTTAAATAAAATGTGCAGTATTTTTTTTTCACACATATATCAAAACTTTACATTTAAAATTGGTTTTAAAAGAAAAACTGCTAATAAGTCCTCTATTTTAAAAATATTTTATCATTTATAAATATTATTAATAAAATAAATGTATATTAAGAATAAATTTTTATAATTGTTCTCAAAGAATGCGCTTTACATTTTAAAGCGTTTAAAAAATGGAAAGTAATCTAAAAAATATGCATAATCTGAGGGCAATAAAAGCATTAATTAAAAACTCCTTGAAAAAAAAGTGCTTTGTTTGATTAAATAGTAAAAGAAAAACTACGGTAAAGACTTGATATTTCTTAGAATTTTTTAAAAAATATTTCTTTCATTAAAAGATTAACAATGAGTTAATATTAGAATGATAAAAAATACCGAAGAAATGGATTTTAAAAGAAAAGAGAAACTAATTAGTAAAAAATCTTAATATTTATGATATTTTTTGTTATCAATAGATTTATAGCTAACAATAGTATTATAAATAATTATAATGTTAAAGAAACAGAAAGTTTAAATTGTTACGACATATTTGATTTTTTAAATACTGTTTGAAAATATGCATATATTTTTATTTATAAAAGAAGTTCTCTATTAAAAAAAAAATTCTATTCAATACTAAAATATACAGTGATAAAAGTGTTTATTCTATATGAATTTCAAACAAATTAAATTTGATACAGTATTTAATTTTTCTGTATCTATAATGTGAAATTATACCACAAATAGAAAAATAACACGTTTCAAAATTCTATAAAATATGCCATACAAAATATATATGACAAATATAAAAATACTAATGAACATTAAAATTGCTTTCACTCATTATATATAGTGTTTAATATATAGTTTACTCCTCCTATTTCACATATCAAGTCCATTAAGAATCGGAGGGATTTTAATACCCACATAACTAAAGGAGTTTTCAAAAACATATCCATATTCTTTATGGTATTAAAAAAATTTAATTTTATGTTTTCGTTACTACTATCTTTTTATGTTTCAAAATTATAAAAAAAATAGTTAATTATGTTTTTGTATTATACAAAAATTTCATATTGTACAAAAACTCAATCGATTCTAACTGGAAAAAATAATAAATTTTTATATGAAAACATAACTATCCGCTTTTTCATAGTATACGAGGGTCACTCTGAAATTTTTGAGATGCAACTAGTTTTACTTACAAAATTTTAGGTGTGTTCAAAGTAGTCTCCTCCAGCATCAATGCTCTTTTGTAGACGAATTTTCCACACATTAAATGCTTCAAGCCATTAATTTCTTGGAATAGATGAAAAAAATGCTTTTATAGTCACATCAATCTCTTCTTCTGAATAACAACGACGTCCACGTAAGTTCTTTTTTAGATTAAAGAATAACCAAAAGTCGCACATAGCTAGATCAGGTAAATATGGCGGATGTTCGATCATTTTAATTGGTTTTTGTTTAAGAAACTCAACTGTTAATTCGGCTGTAGGTGAAAATGTATCGCCATTGTGAAGCATTAGTCCCTTAACATTCAGTTATTGTAGAATTTCTGGAAGACATTTATTGGTATACCAGTTTACTGTTACTGTCTTCTATCTTTCCAACTTGATGGCTTTGACCAATCCCGTACTTCTGAAGAAAACAGCATACATCACTTTTTAAATTGCACGCTGTTTTTTCACCATTGTCGGCGTGGAATCATCTTCAAAGATCAATAATTTGTTTTCTTAGCGTGTTAGAATGTCAAAAAACGGTATGTACATTTCCTCACCTGTTACAATTTTAGAAATGATGCGGCGGCCACCATCATTTAGCAATTTAAGAGTTTCTTTACTGATTCTGACACGCTCCTCTTTTTGGTGCTCAGTTAGATTATGGGGAATACAACGGCAAACTACTTTTTTCATATGTAATTCTTCATGAATGATTTTGTGTATGGTTGCGGATCCAATATTAAGTTCCTTCTGTATCATTTGATAGGTACAGCGATTATCATCCATTAACATTTTTCGTATGGCAGACACATTATCCGGGATTACTGCCGACGGCGGCCTTCCTGTGTGTTCTTCATCCTGAAGAAAATTGCGACCTCTTCTAAATTCTCTAAACCATCTGAATACATCAGCACGAGCTGGAAATTCATCACCAAATGCTAATTGCAACCGTTGAACGCATTCTGCTTGATTTAATCCTGCTTTAAAATCGTAGAAAATCATAGCGCGAAAATGTTCTCGCGTCAACTCCATTTTCTCTTCTGTTTAAAATTTATTCTACGCTAAACAAGTTGAAGTAAGTCAGTAAAAAATCGTGTTCTGTGTTAAAATACTTCGTATTTTCAAATTAAACCGTTTTATTTTGTAAATTTTCGTCTGCGAGCATCTCAGAAATTTCAGAGTAACTCTCGTATACTAATTAAAATAATAATATTTAATAACAAGCAAAAATAAATTTTTAAGAAATGAAAATAAAAATATTAAATGAATTACACAAATATCTCAATAATTTCCAAAATGTGCACATTAAAAGGAAAAAATTGTTAAGTATTTATAAAATAATTAATTTTTTTATACTAAAACTAATTTGTCATGTGTTCCTTAAAAAAGAAGTTGATAAATTTAATTACAACAACAGAATATGTGCTTACTCGATGCACATTCTTTTGTTTGTTGGTAACTTTTTTTTGCGATTTGCTAATAAATATTTTTTAAATTTTTTAAAATTTTTATGCATGTTAACCATACACTTTTCAAGCATTGCGTCTAACGTAGAATTTCATTCATCACAGGTATTTTTTTTTTATTTTTGAAATCAAAAATATCTTCCTGTGCACCAGGGAATACCACTCAGGGCCCGAAGGTACAACATAACAAATCAAGGATAAATCATGAAATTAAATAAAATAAAATAAAAAATAAAAGAAGGCAGAGAGAATAAAAAATGAGAAATAAAAGCAAAAAGGGAGTTAGATTACAGCATGGATAAAGTTTTTAAAAAATACAAAAGTCTCTTTCTTCACTAGGTCCACCAAAATCGGGTACCATTTGTTATTGAAGTCTTTGCGAAACTTGTTCCTTTCTTGTGAAACAGATGGACATTCAAGAAGAATGTGAGAAGGGTTGTGACTCCCAGAGTTGCACATGTCACTAGTTTTTAATATGGAAACGGTGAAGATAGCTATTGAATATCCCATGTCCGGTGAGGAATTGAGTGATTTTGAAGTCAGTGTAGTACCAGTAGTTCTTTATTCTGCAAGGAACTGAAGGAAAAAAAGATTTAGTCCGCATACAATTGGGAGAAGAAACAAAACCTGAGTTCCATTCTGTGAAGATGTTCTTTTGGGTAATGGCTTTAAAAAAAAAAGACTTGGGTAGACTGGTATCGAATTTATTTGGAAGTGAAAGAGAAGATTTGGCCAGGAAACATGCTCTTTCATTTCCAAACACACCACTGTGACCCTTGACATGGGGGAAACCGAAGGAAATATTTATGATATTGCACATGTGAATTGAAGTCTGGACTTCTACAATGAGTTTTTCAAAGCTTGTTACATCCTGCAGAGCTAGTAGGATGACATCAAGTAACAGCAAATTAAAAAAAAAATTTTAAAGGCTTGCTTATGGCGTCTTTAACAGCAAGATTAATGCAGAGTAATTCCTCTTGGAAGATAGAACATCATTAATGCGATATACCTGATGACTCACTTCAAAACCATTCTGAAAGCATACGTATGTAAGACCTACTTTTTCGTTAACTTTACTCCCATCTGTAAAGTAAATTAGATCATAGTCTTCTTCCTTAATCCTATCAAATGCAGCAAGAGGAGAATCATCGGTATAGAAAGAGCTTAGCGAAAATTTAACAAAAAATGGCTGCTGTATTACAGTAAAACGACATCTATATTCAGAATTTGTGAAATAAAACACAAATTTTATAACTGCATTATAAAAAGAAATGGAAAACAGTTAACATTTTTTAATCAATAAATTTCCACTTATTGGTTCAAATATTATCGATTTTATTAATTCAATTATTGGTATAATTACGTTAAGTTTCGACAGCCCTGTCTAGTGGTCAGAGTGCCTGACTGCGGATAGGGAGGTCCTGGGTTTGAATCCCGGTTCGTGCATGGACTTACTTTCTCTCTCTATCTATCATGTCTTTGTCCTTTCTGTGTATGAATGAGGTGTGAATGATTGCCTACCCTATAAATAGGTCCCTATGGCATGTGTGTACTGAAGCAGTTGGACTCCACACCAAATATGGTTCAGTATGGAAAAGTGGAGCAGCGCATCCCATATTGTTAGCCTAGCTGGCGCAAGGCAAAAAAAAATTACTTTAAGTATAAACACCCCATGTAAACAAGATATAAACTAACAAATATGGTCTTCAAATGATTATTAAAATGCAATTTAGAAAAATACAAATTTAAAACATTTCTTTTCACGTAATTTTAGTTTAAAGTTTTAAATTTTAATCTAATTCTTACAGAATTGTTAGTAATGAAATAATTTATTTTTGATTCATTAAGAATCGATTCTTAATATCAAAATAAATATAAGGGAAATACTACACAATAACGGATTAAAATTGCTCAGAATATAAATTTTTTTTAATATTAAGAAATTAAGTACATGGGATGTGTATATAAATATTCAATATTAATATATAAAACACAAACTTGTGTGATTTCTCTTAAAACCTATGTTATATATATATATATATATATATATATATATATATATATATATATATATATAGAAAGAAAGGAATTCTACCTGTTTAGAAAGATTATTGTTTACCGAGAAATAAATTGTTTAATAATATTCAAGTACGTTGATTTCTTTTTATATTTATATCGTATGAAAATTATAATCCATTGTTTTATTTGGTTTATCCAAAAAAGCTAGAATTACATTTAAGGAACAAAGTTATATATTACTCATTTAAAGACAACAATTTTTGCTTCACTTCAACCATTCTTTTAAACGGTTTACGTGAAACAAAAGTTTCTTTCGGATTAATTTATAATTATTCATTCATGTTAATAGAATTCAGTATTCAATATGTCCTTATCAATTCTCAAGTATTCACTTCGATTTTTTGTTGTCATGGGAATAATCACAGATCTGTTGATTGTATAGAAACTTACTACTGTCTCTTTATTTTTTTCTTAGCAGAGAATAAAACTCATAGTATTAGAATCGTGATGAACAGATTCCTTTTAAGGTTTAGCAAACGTGTCGATAGATATTATAAGAAGTTGAAAAATAAATTTAAAAAAAAGTTAATATCAAGCTAAAGATTTCTCTAATTGCTGCTCAAGTCATACTTTTATTCGAAACAAATGAATTATTGCATCAATTATTTTCCGTTTTTTTTTTTTTTATGAGCCACGGTAGCCTAATGGTTAAAGTATCGACTAGCCATCCAGAAAAGTTTGGTTTGATTCCCAATTCAGTCAAAGACCCACCGAGTATATTCGATGTACATGCTCGTTAAATCTGTGGAATCGAAAGTCCTATGATCAATCGTTGAGCTATTATCATGGGTGTAATGATCTAGAGGAACATTTCCTTCCCCTAAAGATTAATGTCGAAAATGAGAGATTGGATCCTCTGGTGGTGCCATCTATCGGAGGTGCAAAGTCGTACTTTCACCATCGTGGTGCTCTGATTAAACATAAGACGTAAGTTTCTGACTTAATTTCGCATAACCATCGGCTAGAGAACTTGACTTGTCTAAGTGTCATAAGTAACAACAACAGCATTTTTTAATTTTGTTAAAGACTGTTTCAGTTGTGTTCAGCTAAATCTGCATATATCAAATAAAACTGTTCACTATAGTTTATTTGAAATCTTGAAAATGATTATGTTAAGCTTGCTCTTGTTCAAGAACTTAATTTCTTATAAGCAAACTTCTTTGTTTTCCAAGCTCTTACATGAATTTTAACGCTACACCTTATGTTATCAAAGGAGCGATTTTTATTTGAATAAGTCCATTTACAACTTTTTTAAATATTCAGAATTGTGATCATACTATTACCATTATTGATGTCTCTTTTAAGAATTTTGATCTTGTTAATATGTGTTATTATTTTGAGCCTTCTAAGTATTAATATGGATATATATCTTAATGAAATCAATCATATTTTTTTAAATAAATTTTCAGTGCTCCTGATTCGGTGCGTGGATGCTAACAGTAAATTAAGTGTTTGGTTTAATCCAGTAATCAACTCCACACAAGTAAAAAAATGAATGGATTCATTTGCATGAAATAGATATTTGTGATAAATTAAGATTAAGGAACTGCTTTTGTGCTATACAAGGAAATAATTAGATTGATGACTGTTGTTGGACAGGTAATTATTCAGAGTGTTAAGAAACGGAATATACCTGATTATGACTCAGGTATATTCCGTTTCAGTGATAACAAAATGATTTCGGTTGTAGTGAAAAACATTTTCATTTAATATCATGTTCAAATAATTAAAGATATATGCATACTAATTTAAATATTAAAGCGCTTAACCGGAATGGTTGTAAAATAATTAACTATCCATATAATAAATGGGTATCTAATTTTTTATATGAATATTAATTCATAAAAATGACAAAATGATCTTAATTATAGCTAATGTTTTAAGAGCAAATAAACATATTCAAGTTTAGTATGATATACACCAATCTCTTAATGCAAATATTAAAAATTACTCTTAATAAAGATTATCTCTTTTGTTATGTATAATATATAATCTATTTATATTACTGTGCAATACTTCATTGCTCCATAGGTATCTTATCAAGATATTAAAGCACTTTTAAGAAACAAAAGTGTATTTTTCCTTTTGATGACAATCTTCGTTTTTTAGTTAAAACACTGAAAAGAATATCAAACTGTGAAAAGTAAATATCTTAAAATAAAATTCTATTCTGATTTTACTACAAAAATTTTTTCTTATAAATCTGGTGTGCACCTAAAAATCTCCTCTACCTTTTTGCATGACTTCAACAAAATAAATGTACTCCATACGTACTTCGAATATCCTCCTTCAAAGACTAATTTCAAGTCATTCTAAGTGCATATGTAGACGTATCATGTTACTGCATTGTTCTTGGTGAAATTTCCGCTTATATTGTTGTAAGTAATTCATTCCGATCTCTGGTACATAAAAATGCATAAATCCTGTACCTCAACTCGAAACACAATAGACTGGAATGTATTCAATTTAGGTACTACGAAACTCAATTGGCTATTTGTTTCCCTGAAAACAGAAGGCTCATTTGTTTCGGAGCATGAGTGCTTCTCACAGATACCGGAATAAGATATTTCAGGATAAGAATCATTGACATTTAAATAAAAATTTATAAGAATAATACAAATATGTTGCATTTCTAATTAACTTTTAAAGGAGTATAAAATCATTTTTTATAAATGGTTTTGTTCCATAAAAATGTTATCGTTCTCATTAGTCATAAATGCTTTTTCTTTTATATATAATTTTTAAAAAATTTCTTTTATCGAAACTATGAAAACTAATAATGATAAATAAATACTTAATATATAAGAATCAATATTTTAAAATACACTCAATTGACCGATAAATTAAATTTTATCGTATCATTCATCGCCACAATTTTGTTAACGAAATACAAATTTTAACTTTTTTTTAAAAAAAATGATAGCATTAACCTTTGGAATATACACAATCAAGTGAAAAATTCTTTCATTTATAATGCATTTATTTTAGATATATATGAAGTAAGTAGATTTTATGCAAAAAATCATTTTTTAATGTTATTCATAATTGTGTATACATCTATATAATTATTAAATAACTTAAAGTTATCAGTATTACAAAGCAATTGAAATAAATAAATTCATGAAATGCATGAACTTTTTTTTGACAAATATGAGTAAAGGGTTAATAAATTCTAAACCTAAATCTTTATTTTAAAGTTTCATTTTCATCCCCATTCAACAAAATTCTTGTTTAGAATACATATTTTTTATCTCTCAAAGTATTTTAGTATTATTCCTTTGTCTATATTATAAATACGAACCGATTTTTACTAGAAAAAATTTTAATTTGTACAGTTTCAAAAGTCAATTTTATTTGTTATACATTTCTTTTTAAGTCGAGCTAATAGTTCATTTGACCGTAAATAATATTATTTATTTTTCCAAACAGAAAATTTGTTTAATTTTCAACTCAATCTGAAATTTAAGCTGCTATTTTCGTTTTTAATTGGAATTTTTTGTTAAAAACGCCAAATCTCTCTCCTAAATTCAATTTTTAATTAAAATAATTTTTAATTATTGTAATTTCATTTTCCTAGTAAACAAAGCATTGCTAATTTATTATTTCTGACCGAGAAAGTGAAATTGTTGAAATTTTCTGATATATAATAGTAAAAATATTCCCCACCACTGGTTTAGATAATTAATGTAATGAAATATATTTAAATAAAAGTATATTAACAATTAATAAGGGTAAAATAAATATCACATAAATATATATATATTCATTCCCAATTTCTGACTTTAAACTTATTACAAAACATTGAATGATATCAAAGGAAAATATTTATTTCACAAGCTTCATTTTTAGTAAGTTCTGTAGATACACCAAGAAATAAGCATCTGCATCAAAATAAATTGCTAAGGAACATTCCAATATCAAAATGAAGTCTTCATCAGTGAATATTTATAATATCAAACATGGAATAACTTTTAGAATTAAAATATTTAATCATAACTTTCAAATTCTATATTTACTCTACAAAAAAAATTACTTAGAATGTTGAAAGTAGAATCTCAAGCTCTTTTTTTCCATTGTTTTAATGTTCATTCATATTAACGTAACAGATGGTATGTAAATCAACAAAAAACTTCTTTTGAGAATTGTTAACGTTGAAAAAAGAAATAACTACTCATCATTTTAACCGATTTTAATACTTATTTTTAATAGATTGTTTTTTTTTTTTTTTTTTTTTTTTTTCAGACAAATTTTGGCAGTTTCTAGCTCAGAAAATTTTACATCATTCAATCAAAGTAAAAAGATTATCGTATTGTGTTCTAGTAAAAGATAAAACTGTAAATGCAATGATACGTTACATAATGATTCATTTCAACATAAATTATCTTGATCACCATACAAGGTTTGTTGCACAAAAATGTTAGACATCCCTTCATATTAAATATGTTTTGATTTACTGTGTTATAAAGATTCATTTTTTAAAATACTTATGGTTTTGTTAATGTGTATCCTCCTGCCCATTTAGAGTTGTTTTCATTTATTTTAGAAATGCTGAAACCATGGAATGGGTAATTTATATCTTCTTCTTCTTCCTCTTAAAATTGGGTTTGTATGTCATTGGGCACCCCTGCTTTTATCAGCATTTTGTACTGTTAACTCCAAACCCAATGTTTCCTAGTTCCAGTTGCTCGGGTCACCTACTTTATTAATAAAGTCTGATAACCTTTTAATGAAGTTTAGGTGTAGCTCTCGAGTATGGATGATGCCTAAAGAAGTTAATCTAGGGAGGGCAAGGACCTCGCATTCATAAATGATATGCTTGGTCTTTTCCTCTTGCATATGACATTTCCTGCAGATAGGGTCTTGCTGAAACAGTCCCATTTTATGGAGGTGCTTTCTGAAATAGTAGTTATGATGCCTACAATATAACGTATCTGCTGCCTAGAGCATCTTAGAATTTCAGAGGCAATCCTCGCTGATGAACCACAGATCATACTTTTAGCGTGGATTTGACTAGGAGTGTTGAGCTAAGCTTCATACATCTTCTGTTTTTCCCATCTATAAGAACAGTGGTTTTTGTGGTCTTCAAATTCATCCCACAAAAAGGTTCTGCGTCTATGGGAACAAAAGGCTATCCTTGTTTAGCAAGTTCATCAGCCCTTTCATTACCTTCGATACCTGTGTGCCCTGGCACCCATACAAGGTAATTTATATATAATCGTCTGAAAGCTTTAATGAAGCTACAAAGACTCAGATGTAGAGGAAAATATATTGGTAATTTAAACATGGTAAATTATAAATTAGTGAAATTATTAACTTTGAATATGCTGATATTAAGTGTATTCATAGAAAAATAATATATAGCTCATTAAATTTTCATCGTGAGAAATTATTTAAACAATTTTAACATACTGATTATGTTTAAATCTGAATGTGATAATTTTGAAAGGAGAGCTTAGTTAAAAAAAATGTTTTATTTATTTTAATGATGTTATTGTGTGAGAAACTTGTCATTTTTAATGATTCAAATGTAAGTTATCAAAACACATGAAAAATAAAAAAAAATATTCTGTTTCGAACTAACGCAAGAAAGATATATAAAATATTTTTCTGATAGAATAAAAGAAACTGAAGAAAATTTGAGCAAAAATTTGCTTGAAGTGTTACCTAAAGAAAAGAATATTAGATACATGACTTCAATAAAGTATAATTCAAAAGAAATAAAGCTTCTTACGAAATATTACCACCTCAAATAGATATACAAGTTTTTTTTTTATTTCCAATAGCCAAGCAATTACAAATAACTATAAGGTTATAATATCTTAACTACAGAACTCAGAACAGAAAATCGAAGTCATTGCCTTAGGAGTGATCTTGCCTCCCAATATCTCGACTCCTCTGTAGAACAACGAAGAGACACCATAATGGGCCAGGTGGTCCCTGTCCACTACTTCTCCACAAACAAAAAGTGGGCTTGTAGGATTGATAGAGATACCCATGTGTGCTTTAACGTAGATCCACCTGGTAACGCTTTTAGTGGCTGAGAGGCCTACAACTTTTGTCTTAAATTCCTCTATCATGAAACTCAAGGTCCTTCAATGGAATGTGGTTGCTTTTTCCCAGTCCAAGAAAATCCAGATTCAAGGATTACAGGGGTTAAGTTAATTATTAAAAAAATGTTCGCTTTTCTCTGCAGATAAATATGATGATCGATATAGAAAAACCTAAGATAATATATTGGAATTTAAACTGCTTATATCTCTGAGGACAATTAGGCTTCATAAGATTTGTCCGAAAAAATTCAAAGAGGTACACATAAGCTAAAGTTCTGGACTTAGACAGTAAAAGAGTCTCCTCTTCTTGGTTATTGATAGCAAAAGAGACCTTATGTAAGACAAACAGGTCTCGCGAGAAATAAAATAACTATGGGTAGTAGATTGTATTATATATTGCACAATTCATTATAATTGATGTCAATTTCTAGCTTATATTTTAAAGTTTTTTCAGTTACATATTATTTAAACAGAAATTAGAAAAATTCTACAAAAATAACAAAGCCTCAAATTTTTATTATATCGTTTCGATAATATAATAATCTGTTCTGAAAATTTTGATGATTTTGTGAACTGTATAAATAATTCGAGAAATTTATTTTACTGAGAGATAGAGAGAATTAAATAAAAAAAATTTTAACCAATTAACTAATTTGTATAAAAGTAAAATTTATTTTGTTGATTATGAAATAATAAATGAAATATATTCACTGTATTTGTAAACCAAATACAGAAACTATAAAAATTTCGTTTTCTGTTGCTTCCAACAATGTTGAAGGTCGCCTTTGACTAAACCTCCTGGATGTCCAATCCTTAGTTAGAAATCATTTCCATTTAGTTATCATTTCCAAAATCAATGAATTACAGATGGGTCCCCATTCAGTCATCTAGCCACATCTATCTGACATTGTCCTGTCTCTAGTCTCCTGAAAGTTCTCCACTGAAACTGTTGGGAACAAAGGATACCCGGACGTCATTGTTATAATTTCCATTTCAGACACCAGGTTGTTTCTAATCTTAGGATATCCATTTTTATGTTCCTTGCAAATGACGCACTCCATTAGCAGCGCCACTATTTTGCATAATGTCATATTTTCCAGCTTCTTTTACTCACCAGTATATTCAAATTTCATTGACATTGGCTTAAAGAATTTTCAGGAGATTTATCGCTATTTTTATGATTTCTTCCTTAAATTTTTTGGAAACCAGTCTAGTAACGAAAATAAGTATTTCTCTTTTCAGCCCGTCTGGAAGGGATGAAATGAATTCCCACGCACCGTTTGGACAGGAAATGCATTTCTGAACCCCCTTTCCTTTCGGGGAAGGAGAAAAAAGGCATGAGCTTGAGAGACATAGATACGAGTTGACCATCAGTAGCTAAAACTATCCCTGGCAAGTTGGGTACGCGACCAGCTTTGTGATGAGAACAGATGTAATAACATATCTTCTAAAAATGAAGTACTAATTCTGAACAGTGAACTGACAACACATTGCAAAAAAGCCATTCACATATCGAAATGGATCAATGAAGTAGCCTACAATATGTTTGATATTTTTTTCCTTTGCGACCAGTCAAATACTTTGCATTGATTGTAATAGCAAGTCTGAATTTTGCAATAAAATTTTAAAATTTGTAACACATATGAGGCAAGAAATTAAAATGATGAATGGAAAGTCCATATGAGACAAATAAGTGTTGAACGAAAAAATCAAGATAAGGGAAACAGATTAATTACTTCTATAACTGATAATCGAACTAATGAATAAAATGAATGCATACTATTTACACAATTCATGAAGAATCGAGCCTATTATTTAGCAATTTATAAAAGACCATACGAACCAATATTTGGCTGTCCTGAAAAACTGGAATTGTAATCTATTATGTCACAAAATATATAAAATTCATGAAAAATAGAGAAAAAAAACTTGAAAAAATTAGGATACTCACAAGGACTGACATTAGGCTCCTACTCAAATTTTACTCCAGAAGACATTCTATTGTGAAAATTTGTTGATCGTTGTGAAAATCAGTGAATTATATCTCTTACTTCAACAGAATCACCTACAAAAATATAAGAATGTATCAATATCAATCTCAAACTTCTTTCTACATCATTAATTGAAAATATAATTATGAAGTGCATTCGATTACCTTACACTTCCACGAATATCACTTCTGCTTGTTAAAGAAAGCATCACTGAGTTAGTTTCAGTTTCGCTTCAATTCGTACAGTACCAACCAATAGAAAATTCTCCTAGAAGGATTTGTGTTATTCGCTTAAAAGTATCATCAAATACTCACAAGTGTTAATCATATTAAATGTTTGTTCAAGTAATTTGTGATGAAAGAGAAAGAGTATAGTAAGAATGTATTGTGCAATGATTGTGAAAAAAATATGGATAAAAAAAATTAACCGGATATAACCAAAGATGGATTGAAACGCAAGTAAAGAAGATGTTTTTGTTGTTACTTATGACATTGGACAGCTCGTTATGCCGTTGGCTATGCGAATTTAACTCAGTAGGGTGCGTCTTTCGTTTAACCAGAGCACCACGAAAATAAAGGTACGACTTTGCTCTAAGTACTCCTCCGATAGATGGCACCACCAAAGGATCCACTCCCTCAATTATGACATTGATCACAAGGAGTAGAAAATTTTCTCCAGATTATTACACCCATGGTAACTGCTCAACGACCGACAACAGGAATTTCGATTCCACAGAGATTTAACGAGCACGTATATGAAGAAAATGTTATCCTTTTCTAATGGAAAGTGCTCAGATATCGATGAAGGTGTCACTGAAAAGATTAACATATTCAAAGTAGACAAACCAAATCTGATACTCTCTCAGTTAAAGCTGTAGTTCCTTATAAAACAATGGACATGTTTTATAAAATTAATTCAAAATGGATTTGAAACATTTGTATGAATGATTTAAATTCAAAATATACAAAGAATTTTTTAATGAAAAATGTTGCTATTGTAAAAATATCTTTATCTCAAACAGCAGTAAAAAAATCCTTTAGTAATGGATGCGATTTTAGATAATGTAGTGACAAATCTGGTACCATAAATAGATGAGCTCGTTCGGAAAACCATTGCTGCATCATTAATATTTAGATTAAATGAGCATAATTTTACCCATGATATCAGCAGCAACAGGCTAAGATAGCTTGGCCATGTCTGGAAAAGCTGGGAAAACAACTCCACTAGAATATAAATGCTTAAGAACCCCGAAGGATCCCGTTCCTGAGGAAGACCACCAACAAGATGGCTCGTTGACACTGAAAATGACCTTAAGATATTGAAAGTCAGGAACTGGCAAAGTGTCACTCTGGACAGACTAGGCTGAAAAAAGCTTGATGTAGAGGCAGCTAAAACCTGTAATAGGTTGTTACACTATTAAAGAAGAAGAGCATAATTTTATCATGTTTTGCAAAATCATTTCCTTCATTGTATAATATTTTAAATTTTTTATTATTTTTACTAGTTTTTAATTGATTGATGATTGTTAATTATTTGACTGTAATAGTCTTTAGGTAACGAAAAGTAATCGTATGTTAATTCAAGCGTACATAAACGTTGCTGTTGCTCCAGCAAAGTATTATCATGCAGATTTACTAGATGATTTGCAGGCTGCCTATGTCATTTGTGAAATGAAACAATTTTTGTCACTTTACCAAGTTATCCTAATTAATTTCCATATTATCTACATAATGAGTAAAACATTCATACCTGAAATTTAAGAGTTAATAATCTAATATCTCACATTACTTTATTTAAGTCGAAAATTGAAATGCATTTTACGTAATTGACATGAATTGATTATAGTCGCCATAACATCAATATTTATTTTTAAAATAATATTCTTCAGAAGGACTAATGTTTTCGAAAATAAAAATAAAATATTCCCTTATATTTATAAAATAAATTTTGTTAAAAGATTTAAAATCCATCCATTATTAGAAGCAAGCAAAATAGTGCTCAGTAATAAGAATATTGTTTTGCTTAAATATCAATATGTATATGTTGTTAGAATGCATAATATAAAATACTGTATGATTTAATGTTAAACTGGATTACTATTAAAATAAGGCTACATTTTGTTAAATATTAAAAATAATTTTGTGTGTATGTATATATATATAGAGAGAGAGAGAGATAGAGAGAGAGAGAGAGAGCGAGAGAGATAAATATATGAATTAAACAAATTTTAATGGACAGTAAGAACTTATAATAAAGATATTTTAATAAAATGTTTTGACCTCATATTTTTAATGACTAAAACTTTGTAACTTTTCAATATACTAAGACTATGTTTTATGATAAGTTTAAAAACATTTCTGAGGAACCTCGTAATGTTTTTTTCTTACTAACTGCTTGAGTAATATTTATGAAAAATGATAGTGTTTTTAACTTAAATTTGTTATAGTTTGCCTTTAATGTATGTTTGCATGACTATGTGTTTAAGATATTTATATAGATATAATGGACGTGAAATCAATCTTCATTTATTGCTTATTGTTTAAAAACGAATAGTTTAAAACTCATAAAGTGTATATCTTTGATTCATGTGTGATTACAATCAGAGAATGAATTTATCAATAAACGTACCTTTAAAAGGTGGAAATGTAGTCAGATGATTATATATATATATATATATATATATATATATATATATATATATATATATATATATATATATATATATATATATACAGTTTCCAGAAAACTTAGTCAAAGACGAAAACAATCAAAAGTTAATCATTTTTTAACTTTTGATTGTTTTCGATTTAAGGATTTTATTTTCTTTGAAAAAAATCGTTTGAATTGCCTATTGATTCGAAAAAACAAAATGCCGTTTTAAAACAAACCAATATTTTACCATTATTTTACATTCTAAAGCGTCATTAAAAATAAATGGATAACCTACTTAATAACACTTTAATTAAATTATTAATTTACAGTGAAATTAAGCCAATAGAGAAATGAAACGATTGCATATTTATGTGACCTTTGAAACTTGTTCCATATACTTCTTGTTTCAGATTATTTTTCACTTTTACGAATTTTCGATTTCACGAAAATCTTTCATGTCGGAATAAATTTGTAATATTAAGCATCTATTGCAAGCAACACAAACACACACACATATATATATTTATTTTTATTTATTTAAGTTAGAGAACACCCTTTCTTCTACGATAAATTTCTAAGTTTGCTTGTGAAATATTTTTGCTATGTTGCTTTATAAATAATACATGTATTCACTGTAAAAAACGTTTCATAAAATTCTTTTTAAATGTATTTTTTGTCATGAAATAAATATAAAATTAATCTTATTATCTTTAACTTAATCAAACTTGTTTTCAGAATTTGTGTATACTGCAGAAAAATTTCAAAAAATGGACTGAATATGCTTATGTTATTTATTTTAAATATATGTTTTAATTCAAAAAAATTTTCTGCACTCACCAAAAAAAACCGACTATATCTGTCTGTCAGGAGTGGGGTTCGAACCCACGCTCTCTTTCGAGAACCAGAGCTTAAATCTGGCGCCTTAGACCGCTCGGCCATCCTGACGTTGATATTTGTGCCTAGTAAAATTATTCTACATAAGTAGATATTTTTTTATATATAGTTATTTATTATTTATTAATAGTTATTTTTTTCGTATTTCGTTTCTTCAAATGGGTATTAAACTTAAAATTTTCAATGTCACTTGGTATATTAAGTTGATCTTAATACATACGATTTACTTGAGTAATAAACATAATTTTAAGTGCGTCTCTCAATCGTTAAGGAATCTTACGCCTTATCCCTTATATAGAATAAACAAAAATATTCTAAATTTTTTTAAAGTATATCTTATACATATATCATGTTGAAAAAATAAATGATTAATATATTTAATACTATTCTCTATTTTTTTCATGCACTTAAAAATATAATTAATAATAAAATGTGTGTATAGCTTTCTACTAAGAAATAATATACTAAGGAACGACATAATTTTTCTCCACATGAAAGATAAAAAAAAAACTTAATTAGCTTACAGCAAAACAGAATTTTAATTAACTATTGAAATTAAAATATTTGATAGTGATTATATCAGTATTTTATGTTGATTAAGCCAAATATTTTATGTACTAAAAATAAATGATTAAATAAAACTTTACATATATTTCTTTCTCTTTAATGTTTTCGTACTGTTATGTTGCCCATTATATTACTTTTAATTTAGAAGTTCTATCCAAAACAAATCGCAAGAAAAGCGTAGCTTTCTCCATTTTGCCAATTTCGCTTTCAAAGGGGGATTCAACAAAGCTAAATGATACATATATAAACACAGCATTATCTATCCCCCCCTCTCTCTATTAGCTTTAAACATTTAAATTCTAGTAACATTAAGTAGTCATATTCAGAAAAAATAATTTATGAAAATTACTGTTGCATTCAATATTTTAGATTTAAAGATTAATTTCGATGCTTTTATCAAGTCAGAATGGCCGAGCGGTCTAAGGCGCCAGATTTAAGCTCTGGTTCTCGAAAGAGAGCGTGGGTTCGAACCCCACTTCTGACATTAGAAAATGTTTTTATTTCTCATTGTTTCATATAAATATTGCTAATGTAAATATGGAATTCTTAAACTTCTTAAGACTAATACTAAATTTTTTAAAATGAATGACCGATTGAAAAACTCTTAAAATAATTATATCATTAATTTTAAAAAATTGCCATAGGAATAAGGAGTAATATTAATAAGTCTTTCAATTTTTATTTAAAAACAATCTAAAATAACTTTAATAGACAAATCTCTCTTTTTATTTTATGTCTATAAGAGACAAAGTAAAAAAAAGTATATATATATACAAGTATTTATATATATATATATAGGCTTTATTACTTAATATAACCATCAATTGTTTTCCATCAATTTTATTTCACATATACATAAAGGTTAATTTTGCAATGTACATCACTGAATATGTAATCATAATGTATCAATTCAAACAAACCAGACACCTATTTTAATCATTCAACACGCATGTCTTCTTATACACATATATATATATATATATATATATATATATATATATATATATATATATATATATATATATATATATATATATTCATGTGCGAGCTCAACCATTAATTTATGGGCAATGTAAAGGATAATATAAAATAAAAAATAAATTGAAATGGATTTAAAAACTTACATTTTAATGAGAAATTGTCCCAATATCAGCAATAAAACGGATTTTTCTGTCCTAGTTTTCCTTTAAAATTTTATCGATTTCATTTTATTTCAAAAAAGATTTCGATTTTTTTTTAAAAAAAATCAATCGTAAAAAATAAAAAAAAAAAAAAAAAAAACACGAAATTACAAATAAAACATGGGAAGATATATCAAAATACATTTATGCACCAGGAACACAATATATAATCAGTAACTTCGGATGAGTAAATGCCACGATTCCTTACACAAAAGATTTTATACATTTGTCACAATTTATTAAAAAGTGTTAAATGTAAAATAAGTTTAAAAATTTCTCTTAAAATAATTTTGTTTGAAAAATTTCTATTAAATATATAACTTTTAAGGTGCAACAATTTATTATACATTTTAATTATAATACCCAATATGAAAAGATTTATGTCAATAGAAAATTTAAAATAAAAAATCAATCGAAAGTTAACTATAACGACACAGCAATCAATAACAGTAAAATTACAATTGAGGAATATGCTTTTCATCAATTAATTCAGTAAAAAAATATATGTTAGCGACCAGAGAAAAGGACTTAATAATTTAAATTTTCCTGAATAAAATACAAAAAGTACTAAGGTAAAATTCCTTGACTTGTAAATCAAATTTTTGATAGAAATTTTTAAATGAGGTATGGCAAATTTTTCTTTAAGATTTTACCAAAAATATAACCTTTTATAATAAAATTGAATCAGTAATTGCAGATAGTTGTTCTTATTTTCGCTGACTTTTTTTCATTTGTAATTAATTTAAATATAATGAGTTCTTAAAAAGTTTTAAAATGTTTATTTAGCAATTTGAGAAATTATTTTCCAATTCAATCATAGATGGCATTACATGAATAGAAAATATATAACTAAAAATTGTTGAAGACCGAAACATACGACTGGTTATATGAACTAAATAAAACAGAAAAAATATTCAAATATTTATTGATATAATTAAAAAATAAAATGAGTTCTAATCAGTTTAAGCTATAAAAGGGCATAAACATATTTTTTTTAAAAATGCTACGTTTATCGTTATTTTAGAATTAACTTTCTATTTATGGTATGAAAACTTAATTATTTACACTTTTCTTTCTTGATAACTTATAATACTGGTTTCTATTTCCATAGAAATTTTGAACTAAAACAGATATCGATTGAAAAGCCTTTTATTCGTAAATAAGTTGTCCTAGAGATGGCGCCACTAATTTAATTTTATGTTCATTAAAAAGTGAGTGTTTTCAGATATATAAATTTGTTAAGGGTTCAAGAGATAAACTAAAATCAATTCTCTTTCACACAAAAATATTAATACAAAATATTTATTCATAACATTTTGGCATGATATAACAATTCTATACAAATTTATAGTGAATAGCAAACGATTTTAAAAAATACAATATGTACACAAAGGTATTTTAGAAAATATTTGCAATACTATATAATATACAAAAACACACAAATAAAAATCTTCAAAATTAAATAGCCTAGGGAGATCAAAAGATTTATATCTTAAACCCAAAGACAGAATTTTATACTTTATCATAATCATGATTGAAAATCATTTTCACTAAAACATCTTTTTTAATCTTGATACTAATATTTAAAATAAAGTCAAGATTACTTAAATTGCAATAAAAATTTAACAGAAAATCAAAGTAAACAAAAGACGTAACATAGAATACAAGGAAAATGACGTGTAAAACATTTAACTTTTAAAACATAATTACTACTCCATCACTTTTTCTCTGCAAAATATCAATACAATAAACTACTAGAAAACATTAATCATTTTTACTTATATAAAAAAACAGAAATCATACAATTCCTTATTGATGCATTAACAGTAACTGACATTAAAATTTAGGATACATTAAAAAATATTTGTTCGATCTCTTATAGGAAATTTCAATTTTGAAAATATACATTACAAAAATAATGACAACATGAAGAATACAATGGCATGTGTGTATTTCAAAATTCACCACATATTTTGAAAATGAAAAATGCACAGAATTTATTTAAATAGCTTAAACTGATTTTAAGGACATGTTATAAAATGTATGTTTATTTCAATATATAAATTAAGAATTGCATTAAATCACAATTTTTCCCCCCTTTATAACAAGTCCATCAAAAAATTAATTCATAAGTGATTAAATATGTTATTTTCTGTCTTGTATTATTTCATCCATTTATTAAATGAAACATTAAATTATAGCTAAACAAAGGAGTACAATCAATCTCAATAAATTAAAACAAAATATTTTCTGAAAGGATTATGAAAACATTTACACCAACTTTTATTATTTTTTCACTGTTGCAAACTTAAACTTAATAAAACCATTTTTTTCACCCATGATTAATTTAAAAAAATAAACATTTCTAGAAACAAGAACTTCTAAATATCCTCTTTATGCATAAAATGAAGAAAAAATAATCATCTTAATTTACAATATTTATTGACCAGGAAAAAGTATTATACATTTTAAGTAACTAAAAGAATGTTAACATTTTTTTAAACTTAACTGCTTAAATCTTTAACACAATGCTGATTTCTTAAAAATTGCAATAAATGTTAAAAGTTTTTTTTTAAATATTAAACATTAAATTTTAAGTATATTCACAATAGGACATTATCAATGAATTCCAAGCTTCACACGCGCACAAAATATATCCTTAACTATATTTCAGCAATATCAATTTTACGTTAACATTAATTTGTATAAGCTACCAATTTTCCAACAAACAGGAAAATATAATACAAAAGTAATATTAGTAAAGATTTTAATAACATATCTATATCAACTTTA
Organism: Latrodectus elegans; assembly: GCA_030067965.1. Classification (NCBI taxonomy): domain Eukaryota; kingdom Metazoa; phylum Arthropoda; class Arachnida; order Araneae; family Theridiidae; genus Latrodectus; species Latrodectus elegans. Next base: position 33,561,290 of record CM057818.1, on the reverse strand, counting down.
AAATTAAAAAATGCATAAAAAGTCACTATAAAAATGTTTGATGGTATAAAAATAGATTATCAAGTAGTTGGTAAAGAAATTACAAATTTATTTATTTATTTATTTTACACCACATGGCATTTTGCCCACTGTCTTGCTTTTGCACATTTTAGAGATGAACCATTAGTTATTTCTATCCAACAAGATACCTTAATTTCTAATTTCATATGATGACATTTAAAAGCTATACTATCAAATCATACAGATGTCAATGCAATTTTAAATTTCTATTTTATAAATTTTTCATCAAACACAAGATAACTATGATTCATTAATACACAAAAATAAATTCCTTTAAATTAGCAATCACTTCACACTTAAAATAGCAATTAAAATTAAAAACATTTATATTTTAGAGATAATTAAGAAAATAAACAAGTAAAATTAACTCATAAGACAACAAAATTTAAGATTTATTTGATGAATTAACAAAATTTTGATTGCAAAAAAGAGAAAAATATATAAAGTACTAAAAATAAATATATACTATTCATGCAAAATTTTAATAATAAATTATATGAATTACATGATAACATATCCTATATTTTACTTGTGTGTTTCACAAATATATTACAAAACTTGCAACAAACTTACCCATAAATTTTAAAAATAGCATGAGAAATGTCCTCGTATAATTTAAATTAACAAGTGCAATAAAATGTATTGATTGAGCAGCAAAAAAATCAGTAAAATATGATTATATCATAAAACTTTGATTTGATTTGGAATGGAAGTTGTTTCACATATATTTATACTCTTCAGAAAAGAAATTGAAATAAAAACTAAAGTGGGACATTTTATAGACTTGAATGGAAAAAAAAATAAGTGAAACAAAAAATCAATGTTTGGCACACATGTAATCAAGTATCAGTGTTATCAAAACACCAATCATTGTTCTATGCTAAGTTGAGGCAGTTTATGTTTAAGTAACAACTGCATCACAGTCAATACAATGGAAACATTTTTAAGATATCAAATTTAACTCTCAACATTGTGAAACTTGTCTTAGTTTCCATATTTTTCAAATTTAAAAAATCTAATTCATAACTATCACCTACATAAAATTTAAAACTAATTCTGTTATGCTTAGATAATCTGATTAGGAAACGTAAGCCGTAATATTGCTGAAATACTTTATTTAATAATTTAAAGCAATTTTGAAAATATAATCATTTATCACTTCATTTCATTTAAAATTATAAATTTGCTCTATTTCTTCCCATATTAAATTTATCCCATGTCTTAACTTCAGAAAAATTTATAACAGTTACTGAAAGATACAGTAACATTATACAAAAGTATATTCATGTAGCAAACACTGTCAACAATTCTAAATATAGTGAGTGAGCAATTATTTGAGCTGTTAATTCAAATATATAGGCAACATTTTTTAAATACAAAGTTATATAGGTATTACAAAGTCAATAAAATAATTTAATTTTAATTTAATCTACAATTCCAAGATATAAAAATATTTTACATATTCTTAATTAGTATAAACACACACATACACTCAATATGTTAAATAAAAATCCTACTCAATATGTAAACAAAATAAAGATAAGGAAATTTCATTTATAAATAATAAAATTCACATTTATCAGGCATTATAACATTTTCCACATACATATTGTTAAATATATAAATACATATAACTAAAATATCTGAAGAATTGCATAATGACAGCCAAGCTTTCCTTTTTATCATATAAAAGGGAAATGATTGCACACATATCCAATGAAAATATAGATTTTTTACAAAAAAAAAACAAATTACAAAATATCAAAAATACACTTTTGCCTTTAAAGATTATTTTCAGCTTATATATATAAAACATTTAAAATTCATCAGGAAGTATTTTGTTTATATTATTTAATAATCCACCAATGGAATAAAATTACAATAGTATATCGAAAATAAACTAAAATGTTGAATTTTAAGCAATTGTTTTTCCCTTCAATAACTATAGTCAATAATTATAGTTTTGATATCAATAAACAATTGAAAATAAACAATATTGCAGAAATAATGAAACATATAACTTAATATCGATTATAAATCTTTCCAGTTTATTAATAAAACGTTTGGATTAACTGATAATACAAATATATAAATGAAATTTTTTTAAATAGTAAACAACAGCATTTGACTGATAAAAATCAACAACATCAAACAAGGGATTAATAAGATTTCCCATTCTTGAAACTGATTTGCTGATGCCACAGTTATTTCCACAAAAATTGTGCCAAAATCAATTTAAGATTTTTAAAAATTATTTACTTTCTTTGTGATAAAGAAATTTTGTTTTTATACAAGTGATACTGTACAGGTGAGTAGTATAACTAAAATAATTATATCAACTATAGTTTTTTTTTTTTTTTTTTTATGAAATATATTAACAAAATAGCAATAAAAAACAAAATATAAATGTATCAATATCCTATATTAAAGAATTATAAATAACTGATTGTAATTTGGTAAATGAGTATTTTTGTTGAAATGACACATTTCAAGTGATACAATTAGTTATGATATTTTTCAACATCTTATTTAAGATTCCACTACAATGAACTGGAGTTGAATGTTGTATTTATTAAGTAATCTTTTTAATTACTTATAAAATGAAAAAAATTTGATTAATCAAGGTTCCCCACATTATGTGAGAATCTTCTACAAATTAAAAAAAAAAAAAAAAAACATGCTGTTAGATTTCAGTAAAAATTTTCCAAAATTAGAATTTATTTAACATATTGGAAAAAAAATGGAAAAATTTTTAACATGAAAGGAAAAATAATTTTATGTTTATTTAAAAAGAAAAAAAATTCAGTTAAGCATATAATATTATTGTTCCAAAACATGCCAATCAATGTGTAAACAGAAAAAAAAAAAACTTCTATAAAAATAACTAATATTTTTACAAAATATAAATAATAACTCATACATTTGGCAATGTCACCTATTACACATAAATAATGAGTCAAACATAAATAAAACTACATTTATGAGACAAAATCACTCATTTCATATTGTGTGATACAAAATTACTTTAAATTCTTTGATTGCAAATAACCAAAATTACAATATATAGAACAGAATAACTACATGATTGCAATGTCATAGATTCAGACAGTATTCTGGTCATTTTATACAGGTTGTACTTGATTTACTTCAGCTACAACACTTATTATATTTTGTTCAGAATCAGCAACAATAGTAGGTGGAACTTCTTTAATACCATGTTTCTTTAAAAGTGAGCGCAGTGTTTCTACTTCTTTCTCCAAAGCATTAGTATAGATACGGCACTTAGCAAGCTCTTGCTCAACCCCTTCTCTCATTTGTTTCTCTTTCATTAACCTGTGCTCAGACTGTAGTTTGACAGACATCACAATACCTAGATAAATGAAATATTAAAAACAGTATTAAAATAATAATGTATAACAGAACATTAAAATATCAACATTATGATTAGAACCAGGTAGAAGTTTCATTGAAATGAATTAAATGATATTCTAAGAAATAAAAGTTTTCTCTTTGAAAAATTATTGAAATTATAAACAAATTTAGGCAAAAGAATTAAATTACAGGATTTAAAAATATAAATACATCTTTAACTTTAATTTAAATTAAAAATTGTTTTATCATTGTTTATTTACAGATAATATTGCATTCAAAAACATGTCCAACTTTAAACCATACAAGTAAATATAATTTAAAATTCTGCAAACTAATATTTCAGTTTTGTTAATAATGATATTTAAAAATTGGATATGAAAACTAAAATAATAAATATACATATACTATGTTGTTGCTTATCTCCAATGGGTCTGACTCCGTCAGACCCTTGGAGATAAGCAACAATTGTTTTTACCCACTACAAAAGTGAGATATTTCAGGTGGCCATAGGCGAGACGTGCAAGGAAAGTACACGATTTCCTATCACAGGAAAGAGCCTGAGAAAGTCCCAGCTTTCTACCCTTGTAGAAGTGGTGAGTCAAAGGTACTTGCCAGTTGGTTTTAATCTGGGCTTTCCTCGGGAAAAAAAGAGTTCAAGGTAGGCAAGTGCAGAAGAAGGAGCAGGATGACCTGAGCCTTCCTTTGCTAAAGTGTCTGCTATTTCATTGCCTCCAATATCCATATATTATTATATTTTATACCATATATTATTCATATTTTTAGTGTATATGTCAGAGAGAGTTGACATATACACTAAAAATATAAATAATTCCTACCATAAGATAAAAATCCTAAACTACTTCCATAACAATTCTACTTAATGGCTGTAGAGATAACAAAATATTTCAAAAAATAATCTTTATATAGACTATATGCAATTTAGTTTAACTGAACCTAACTTTTCATATCATGGTCTGTTTATCTTTAATCATTAAATATTTTTATCTATATTTTTCATAATTATTTTATATTTGATTTGTAATGTTATAAAATTTGTGAAATTACTTTCTAGTTATTAGTTACTGTAATATTTTTATAGTAAGTAATTAAATGAAATATTCGAAATTTTAGTATTTAAAATTGAAAATAATGCAATGATGCAAATGTGTGCAATCAAAATTTTGAAAACCAGATACTGTACTAAGTAATGTAATTTTGGTTAATAAGTTAATTGTAAGTGCTAATCATAAAAATTAGAAATTGAGTCAAACCTACAATGGACTATAGTATTTTACAAAGAACAGTATAAATAGTTGTTTGAGGAAAAAAGTATGAATACTCATAAAATATAACATAATGGAATCTCATCTAATTCCATTAAATCAAGTATTGCTTTTAACTTGCTACATTAAGTCACCTCATGTATGAAATTTAAAATCTATGAATATTGATCATGTGAAGCTTCAATTTCTTATGAATCAATAAAAAGGCTGATTTCTCTTCACAAAAATAAACATCCATTGCACTTCTCACAATATATTCTATTTACACACACAATGAAAAATAGTTTAAGTAGAAGGAAAATAAAGTAACCAGAAACAGACATTACACCCCATATCGTTTGGCTAAAAAATATCTTATTGAGAATTTTACATTTTTCATTTTTTTAATTTTTTCCTTTTTTAAAGTGTAATTTTAAGCAATGAGCATTTATAGATGAACAAAAAATGTTTGCATTACTTATTTTATTTTATTTTATTTTTTTGTACCCTGTAAGTATGATCTTATTGAAGGAGACCATTGAAAATCATAAAAATTTCATTTCAACAGGAGCAAGATTGCTGACTATTCATAACTCCTTACATCTTGAGATAAAGCTATCTAAAAGGGCTCATTTATTATTTAATAAATATGATAAAATATAATAGAGACTGCAATTAATAAAAAAAGCAAACTATTAATAAATAATTTAACAATAATTAAACCAAAATAAATAATTTAATTCATAATACATAATTAAATCACAAGTTAAATCACAAGTAATACACAAGTTAAAACACACATTTTAAATATATATTCAAATAACTTTTTCAATCTTTTCAAAACGCAATTTGAATAGAATATATATAAATTACACTATTCTCTACTCACCATTCAAAATTCGAGCTATTCTCCAAAGTCTCAGAACAATGATTAAATCTACACCTTCTTGCTCCCAAAATGAAATATCAAGAGCAAATGATAAGAATACAACAAAAGCATCAAAAACCTCCAATTTATGGCGAAAAAAATCTAAACCAAAAGCATATATCTTGAATACAATTTCAATCATGAAGATACTCAGAATACCAATACTCATATAATGCAATGCCTGTAAAACAAAACGCAAATTAGCACAAATATTTTTAATAAATTAAATATTACAGTATTGAAAAATTTATTGTCCAGTAATTATATAATGAAAAATATAGTTTAAATTTATTATGAAACATTTATCATTATAAAAGGATATTTTATATTTAAAATTAAGCTAATACTCAAACTTAAGAAATATTCTATATATGAGCATTTGATATATTTAAATAATTTTATAAATGCACATATGCATTCATTTTATTTATTTCAAATTTTCCTTAACTTTTTAAATTGATTTTTTAACATTTCTAAAATGATATATTTAAATTTCACAAAACTTATTAAATTAATAAAGAAATTTCATAATTAATTAAATTTAAATATTTTACAAAATATTAAAATTCAAATTATTTTTCTTAAAGGAAATTTTTTGCAATTAACAAACATAAAAAATAAAGAACTATTTTATTTTTTACAAGAAAATTGATTTATAATTACAGTAAATTAACAATTACAAAATCTGAGTACATAAGTTAATTCCAGCTTGACTTAATTTTTTTTCACTCTTCAGTTAACATTTTGCTCAGAAGATTAATGGAACCAAGATTTATGATTCAAAAATACAACTCTGAATCATTAAAATCATTTATTTATCTAAATGAGAGTCCAAACCATGAAAGATTGAACTATTATAATTCTTAATATATACGGAAATAAAATTGAATATAAAAGATGAAATTATAATATCAATGGATATAAAAATTTGAAAATTGTATCCCTAAAATTCTATTTTTACTGACTCAATAACTAAATGTTTTATAGAAAGCAAGACAAAATTATCTATATTTGTTTAAATTGCAAGGAAAAATAGTTTTAAGAGAAAGAAATCAGTTTTTAATGACATGAAATAACAATTTATATTAAAAGAATCATTAGAGTTACATGCAGATTGTAAAAACATTTGTTCTATGTATTACCATGAATTATTATATGCAGTTTTAACATAATTTTTTACTTACATGCGGAAATGGACTTTCATGTAGCTCATGATGTTTAGCTTCAATAATTAATTCAGCAATAACAATTAAACTATCAATAAGGACTAATACGACAACAGCAATCTACAAATAAAATAAGTATTGATAATAAAAAAAATCAAACATATATGGGAGAATTATAATAAAGGTAAAATTAAAGCAACTATATTTACTTAATAACACATTAAAAAAATTTCTTTAATTCCTCGCAAACACATATATTTATGAAAATCATGTATAAATCTGTTTTTTTTGCACTCATACTAAATTATACAATTTGATATTTTCTTTAAATCTTGTTTAAATAGAAAAAGTAAGGACAGAGTAATTCACTGTAAATTCATCAGAGATAAAAATAATCAAAAAAATCCCTTTTTAAGGTGTAAATAAAATTCTTACACATTTGAAAACAAAAATAAATAAAAAATATTTTGTTCATAAATCAAAGGTAAACAAATAGTATAGTATGTTTTAAGCAAACGGTACCAATTCATTATATTTATCTTCCTATATATTACAGAAGACAATAAGTAAATAGATTAACTACCATCTACTGAAAGAATAGACCAGATAATTTTGAATGCTAATGTAATATTACAACAATAACAAAATAATCAAAATAAAATTATATTTAAATACTGATCATAGAAGAAAGAATAATACTGGTCCCATCTAGGCAATGCAGTAAGTAAAGGCAAAGTTGATAGCAAGAAAAAGTCAGACACAAAAACATCTCATTAATTAAAAGAGTAAAAATTCTATGACAAGAATAAAACTAAGAATAAAATACAAAAGTTTAAGAAAATTGATAAAGTCAATTTAAAAAACTCCACATTCCACATCAGTTTTTTTTTTTATTTTTTATTTTTTAAGGATTAATGAGTTTGCAGACTTTGTCTAGCCTATAGCTGGAACATGAAGATCATAACATTTATCAACAGAAAATATTTTAAAAGGGAAGAAACTTAAAACACTGATTACATAGATTATCTGACAAAAATTCGGTTTTAAATTAGTCACACAATAATTAAGATTTTTCAATAAGTATACTATTTTAATAATGAAATGTAAAACAATCTATGTCTCACGATAAATATTTAATTACTTAAATTAATTCATGGATATTCAATAAGAGTTTCTTTTAGTTTATAAATAATTATTTTTATATGATGAGATTTGGTAAAATAATAAAAATACAACTAACAGAAATTGCAAATTTCAAATCTTCAATTTAAATTTTAGCAATAGTAAATTTTATGTATATAAACAAAAAATATGAAATTTAATATATTTAATCCCAATAAGAATTTGAATCTCATTGATTTCTTACAATATACAACCAAAAAATCTAAAATGAATTGATAATCATTATAAAACCTTCAGTCTTGAAGATAAAAAATATATACCTGAAATTTGTGAGATTCAAATACATGACAAAGTTGTTCCCGGAAAGATAACAATGGGCGTAATGATGGGTCTTCATCTGTATCAGACATAACTGAGCTAGGGGCATCTTCCTTAAAATTCACTTTCTCTATACTTTTGCTGAAACTATTCAAGCGCTCCATAAGGATAGTAATGAAAATATTCTTCTACCAATCCAAAGATGCTAAATACAAAACAGAAGTATATAGACTTCTTATTTAAAACTAGGTAGTAAAACAATAAAATTTTTTAGAGAGACAACTTAAAAATAAAAATTTTTAACTCATAAAATTTAAAAAATAAAATTCAAAACACATATTTTAAAAATTTATTAACTAATTTTTTTTTAAATTTTACTGCCCAAAATTAAATTTTTAGAAATTTTATCAATTGAACAGTTTACGAAATGTAACAAATTGTCTATTTTTACACATTATTAGAAATTTAAATTTTAATGCATCTTACTGGGATGTACAATATATGTAATAAATTAAATTAATCATAGTTTATGTACCACAGTGGATTTGGCAAGATAGGCAATGTTGGCTGTCACATGACAAAATTCACTTTCAAGACACTTGGAAAAAGTTTTGTCAAACATCCTGTACAGAAGCTGTGACAAATTTCAGACTGTTAACAGGTTTTAATTGCTTGGCCCAATATCTAAAATATATAGACATCTATAATCTAGTTAACCAACTTAGTAATCTTGGCAACATGAACACAAATCATTTTGTTGTATGACCAAAATTAGATGGAATGAGATTTGCTAATTGTTGAGGAATGCCAGAACTTCCACGAGTTCCTTTTAAAGACTGCCTCTTTTGTGTTCTTTTCCTTGTTAAATTTTTTACTTCTGTTCTCATGTTATTTTATTCTGGTTATTACTATAAATTCTTACTCTTTTTGATACATTTGTTCTTTTGTGACGTTTGAAACCGTTTTGTAATATGGATTGATTTTTATCAGAAGGCACATGAAACAACATATCTAACAATGTTTCAACAAATAGAAAAGTCCAAAATCAATCAATACCCATGTTTTTTCTTATAAATTCAATTTAAACTGTATTTATGAGGAAGCTGTATCTAACTGCTACAAGTAGAAATAGGCTATTAATTTGATAAAAAATTTTATTATAATTAGTAACTATTTTTATTATGGGTTTTTAATGGTTTTTGGTTTGATTACAATACACAAAGCAACAGTTAGAAATATTAATTTATAAGTGACAAAGTATTATAATATTTTATAAGTTCGAAATTTAAAATTGCCATTTGTTAATTTTAAACTAAGTATAAAAATTTAAGCCTTCAGTTAATGCAATTTACAGATAAACACTTTTGTAATTACATACAAAAGTTTTATTTAATCTAATAAATTATATGAAATCAATTTTTATAACTTTTTGTAAGCATAAAATAACTTCATATCTGTGCTAATATAGAAATACAAATTTTACTATGACAAATCTTTTGTCACATGACAATGCAGGTTAAATCCTAGCCTTCTACACAACTCAAAATCAGGCTGCCCTATTTCGGATTTACAATCTACAATTTTTAACAATTTTAAGCCCTTTTCAATGGAGTTTAACCATCTAAGTTTTGAACATCTTTTCTGAATGCCTGTTATTATGAGCAAGAAGACTTTCTTTGGATCCATAATTATTAAATCTAATAAGGTGTCCATCCCATTTTAGCCTTTGTATTCTAAGAAAATTAATTATGTCAGTGTTTTTGACTATTCTGTATAATTCATTATGATAAAAATAATAAAAATTATTGAAAGTTTCCAATACAAAATAAACATTTTTATAGACATTTATAGACAAGTGAAGCTTTAAGCATTAGAGCATTTTATATTTAATATAAGTGATATGTCTGTCAAAATCATACAGTCAGTTCTTATATGGTTTGATTTATAATTATATGTCAAGCAGAATTTCTAACAATTTTCAGCAGAAGTATCTAGCATTTTAAATTCTTACCCCCATTCTGAACAAATATCAATCTTGGATAATCATAAACAATACAGGATATCTAAAACAGCAGTACAAATTCTCATTATTCAAACTGACCAGATATCTTATACATAAAAAGATACTCCTAAATATAGAATAATCACTATTGCATTAATTTAAGCATTTCAAAAGTATGCCCTTTACTAAACACATAGTAAGTCATTAATGTTTATAAATAAAGTCGGCAATTACAAGTAATTGTTAAAGTATACTTTTTGCAGTACTTTTTCTGTAATTTTTGTATTTAATTCATAATTTTAAGGCATTCCACTGTTTTAGTTTAATAAGGAATATATAAAGACTTCAAATGAATAGTATTTTTGCTTAATAACATGAAATATTTTTCTAATAATATGAAATTTCAGAGTGTAAAAAATTTTGAAAGTTCATAACTAGGCTGATTAATGATTTATTTAAAGTTTTTCAGTAAGTATCTTAGTTTTCTAAACAGTATTTAACATTTATATAAGTTATTCCAAATATATAGATTTATTTAATTTATAACTCGAGAAATAATATATATTCTTGTGAAATATCAAGAGTTAACAATAAAAGCTTATAAGATTGTTTCACAATTTCGCTAGTTATAATTTCAGTTAAGAAAATCATATACTTGTTTGCAATCATTTTACACAAATCAAAAACTATTAAGATACTAATTAACACATTAGTATAAATTAATACGTTACAGTAAATTTTTTTCTCAAACATCAGATTTTCAAAAAGTTCATTTTTCAATAGCAGACACAGACTATTTCCGAAATTAAACTCACCTAAAAAGTTAGGTATTTTAAAGTAGATGTGCGCATATTGTCAAACTTTACTAACTCATCATTTTGAAGAAATAAATAAATTTAATTCAGAGCAGCCACGTATAAATAAACGTTTAAGCCACACACATATTTAATACAGTATAAAATTTTATTAACCGCCCCTCCACAAAACCATAACAATAAATTCTGAGATCCCAGATCACGAAACAAAATTGCCTCTTTTCTCAGAAATTTTACTGATATGTCATGTAGATGGCGCTGTCAGTTGTTTCCGAACATAGGAACAGAGCTCTACTCCTAGTTCTATGCTTTCGGAAAAGGATGAGGAAATATACATTTGTTTTTTGTTTTCATACCCCTCCAATCTGAGATGTGAACTCATATTTTGGAATGAAGTATTTGCATAACCAAGTATCTATTTTTGACAAATGTTTGATCGGGATAGAAGATCTGTTTTTGTGATATTTAAAATCATTTTATTTAAAGACTTCCAAGATTAAAGACAACAAGATAAAGTTGTCATCCTGTATAAGAATTATTTGCAGTGATAATGGACTGCTGAAATAAAGTAAGCATTTTATTGGCTTATTATATTTCATTTTTGGAATTTTTCCTTGGATATGAAATTAAATAAATTGTTTAAAAGCATAATTTTTAAAAAATAAAATGCTTAAACTTAATTTATTTAAATATTAAGGAGAAATTTTGTGGGGTTAGACAACGTTTCGAGCTCTCAAGTCACAAATCTGAAGCTCCATCTCGGTCTGGGCAAGGTTGACTCAATCTTTTATCCCTTCAGCGGGTCTATAAAAATGAGTCCCAAGCATGCTTGGGAACTGGAGGTTTTTCCTTAGACTGACTATCTAACCGGCAGGTATGCTTTGCACTCTATGGCCTTCAGTTATAAAAGCAGATGTGGGCACTGTAGATTTGAGACACCCCATTATGCGGTGTCATGCCACTAAGCTTAGTTTAAATGTTAAATATTGTGTAATTTATAATATCGACATTTTTGCATGAAATATACTTAAATTAATGTTATAATGTACTTATATTATGTACATAAAAAAGCCGAATCACATTAGCTTTCGGGACAAGGTATAAAGCATTACCGAAACGGCTAATTTTGTGAACTATCCGCGTATCACCATGGCAAAAGTATACTATGCATACCAAAATGGGACTTGACCAAAATCAACGACTTGGAAACTGGGATGCACCAGGGTCCATAACAAATGACAGAGGTGAACGACTGCTACGGAAATACATTCGGGCTAGTTTTGCGAAACAGAAAAAAAACGGGTTTATTTCCGGGAATAAACTCGGTTTATTCCCTAGGGAGTTTTAAAAATTCCAGAGAATTTAGAAAGACCTTGATAGTTTTGAATTTTTTCAGATAATTTAGCAATTTTTTTAAACACTTCATAAATAAATAAAAGTTTACTTATTTTATGATTTTTACTGTTAATTACGTTATTAAAAAGTTTCCCAGGAAAAGAAAATAATTTTGCGTTAATGACCCATTTAAGAAACACTTCAAAAATTAATTTTGAGAAAATATATTTTTTTTCTTTATACACGATATTTTTTTCTTTATACTTAATCGGAGCATATGTTTAGCCCTGGAGTGCAAAACATATGTTCCGATTAGGTGGTCAGCGTAACGTAAAACCCCCTGTGTTTAGTTTCCAAGCAAGGTTGGTACTCATTTTTATCGACCCTTTGAAGGGATCAAAAATTTAGTCGATCTTGCTCAGCCCGGAGATGGAAGCTTGAATCTGACGTTACGCCAACGATTGCAATGCTTTTTGAAATCTTCACATCTTTTTAAGTACCCTCAAATATTCTGTGCTGCCATTGGCCTTTTACGACTGGTTATTTAACGTCAGCATCCAAATTAACAGGTGGTCATATTAATATGACTGGACTGTGCATATACATGAATATATGAGATACATATATGAGGTATACATTTATGATGGGGCCGTGGTGGCCTAGTGGTTAGGGAAACCTCATGGTTAGGCATTCCATCCGGAAGGATGGGGTTCGATTCTCAATACCGCCAAAGACCAACATGCGATCTATGTGCTCGTTAAATCTGTGCAATCGAAAGTCCTGTTGTCGGTCGTTGAGTAGTTACCATGGGTACAATGGTCTGGAGGAAATTTGCTCCTTCATCAGATCAATGTCAAAATTGAGGGAGTGGATTCTCTGGTGGTGCCATCTATTGGAGGATTTAAAGAGCAAAGATGTACTTTCATCTTCTAGATGCTCTTGATTAAAACGAAAAGACGCTCTCTATTGACTCAAATTCGCTTAGCCAAGGCATAGTGAGCTTGGCATGACAAAGTTCATATGTAACAACAACATTTATGTTGATACATTTAAGAGGGAATTTAAGTTTACTGTTTTAAGAATCATGATACCTTCTGTATTGATCATGAGCAGTTGCATTCTTATTAATAAGATGAGATAGATATAAAAAAAGCAAAAAAGGAAATTAAAAAAAAATTTTTTTAATAATTTCAATTTTTATTTATTTATTTATTTTTAGCATTTATGATTTAGAAAATTAAATAAATTTCAGAGTTATGTAAGCATTTTTTAATTTTTTTTTCCTTTTAGTTATACGATTATCATGTTGGACAATACAGAATGTAACAATAAATTTGTTCAGATATTGTATCCGTATGTTTTAAATTTGTTTGATAAATACGAATTTTTGTAAGTATAAATTTTCTGTTGTATTAATGTGCATTTAATTTTTTTTTATTTAAAATTAAATTATTCATTGTTTAAAATTTATATAATATTGTTTATGTTTTACAAAGTAATTTCTATTTAACACATTAACTTGGTTACCGACAATCATAAACTTTTGTTTTTAATTTTCGAATGATACAAACTCAAAATATACTAAATGCTCTTTCTATTATTCTATAAAATGTTTTTTTTCCCCATAAATAGTTTCATTTGTCTGAAAAAAAATTCCTTAAAAAATGCAACAAAAATGGCTCATTACTATTTCTTCTTTAGATGCTCAGAAAATTTTATTATTAAAATTTAAAAAGTAGTAGTGTGTATATAATGATGTAGACTAAATTTAAATAAAACAAATACACTTAAAATAAAGTAAAAAGAAAAAAAAATATACCTTAGAATTCATTGCAAAATTTCAAGTGAAAACAAAAAATACATTTTATTAACAAAATTAATTTTATTAAATTTATAGAAAAAAAAATTAATAAGTAAAAAATCAATTTTTACTGTTAAAGCAACTGTTTCGAAAGAATTTCACGTGATAATATCTCTATAACCATAGAATATTAATTATCCCTCTTTATTTTTTAAAAAATTATTAATGTAATAAAGAAACTCTTTTGTTTGTGAAAATATTTATAAACCTATAGTTATATTAATTACATTTATTTTCCCTATTTTATATAAATATTTTTACATGAATTGCTTATATATTTATTTTTAACAATGGTTGGGCCGACCGGACAACTACATGAGCAGCGATCTGGTCTTCAATTCAATAGATTGTGGATTCAAATCCTACTTCGGGAATAATTGCTTGTAATTGTTCGAAATGAACTTTAAACTATGTGTCCTGTGCCAATCATTAATGATTGGCACATTGTGAACATTGATTGTGCCAATCAATGTAAATTTCTTAACTGCAGCAAAATATTTTTTCTTGATTGTCAATTTATTAAAGTGATGAAAATTAGAAAATTCAAATATATTTCTAAGTAAAAATATAATTTTGAAGTTTCAGAAATAAATTTTTCTTGAAAGTTTATTCAAATGATTTTGTAAAAGTACAATAATGTGTATTCCTTCATGTAAAACTTAGAAACATTCCTAAATTTTCAATAAAATCAAGATATCTTGAAATAAATAAATATAAACAGTTAAATATTTTTCTTCATATAAAAGTAATTTAAATAAATAAATAAAAAATAAAATAGTACATTTTAAAAATCTTAAATATCGATATTCTATAAAAAAAAATTTAAAAAATAAATAATCTTTCCTTTGATATTATTTACATTTTACAAAAGAATATAATGATAAAGTTATCTATAATGTTCTTTCGTGAAAACTTTCAATTTCCCCACTAATTTATTAAATTAGTAAAATTTAAAAGAATATTTAAATGCACATTTTCCAATGATGATTGTAACACAAATGGGAAATTGTTGTTAAAAAATTTATATCGATTATTTCTCTTACAGGAATTTTACTTGAAAAATATTTACAGTTTGCAATTGAACATTTCCTTTCATTGTACAATTCAAAAAGATATAACCAGCAGGTAGTTTTTGTGTGAAAAATAAATGCATTTAATAAGAGATATAGAAATAAAAAATAGTGATTGTCTATTATAAATTCTTCAAAATGATGAATAGGTAAATTGTGCAGTTAATTAGTCCAAATGGAGGTAAGAGACTTACTAAAAATACAATGTGTAACAGAATAATGTAACCCAATAGATTTAAGAATTTTATCATTCGGAGAATGTAAGATTTTAAAAATAGAGCTTATATTTTCAAAAAGCAGTTTTGCTTTTTACATGGAAATTCTTGTGTGGTAAGTTAAAAAAATTTGAATTCAAAATCAAGAAATTAAGTTAATGTTTGATACAAGAAATAAAGAAGACTTAAAGTTTAAATTTTTAGCAACTAATCTAAATCTATAAAAAAAGAAAAATGTTTAGTAATTAAGCTTCTTAAGATGATAAAAAAAAAAAAAAAAAAAATCTCAGATGATTCAAAGACTTACCAATCAGAAGATCATGCCCCATTTATTCTAGGACCGGAAAATATTCCTAACAACATGTAAAGTAAATAAGCAGAAGCTAATTTGAAACAAATACATTCAAAATGATGAAATTGAAGAGGTAATCCTTTTATCTCATCATTTTTAAAATATTAACAGAAAATGAATATACATATCGATTTTTCGATACATTTTCGAAATTTTTGCGTTATATACATCATAAAACAAAATTTAAAAAGATATAGCTTTTAAAATGTAATGTAATAAAGTTCCTTTCCAGAAATTTGTAAATGAGAATTTGTGATTTGCAATGAAATTAATAATTTAGAATTCAAAGTAAATATTTAATGAAAATTTGGAATTTATTTCGTATCCACTTATACCGCTGAAATTCTTGGATATTATCCAAAGGTACTCGAAAACTGGATTTCTTTAGAAAATTCGCGCTCTTTTCAGTAGAAAACCCCACTGCCATACAGCAGGAGTGAGGACAAAAGAATGGATACGCCATCCTCCAGGGGATCATTAACATAGAAAAGAATTTCTTTCTGTAGAATCTTCCCCACTCCGAAGTGACCTCCAGCAGCTTTACTGGAGGTCACTTCGGAAAAAATTCTTGATAAATTCTTAAGGAATATGCCGAATCGATTTTGAAGAACCTCTTGTAATCGGAATTTCAGAAAATTTGTTTACAAGTGAATTACAACTGGGTAAAACCTCGCTCATGAAAAGCTTCTACGAGGGTTGCTATTTATATTTCTGGCCTAATAATGAAAAAACAAATATGTAGGATCGAAATTGGTTTTATTGTTTTTCAAAATATTCTCCATGATGATCAATACACTTTTGCATGCGTTTGAACCAATTTTCAAAGCACTTTTTCCAGTCCGATTGAGGTAACTCCAAAACATGCGTTTTGAATACATCAACCGCTTCCTTCGGGAGTCGAAAATCATTGTCCACGTAATTTATTTTTGATGTGTGGGAATAAGAAGAAGTCATTGGGTGCCAAATCAGGCCTGTACGGCGGATGACCCATCAGTTCGATCTTTCGCTCCGTCAGAAATGCCTTTGTTTGAGTCGATGTGTGAGAGCTCGCATTGTCATGATGAAGAATGATTCGCCTGTTCTTCTGTATTTTTCGAATTTCTCCGATGACTTATGGCAAACAAATGGTCGTGTACCATTCAGAATTGACCGTCCTGCGTTGCTCTAACGCCACTGTTGCCACATGACCGTTAATGCCGAAGAAACAGGCAATCATTTGTTTCGATGTGCTTCTTCCTCGAACAACTTTTGTTGGTTTTGCCTCGTCTTGGAAGACCCATACAGTTGATTGCTGTTTTGTTTCCGGCTCATATGCATAGATCCATGATTCGTCACCTGTGTAGATGTTATACACAGCCTTTGATGTACCTTGAATATATTTTTCCAACATTTCCTTGCACCAATCGACACGAGCCTTTTTTTGAGCGTTTGTCAGATTATGCGGGATCCAACGCGAACTAATTTTTTTTACGCTCAAATGTTCATGCAATATTTTATTGATGCTAGTCATACTAATGTCCAAAGACGCCTCTATCTCACGGTATGTCACATGACGATCTTGCTTTATCAGTTCACGCACAGCATTGATCTTTTCTGGCACAACAACGGATTTTGGACGACCTGCACGGGATTCGTCCTGGATCGAACATCGACCACGATTAAATTCGTTATACCAATTTCTTACAGTGCTGTAGGATGGCGCTTTATCGCTGTATAAAGAATTAAGTTCATCAGAAGCACTCTTGTCTTGACAATCCACGTCTAAAGTTATGAAAAATAATGGCACGAAAATGTTCACGATTCAATTCCATTTTTTGACAGAGAAGAACTTTTCAATTTACTGTCAACAACACAAATAAAGCTATAATGGTAAATCGTCTGCTGAATTTATGTTTAAAAATATCAAACTTTCGATTAAAATCGTCTTCGGTCGCCTAGCAACACTTACTGTTGCCAAGGCCAGAAATATAAATAGCAACCCTCGTATCATTTCGCGCATGGAAATTAATGAGCTTTTAAATGCTTAAAAATGAGATTTTTAAGCAATAATCATTTCAGCCGATTTCTAATTTTTTTTTTTTTTTTTTTTTTTTTTTTAAAGAATAAAAACTGTTTTTTTCTATTTTATACTCATAGCTCAAAACGAGATTTTAATTCAAAATTAAATCAAAAGCAGTGAACATGTAAAGAA
Source organism: Latrodectus elegans (assembly GCA_030067965.1). Lineage (NCBI taxonomy): Eukaryota > Metazoa > Arthropoda > Arachnida > Araneae > Theridiidae > Latrodectus > Latrodectus elegans. Next base: position 33,543,221 of record CM057818.1, on the reverse strand, counting down.
ATTATATTAACATAATCTGAAATATTAAATTACTAAATATTATACCAAATATAAAATATGAACTAGTAATGATATTTTAAGTTAGCAGATTTTTGACCAATTTCTATTACCTATATCCCAAATTAAACAATGTAAGCAAAAATAAGCAAGTGTTTATTCTTCTAACGTAAGTTATCCGATATATGACCCTCTCTCATTTTTTAATGTTTCAATAACACGTAAAACGTAAAATTAATTTTTTTAGATTAAGAATATAAATTATTGGGCATTTATTTTCATAAAACTCCAATCCAATACTTAAAGAAATGTTTTTTAAAAGTTGTTATACACTGTAAAATACTAAGATTTCCACCTTTCAGCATAAAGAGCAAAAGTGATGGCTCTTACATAGTAAGATACCAAGAGGGTACAAGCTAAAGAAGTTTCTAAAAGTAACAAGATAATACATTTTTCTATGAAAAGGAACACATTTTTATTACAATTATATTTTTATTAAAAATTAGACATTTTTTCTATGAAACATCATTTAATTAGAGAAATAATAATTATTATTTGATTTTAAGTGAGAATAATTTTCCTTTACTAATTTAAATAAATTTCATGAGTAAATTGGTATAAATTATTTTAATGTTATTTTCTGTATGCAAATATCAAATAAATAATATTCAGCTAAGGATAATTAATATTGTGTTTAATATTCGTGTTTTTATCAGGGACAATCGAAATAAGGGATATATTTAATAATAACAATAAATAAATAATACTGATCCTATATATATACCGATATAAAACAAAGATATTATTTTAATTGGCACATCAATTATGCATTTTTAACAAGAATAAAAAGAATTCACAAAGTAAAATTGTTTTTTATCTAGTATTTCACACATGGATAATTTTTAGACATCTTAAAATCTAGCTAAATCTTGAATTATTATGTAACTATTTCTAAAGTAATTATGTAAATAATTTTGGGAGGAGATTATGTAAATAACACAATTTGTGTAAAATAAAGGTATGGTTTAAGCTAACCAAATTGAGAACGATAAAAATTTGAAAGCATCATTTAACACTGGAAAATCTAGATAATCATTTTTAATGGAATGGGAAGCAGAGTAATAATAAACACAAATAAGAATTTTTCTGTTTATATAGAATACCAAAATGAAAGCAAAAAGTATAAATTTAAAAAAGTGAATCTTTTCTTTTTATGAATAAAATTATGTATTAAACTAGTAAGAAATGCTAAAAATCTATTTTAATTTGATTAACATAATTTTAAACATCATCATTAACATAATTTTATATGGACAGAAAATAGGTCAGAAATATAAGCAGATATGGACAGAAATATAAGCAAAGAAAAATCACTATAAATCACCCTCGCACATGCCAGAGGGACCCTTTTATAGGGTAGGAATCATTCATACTTCCTTCAAACACACAAGGAAAGAACAAACACAGGATAGAGAGAGAGAGAAAGTACAATCCATGCCTGAACCGGGATTCGAATCCAGGACCTCCCTATCCGTAGTCAGGCACGCTAACCACTAGACAAATTGGCCGGCAATTTCTCCACATTATACTGCAGATTTGTACATTAAATATTTTTATAAATTTTCTGTAAAGTGTGCAATAGCTTTAAATCATAATGCAAAATTTACATGAAAAATTAAGAATAGAAATTAACGAAATTAATTCAAATTAATCGTATAAAAAACTTAAGTTTCGATATTTTGAAAGATACAATTAGCTAAAAGTCATAACAACATCGTGACGGATAATGAATACAATATTTTGTCATATTTTATCTTATTCTTGGTTTTTTGGCTGACAAAGTAGATTGATCCAAAGCTCGTTCTTTTAACGTCTTTTTTTTCATTTTTTTATCACCATATCATGTTTTGATGTTTTCCGGTAAAGTACAAGGAAACTTTAGCAAAAAATTTTTTGTTAAAGTTTATAATGTTTTAGTGAATATATTGCATGAAATGTGTATAAAATTAAAATGACTGTTATTGGACGTATCAACCAATAAGGAAGAAAATTCATTTTATCATGCTTATCACTGGAAGAATATTATTACTTATGACACTTAGACAAGGCAAGTACACTATGCCGTTTGCAATGCGAATTTAAATCAGCACAGGGTGCGTCTTTTGTTTAATCAGAGTAACACAAAAATGAAAGTACGACTTTTTTTTTCAAATCCAGCTGAAGTTTTTACCACGATTTTACTTATTTAATTTTTTTTACTTTTTATGTTTAAAAAATTAAAATAGAATTATTATCGCAAAGTCAGCAGAAAAATCTTTACAAATGTATTTAAAGAAAGAAAAATGAGGAAACTGAAGCATGAAAAGAAAGGGATGGCTGGTAATACGGGTTGAAGAACAATTGAATTAAGTACAGACAGTCTTATCCAAGTTTTGAGTTAAAAGATGTTGTTTACATCGTTACTGGACTTATAAATGATGTAATCAACAGTATGAGAAAGTATGGAGTGTTTTTCATATTATGAGTTGACGGGGGGGGGGGGGAAGGTGGGTACTACCATGCCCAAATCATTTCAAAGATAAACAAAATTTTCCAGAAATTTTAAATCTTAGTTTGATAATATAAATTTTATTCGGAGAAATAAATTTTGCATTTTATAACTTTTTGTCATGTCCCGGGAAAAAAAAAAAAAAAAAAAAAAAAAAACGCCAGGGAAGAATTAAACTTGGAAAAGAGAAAGAAAATGAGGGAAGCCATAAACGAATTTCTTTATTAAAAGTAACTTTACATAGCTTAGTACTTTTTAAGAATTGAGTTCTTTAAATCATGCTTTACATTTTCGTTTCTTAATCAGTTAGATTTTCGTTTTCCATTCTTTTAATTCTTTCCTCTTCAAGTTTCATACTTTGCTCTGTGTTTATAAAATTATTGTTTTTTACTACAAATCTTGTAAATTTGTAAATAACGAAAATATTGTGGCAACACAACATTCTCCACGAAATTTTAGTGCTGGCTGAATGGTAACTAGAGTAGGAAAACAGAAGTGATGTAAACGAGCGATCGGCGTATTTCGTTTTTAATAAAGTAATTCATATATACATATATATATATATATTGATTAGTTTAATACACTAATAATGCAACGAATTTGCATTTTAACCATAGTATATTAAACATTATTTACAATTATAATTACAAAATGGGATTATGAATACAACATTTATATTTCGGAACCGTTAAGGTTCAAAGTACGTCTGAACACGACCGTCTTCACTTATCATCTCTAGTTCCTTTTCTAACCATTGATACCAGGATCGCTGTTGAAGCAGCAAGCACTTGATAATGTCATGAGTAAAGGTGTGTCATCAGGTACTCCATATCTTACACTCGGTCATTCTAAGCGCTCAGGTCTTCCTGGCGACAAAAGTAACAGCAACTGCAAAATACAAAAAAAGAGAGGAAAGCGCAACCAGCAAGAGAAATAACTAACAAAACAGTATTTTTGTTTTCATCTTTCGTCTTAGTGAACAGCAAATGAAGGAGTCACGTCGTTCAATGTTGTGAAGATTCGTCTTAACTTCTTGAATGTTCCTCGTAAGATGTTTGATAGATCGTCTTCTTTGTCTTTTTCAATCTCACTTGCTAGCATTTTCCTTCCATCGTGCTACTTTTTATCATATGCAAATGTATCACAAACATCTTGATGTAACACACACGAAAAGATATTTAAATTGATACTCTAATACTTGAAATAATGCTAAAGAAAAAGGTTATATATAAAAGAAAATTTCTTCTGAAATAACGATATATATAGGAATAGTACAGCAATAGACACAATATATATTATACACAAGATAATAGTTTGATAAAAAATTATTTACATCTTTGACCAAAAGGTTTAATTAAATCTGCAGAGGAAGGTTTTGTATTGGGACCTTCATGATTACCAACTTTTTCTACATTACCTTTTACAGATTTAATTTTGTAATGTCCAAAATATTTCAGCTTAAGTTTTAAACCTGGTCCGAACTGTGCTCTTTGGATAGCGACTAAATCACCAACTTGATATATTTTGGGAGGTTTTCTCCGTTTATATCATAATAACATTTACTTTGTGTTTGATATTGTAAAATATTAGTTTAGCAATATTATATTAGTTTTAGCAACATTACGCAATTGTTTTTTTTATCTTGTACTACATATTGAAGATGTTCTTCTTGCAGTAGTTGCTTAATGTAAATGTCATCTTTATTTCGCATTTTAATGCCATGCATTAATTCGAATGGTGAGAATTTTGTTGTTTGTGAGGCAGTACTGTTCATTATGCATTAGACATTAGACACATGTTTATACCATTTTGTGGGTTCTTCTATAGATAATTTAGTTAAAACTGCAATTAGGGTTTGATGCATACACTCAATTTGTCCGTTTCCGCGAGGTATTCCAGTTGTGATAGGTAGGTGCTCAATACTTTCTTCAATACAATAAAATTGAGGTAAAAGCTGATCCTTTATCTGATATTATTCGACAAAGGTTACCAAAAACAGTTTGCTGTAATTTTAGCATATCTAATGCATCTTGTGTAGACGTAGATTTAACAGGATATATCTAAATAAAATTTGTAAAAGCGTCCACTACAGAAAATAAGTGTTTGTAATTTTTATTTGTAGATGGCACGGGTCCTAAAAAGTCAATGGGATATGTATTGAGAGAAGTGTCACCTTTTGGGATTGGATAGAGGAATCCTTCAGGTTTACCTGCTTTTTTAGAAGACAAGATACGTGTAATGCAATTGGCGATGAAAGTTTAGATTAACTTATCGAAATTTGGAATATAATAGTCTCGTTTAATAATTTCTGTAGTCTTTTGTACTGAAAAATGACCTTTAGAATGCGCATGTTGAATTAATTGATTGCACATGGCTTTGTGGGACGACTAAAAGTTCTTGATCTTGGACCAATTTGTATAAAATGCCGCTTTTAACTTTAAAATCAGAATTAAGTGATTTTTCGACTGCACTCTTCATATTTATGATAAATTCATCGGTAGATTGCAACTTTAGTATCTTCTGTGTAATATCACCAGGAGAAATAATCATAATAGGGTAACGACTTAATGCATCAATATGTTGCATTTGTTTACCTGACTTATGAGAAATTACATAGTTGAGATCTCGTAACAAAGAGCCCATCGCGCGATTTTTGCACTTAATTCAGCTTTATCCATTGTTTTTTGAAAAGCCATACAGTCTGTAACTATTTTAAATTTAGTTCCGTGTAAATATATGCGGAATTTTTTAAGAGCTTCTACAACATCGAGTACTTCTAATTCATAACTGTGTAATTTTTCTTTCTGAGGAGATGTTTTTCTGCTCATATACAAAATTGGGTGAAAGTTTCCGTTATCAGATTTTTGAAGGAGAGCTGCGCCAAATCCAAGTTTAGATGAATCTGTGTGTACTTCTAATTCCGACACAAATAAATGCAAATGCATGGCACAAATAAATGCAAAACAGGATGTGTTGTGAGTAATACCTTTAATTTGAGAAATGCCGTCTTTTCGGTGGAACCGAATACAAAAGTAGAAGACTTTCTTAGTAGATCACTAAGAGGTCTGGCAACAGTGGCATAATTTGGAATATATTTTCGAAAGTAGCCTGCTAAGTCCAGAAATGATTGCAAGTGTTTGACGTCTTTGGGTTCAAGAAAATTAATTACTGCTTATATTTTTGATGGAGAGGATGAAATAGTATTGTTTTCTACAACAAGGCCTAAAAATTCAACTTTTCCTTGCAAAAATTGGCATTTCTTAAAATTAATATTTAGTCCATAATTTGAAGCAGTTTCAAGAACACGTTTCAATTTAATAAGTCCCTCTTCTTTAGTGTTAGACGGTATGATAAAATCATCCATGTACATAATTAAAGTACCATCTGCTATTAATTCTCTGAAAACACAAGATAAATATCTATTGAAAGCGGCTGGACTAATTGTTAAACCAAATGGAGCTTTAAGGAACTCGTATTGTCCGTTATGGGTAATGAAACTAGTGTATTTGGTACAATTAGTGTCAATATCCACATGAAAGAAACCATTTTTTAAGTCATTAGATGTGAATACTTTTGCATTTTGTAACTGATCTAATATATCATCAATAAGAGGTAATGGATAATGATCTTTAATAATTTTCTTATTTAATTTACAAAAATCACTACATAAGCGTGTAGAATTATCTTTCTTTTTTACCAAAACAATTGGACTAGCATATTCGCTACAAGAAGGTTTAATTATTCCTTCTTTTAACCAATCATTGATTTGTTTGGATACAAATTCTTTTTCTGGTATGGACATTCAACGTGCTTGTTGACAATCTGGGATATCATCTTTTAAAATAATAGACATTTTCATATCTGTTTTTCTCGTTTTATTGGGCTTGTAGTTGTTAATTAAATTGTATACTTCTTGTTTACATTTTTTATCAAGTATGTGATTTAAATCAATGTCTGATGTGTTGTCAACAACATTAACTAAATTCATGAAAAAATTATTATTTTCTGTTTTACACAAAGAAATACCATCTTTATTGACTGTTAGTGTTCCTTGAATAATTATATCTGTAATGATAATCAAGGGTAAACTCATCTGGTGTTGAGAAATAACATAAACTGTTGTAGAGAAAATATCATTATCGATTTCTATATTTGCCTGAAATGAATCAAGTGGCTGTACTTTAGAAATACCAAATCCATTTATTGTTAATTGAGAATCGGTCAGTGCAAAAAATTTAGTTTGACGATACAGATCTTCACGCAATAAAGTTGCATGGCTTTCGGTATCAATGAGAGCATCTATCAAAATACTTGAAATTTTAACTATTTTATGCATGTACTGTTGAATTGTCGTTATCTATTGGTGTGGAACATTTATTATCACTGGCTTAATGCCCAAAAGAATTACAACGAAAGCACTTTAAACCCTTATTTTTGTCTCTACAATTAATCGATTTATGTCCATTTTTTCCACAGTTAAAACAACGAATAGGAGTAGTCTGAATTTTGGTTTAAGTTTGATTCTTAATTGTTTGTTCTACCACAGGAATATTGTAACTTTTTGACAACTTTTTTTTAAATTTCTTCATTAATTTTTAATTTTGTTTTAAATTCCATCATATTAGTGGCACCATACAAGATTGCTTTATTCTGAGGAGGATCATTAATGCCTTGAATTACATAATGAATTAGATCCATATCATTGAGTTGAGCTCGACTGGCAATTTCTCTCATAATTAAAAAATTTTCAAATATTGATTCTTTATCTTTAATTTTTCGACGATTTAATGTGTCATGAATTTCTGCTGAATTAATTTGTTCACCAAATTCCGAAATTAAAGCGGTTATTAATTCAGAGTAGCAATGAATATTGCTTTCGCTTTTAATAAATAACGCAATTTCACTTAATGCTCTTTGTGGGAAAATAAATTTTTGAATATCTGAGAAATTAAATGAAATAGAAAATGCTTCAAACTTCTGGAGACACAATTTGACATTTTCATTTTTCTCCCCAGTATACTTATGAATTAAATAATCAATATCATTGAAATTAAAAGGCAATCTTGTATGAAAAGAATTAGCATCAGAAATATGACTATCATGCACTTTTATGTCCATTAATTATTAAGAGAAACACTATCGCTTTGCACATTCGACTGAGTAGAATTTGGAATCGCTTCAGTTTCATCATCAGTTACCTCACAATTTTTTACATTTTCTTGAAAAGACTCCAAATAAGTAAGAAATAATAAAATTCTTTCTACCAATACACACACACACACACACACACACACAGGTAGTGTTCCATTAATATCGATTCTCAAAATACTAGCAATCGAAATTAATTCGATCAAAGAAAAAGTTGCTGTAATATCAACTAATTTAGACTTACAACTTACATCACCTGTTTTGAAATCAAAACCATGAAAGTTTCTTATTCGATAACGGTTTAATCTATCACCTTCTTCGCCAAATAGCAGCTTGTGAAGAAGTTTGATTTTTTTCTCTTTTTCAGTCTTCAGTGCAAGTGCGATTTCTGTTATATCACTTAGAAACATCTTGAAAACAAGAGTGACTCACTCTTCTTCAAAGTAGAAATCCAAAGCAAGGAATACAGGAAAATACATAAATCGAAACCAGAAACAAGTCCTCTTCAACTTGTTGGCGACTCGGTGGCGGTAGAAGAATTTCAGTGGGAATAATAAACAAATTTCTTCAGAATATATTCCAAATAAAAATAGAGGGTGATGCCAAGGCCCCCATGTGGATTAGTTTAATACACTAATAATACAACGAATTTGCATTTTAACTATAGTTGTGTCATATGTGTGAAGAATAATTTAACACACGGCTAGCTTATTTCTATATTTATTTAACATTTAAAAAACACAGGTAAATCACACACGCTACACAGAAAATGAAAACAGAAGAATATTAAAACAAGGAAAACTCCGACAATCATAATCGAGCAGCATTAGGCTCTAGGGTTAGAGCTAGTCTGGTACTCTCAGTTCGCTTATGATCGCTAGATGGCGTCGCTTTATTACATAGTATATTAAACATTATTTACAGTTATTTACAATTATAATTACAAAATGGGATTATGAATACAACATTTATATTTCGGAACCGTTAAAGTTCAAAGTACGTCTTAACACGACCGTCTTCACTAATCATCTCTAGTTCCATTTCTAACCACTGTTGTTCAGGATCGCTGTTGAAGTAGCAAGCACTTGATAAATGTCATGAGTAGAGGTGCATCATTAGGTACTCCATACCTCACGCACACACACATATATATATATACTTGTGTAATGTTTACTAGTTAATGTTTCAATAAATATTTAAAAGCAAACTCTCCGGTGTGTAGCAATGTTGTTTCGATATAAACATCGCAAAAAATAATAATAATAATAAATAAAAAACAGCACCAACAATATCTTAATTTTTTTCATAAAAAATTTCTGGAATAATAGATTAGTCAATTCCATTTTTATGGATATGAGAGGTTTCTATTTTAGTATTAAGTTATTTACCAAATTATTTGTTTTAATGTTTTATGGTAATTTTTGGATCTTTTAACCGAGGGAGATTACAGAAGAGTAAGTAGATGACATATTCCTTATTTAAATTTGTGAATACATCAAATAATTCACAGTGCCCTTTATGAGTCCTAATTGTTATACTGGCTATTTAAGTCACATTATATTCTAATGAAAGTAGTTAGAATTATATTAACAAAAGAAGTAAGTTTGTTTTACTCAAAATTAAAAAAAAAAATGATCAATGAAAGTTTTTCTCACTAGGTCCATCTAAATATGTTAATTATTCAAAAATTTGTAAAATAAAAAATTATTTTCGAAATATTTTAGTGTTTTGTAATATTATTTGACATAGTATTTAATAGTATTATAGACATAGTATTATTTTTCTTATAAGCAGTATTTCGTATTATTACTCATAAGCAATATTCGTAATATATATAACGAGCAATATTTCTTTAATATTTTGGAATTCTTTATAATAAGAAATATGTAAAAATTTTTTTTTAATCTTATTTTGACTACAATAACGTCATAAAAAATTCTCGCAAAATAGAAAATTGGATAAAAATGAAATATTTTTTAATGAAAACTTGTAAGAATTAAAATGTGCTAATAGCATCAGAAAAATTAAATTTTACTTGAATTAGCAAGAAGCTATATAGAAAGGTTAGTCTCAGTTGTCATTGAGACTTTGGAAAATTATATTATTCATTGTCCCAAAATAAAAAGAAAAAACCCTTGTATTTTTATCGCAGGCTTTACTGTAGCCTTTTAGTCTAGTGTCTAGAGCTATACTCGTGAGAAAATTCCCGCTTAAACGTGTTTTCTATTAGCTATTCCCTTTGTCGAAAATATTGTGTCCAGCACCAGACTGACCTTTAAATGGGAGAAATGTTTCATAAAATAGCATTGCGTAGGGAATTTTCTTCCTGAAATCGATATGGAGGGAGATCGAGAACTAAATACTGCCAAATTATAAGAAAACACATAATCTTTCCTTCCATTTTATTGTTCATATAGTTAGCATTTCATTTCTTCCCAAACAACGCTTCGTCGGGAAAAAAAATTTAAACCTTTGAAAATCTGGAATTTTGACGTTTAAAATATGCTCACGTCTATAAGTTAAGGATAATTCAGAATCACGCAGAAATTGAACTCTAAAATAAAAATTTTGCATGTGTAGAATTATTAAACACATCTTAAAGAATAATATGCTAATTACAAGAAACCACCAGATGACGCCAATAGTACGTCACAATGACGAGAGGGTAAGAGAGGGGTATATAAGGTATGGTTGGAAAGAAGTAAAATTTTTCACAAGTGCTTTAAAAGATTTTCAAAGCTATAACCGCATAGTTATGGCACAAAGGAAGCATTTGGATGATGCTTTATGTGGTAGAATTATCAACCGTCTGGAATGTGGACGTACCCAGCTGAAAGTATCCTAGGAATTTGGAATAGCCCAGAGTGTCATCTCCAGGTTTTGGCAACGGTTCCAAGATGATGGTAATGTGAGTAGATTTTACAGCACAGGTCATCTCCGAGTTACAACTCCGAACGAGGACCGGTATTTGGCATTTACTGCCAAAAGAAACAGACGGAGCACAGCATCAAACCTGTCTCATCCGTTCTCTTCAGCTACCGGTGCGACAGTTTCAAGGCAGATAGACGCTTAGGGCACATTGGTCTATATGTAACGTGACCATTTATTTTTTTTACTCAAAACGGGACATTACCATTTATTTTTTTACTCAAAACAGGACATTGGTTTATTTAGGTTAATTAACTGATAGTCAATAAAAAACCACTTTTTTAGAATTATTTATTCAGAAAAAGTCAGTTACCATAAAAGTTACGTATTAAAATATATATATACCCGAAACGTTTAGTTATATTTATATTTATCAGAGGAACAAATTGCTTTAATATATCTGGTGATGATTTTAAGTAAGAAGGAAACTCTTGGCGCGTTTTTTTTTATATTCACCTTAATTATCAACTTCGCCTTTTGAACTGAAATTTGTAACTGGGTCTTCTCAGATGTCCACAATTTGTTCATCATAGAAAATACTCTTTCTACTGGAGCATTTGTAGCAGGCAAACATAAAATATATTCAATTAAAATAGAAAAGTTTTCATGCTGAAGATTGTTGGCTTGAAAGTGTTTGAATACTTCCACCCAACGAGTTTCCGTGGAAACATTTAGATTATTCCATTCGGTTACTTTCTGCGATGCAATGTATTAACAAATTAATGAAAATTCGTCAAAAACTTCTCAGCATCTTTATTACAGTCAATATATATTCCTTTTCAATTAATACATCCAGAGATTTTTGAACGTCTCCCCATGCGGGGACTTTTTTTTAAATCTGCCCAATAAAATATCTCCATTTCTTTGGCAAGAAAGCAAGTCCACTGCTCCAGATATTCACGGCTTGTTTGATAATATTCTGAAGCCGCCCTTTTCACAAACTCTTCATCTATGTCAGTAACATTATCTTTCGATTTCACTATTAATTGACGGACCATAAATGGAAGAAACTGATTGGTTTGTTTCTGAGTCTAATTGTCTTTTAGTTAATTGATTTCTTTTGCAGCTTCAATTGCCGATACAGTCTGACCTTCCAGTTTCAATACAGCTTGATGAAAAGTTGCTGACTGAGCGTGTTAAAAGTTAAGCCACAATTCGGATGTGGGATCTTCAAAAAAGTTTTTTAGTAACAGGGAACATTTTTTAATACTCAAAAAGTAGTTTTTTAATGGCTGATACATTTTAAAAACCCTTTCCAAGGCAGACATAAGAGCAAGCCATCTTGTTTTACTATAGCAGAACATTTGTTGATATTCCGTTTCAGTTTCGTCGCAAAACTCCTTTAGAGCTTCAACTCGAATCCTGTAAATATAAAAAAATGAATAAATCTTCACAATAATGCTTTCGTAATCTAAGAGTAGCCTGTCTGCAGCAGATTTTATTGCATTGTGAATTACATGGGCTCCACATCGAATACCTATCAATGGCTTTTTCAGTAATGAGTGTAATTTCGTTAACACATTGTTAGTTCCTCGTCTAGCTGCATCTCTTAAATTGACGTTGGCATTGTCTCCGCAAAATGCCACGACTTTGGCTGTCAAATTATTATCTGTCAACACTTGGTTTAAATAATCGACTATGATGTCAGAAGTCTCACCTGGTTGGTCTTGGAAATCTAAAATTTTTACTTGCACACCTACGTAAGGTTGAAAAAAGCGCACTAGAATAGGGTATATTTTCTTGTTACCGTGGTTTGAAGCGTCGTTTAGTATTGTAATACAATTGGACTTATCAAGATCATCTTTTAATTCTTTCATTGCTGTAGGCGTCAAAATATTTACTACAATAGCTTCTGCTTTCGTACGCGCGCATGTAAATTTGGGATCAAAACATGATTGAATTAATTTCGACGCACAACCATTAGAGAGAAAACTGTGGTTTTCTTGTATAGTGTGATAAGCCTAGACGTCTTCTGCCGCGGCGATATCCAAATCTTTAAAGATGGTTCGTCCGATTTCTTGAAAAAAGTTAACATCAAAGAACTCGAAACGGCGACACGATCGGCTTTTTTATGTTTTTCAGACTTTAAATGCTGTTCAATATCACTGGCACTACCATGGGAAACGCTAAATTCTGTACAACACTTTTCACATCTGACACCTGAGGGAGCATTTATTTGCTTGATAAACGGATATGCTTGTAAGTCAACATCGAACGTATACTTGCGTTTCGGCATTTTAACTTATGATTCCATAACAAAAGAAGTTTAAGTTATTTACTAGGTACACGAGTATCAAACAACAACAAAACAAATATCGAGAAGTGGGCGAACGAAAAATACGTTCGTCTGCAGACCATCTCGTAGAACAAAACCAAGTCTGAAAAAACAGAACTGCGCATGCTCAGGAGAAAAATTGGCGACTTACGAGATCTTATCTTTGTACCATATTTGGCAGCTTTTCGCTTTATTTTTAGTAATAAAATATTTTATCATTTAGCACTTTTTCTTCGCATCAAAGGCTTTGTTTTAGAAAAGAAGCGGAGGGCGGAGAGGGGGGGGTGAGGGCAATCGTTTAATAATGCAAACTTTAGAGACATTTTTATATGCGAACTTCAGAGACATGTTTTCCGCGACGGTCGTCCTGCCGGCCCTACTACTCAAATTTTCGTGGGATTTCAGAAAACGGGGCAATTTTGCGTCCCAGTTTATTTCGGGGACACCGGGACTCGTAACTCTAAAAAGGGACAGTCCCGTTCAAAACGGAACGTCTGGTCACATTATCTATATGCTTGTAGGCCTGTCAGATGCGTTCCACTTACCGCAACTCACTGTCGCCTGTGGTTAGCCTGGAGTAGAAAGCATGCATTGTGGATACCGTAACAATGGTCTTGTATGATGTTTTCCGAGGATTCCAGGTTTAGTTTCCAGTCTGATTTTCGCCGGACATTCATATGGAAAAAGCCAGGTACCCCTTACCCTCAAAAGAACACTGTCGAACGACACCGTTACGGTGGTGCAGGATTGCTCGTTTGGGGAGGAATTATTCTGAGTTGAAGAAGTGACCTGCATGCTCAGAATGTAACCATGACAGGTCACATCTATCGGGATGTCATTCTGGAACAGCATGTACGTTTGTTTCGCGGCGCCATGGGTGCAGAATTTCTGTTTAAGGATGACAACTCCCGTCCTCACCGTGCAAACATTGTAAACGAATGCCTTCAATCGGAGGATATCACCCGTATGGACTGGTCAGTATACTCACCGGACTTAAATCCAATAGAGCATGTCTGGAACATGTTTCTATGTTTCCGACGAACTGCAGCCCGTCAACCTCCTCCCACATGTGTACCGGAACTTTGGAAAGCATTGCTTGATGTGTGGTGTAACATTCCCCAAGATCGGATTGATAATCTGATAGTCAGCACGCCTAAGCGTTGCACGATCCCTATTGCATCGTCTGGGAAGGGCATACAATGTATTAACCATCATACCAGCCAAGTTATATTGGTTTTTGTAAAAAGTTTCTTTTTTAAAATTTGCTCCAGGGAATAAAAATCGCACTTTTTGCTAATGATGTCAAACATATAGCATCTTTTTTGCTCTTTACTCTTTTTATTTAATAAATAAACTTTACAAATGAGTCACATTTATCTTGCTTCTGTTCTCTTTCTTTGCCTGAACTTATATTATCCTTAATTTATGAACACGAGTATATTATTGCCGTGTGTTATATTTTCTGTCTACAATATATTCTTTTGATTTGAATATTTAATTCATATATATGTTTGTCAGTATAAATATTTACCAGCATTTGCTAGTAGAGTTTTGAAGATTAAATATTAAATTACTTATTATATAGAACTATTAATTTAAAATAAATTTATTCAGTGTTTAAATGTTTACATTCGAGAAAATAATCTTTATTTGATTCGTAATTTTGTTAATTTTATATTAGCTTCTTCTATTGAAAAATTATTTTTTTAAATGGTAAAACTTCAAAAAATTGTTTTTCTTTCTGAATGTTTTTTAATTTTTAATTTTTTTGTTTGTTTAAATATGCGGAATATACTTTTTAATTAATTAATACAATGTATATACATAAATGAATTGCTTAACTTGAAAAAATCCTTCAAGAATATTATAAAGAAATTGGACATATTTTTTCTTCTAAACCGTAAAGTTTTAAAAAATGAAGATCGTCTTTAAATTATTTAATTTATTGAAAGAAAAAAATTATATTATTGTATGAAATGCATTTCCAAAATGATTCGTATAAGATAAAAATTTTGATTTAAATAAGTTAGCCCTTATTTTAATAATAAAATATATTTCAATGTCTTAAGAAAATAATTTTATTAAATACATTAAAAGTAAGAAGAAAAATTAACCACTTAAGATAACCGATTGAGAAAATTACTCTAAATAAAATTATGCGATTAAACAGTTAAAAAATATTTTTTATTTCAGCACTTGTAATAAGTAATTCTAATAATAGTTGGAATCAATGAAAAACTTGAAAAAACAACAACATAGACATATCGGTTTTGGGGAAAAAAATTTTAATACTATAATACATTTTGTTTAGTTGAAAATTTCGGATTTTATTAAATATACAGAATTTTATGTGAATTTATGAGAGTTTTGAAAGAAATGAATTTAATTTTTTGTCTTAAGAAATCTGCAAAATGTTTTTGTTGTCTGTATTAGCATTCCGTTGCTTATCTGCATTTTGCATTAATAACATGGTGTCATTATTTAAATACTAAAACGAAATCAATCGAAGACTTATTAACAAAGGTCTAGTTTTGGAATCATAAAAATTTGTTTTGTGGTTTAAAAATGAAATATTCACAAATTGTAATAATTACATTTTTTGATTTAAATTTTTATAATAAAAATAGCTTTGGCATACATTAATAAATATGAATGATATAATTTAAGAAGTCATTTTAAATGCGAAATTTCCCATAAAGTTTAATTTGTTTCTTTACTAGAATTTTTGTAAAACAAAAAAAAAAAAATAAAATAAAATGTTCAGTTTAATCTGTGGTAAATAAAATGCTTAAAAATATATCCTTGTGAAAAATCATGTGAGTTGATCCTAAATTCGAATTGAAAAGAATTGCCCAACTAATTTTTTTTGCAATAAATAACTAAAGTTTTTGGGAGTAATATTTTATAAATTTCGAAAATTTGTTAAGATAAGATAAAGTATACATTCAACGCCTAATAATCAACAATTTGTAAAATCTCCCATAAAAAAGATAATCCACAATTAATAGGAAATAAATTTTTTTAATTGTTTCAGTTTGTTAACAAACTACACTACTGGCCATTAAAATTGCTACACCAAGAAGGCGACATGCTACAGCCGTGAAATTTATACGAAAGGAAGAAGGTGCTGTGATATGCAAATGATTAGCTTTTCAGCGCATTCAGACAAAGCAGGCGCCAGTAGCGACACCTACATTGTGTTTAAAGGAGGAAATTGTTCAGCCGGTTCCTCACACACAAATTGCATTCGAACGTTGTTGCCTCGTGAAAAGTTGTTGTGATGCCTTGTGTAAGAAGGAGAAATGCGTACCAGCACGTTTCTCACTTTGATAAAGGTCGAATTGTAGCGCACCTGGATTGCGGTTTATCTTATCGCAGTATTGCTGCTCGCGTCGGTCGTGATCCAATGACTGTTAGCAGAATATGGAATCGATGGGTTCAGGACGGTTATACGGAACGCCATGCGGGATCTCAACGGCCACCTATCACTAGCAGCCCAGAAGACAGGCATATTATCCGCATGGCCTTAATGGATCGTGCAACCACGTCACGAGCCGTGAGTCAAGAAACGGGGTCGTTTGGAAGACAACAAGTGTCTCCACGAACAGTTCGACGACGTTTGCAGCAGCATGGACTCTCAGCTCGGAGACCATGGCTGCGGCTTCCCTTGATGCTGCCATGGGGACGCTGCCACAAGAGCGCCTTCACTGGTGTGATCAACGACGAACCTGGGCGCACGAATGGCGAGACGTCATCTTTTCAGATGAATCCAGGTTCTGTGTACAGCATCATGATGATCGCATCCGTGTTTGGCGGCATCGTGGTGAACGCACACTGACAACGTGCATTCGTCATCGTCATACTGGTCCATCACCTGGCGTGATGGCATGGGGTGCCATTGGATACACGTCTCGGTCACCTTTTGTTCGCATTGACGGTGCTTTGTACTGTGCACGTTACATTTCTGGTGTGTTACGACCCGTGGCTCTACCCTTTATTCGAGCCCTGCGAAACCCTACGTTTCAGCAGGATATAGCCCAACCGCATGTTGCCGGTATTGTACGGACCTTCATTGATACGGAACATGTTCGGCTGTTGCCCTGACCAGCACATTCTCCAGATCTTTCACCAATAGAAAACGTCTGGTCAATGGTTGCCGAGCGTCTGGCTCATCACCAAACGCCAGTCACTACGGTTGATGAACTGTGGCATCGTGTTGAAGCTGCATGGGCATCTGTACCTGTACATGCAATCCAATCTCTGTTTGATTCAATGCCCAGGCGTATAACTGCTGTTATTACTGCCAGAGGTGGTAGTTCTGGGTACTGATTTCTCAGGATCTATCCAGCCAAATTTTTTGAAAATTTAACACTTGTTATTTCTAGTATAATATATTTGTCCAATAAATACCATTTTGTTATCTGCATTTCTTCCTGGTGTAGCAATTTTAATGGCCAGTAGTGTAGAAAAAAACATAAAAAAATTTTAACAGATTGTTATGGCAAATTTAAATCATTGTAGTCAATTTTCTTAAAAGTTAAAAATTAATGGATAAAGATGTAAATATCTCAACTTCCAAATTCTAATATCAGGGTCAACGCCTACAGTCTCCATATTTGTTTTCCAAACCAAAAGCCCCTGGGGGACCAAGTATATGTCCAGGTCAGGTGATCACCCAAAGCGAAGTCCCCAAGCATGATTGGCATTCAGTATACCGACCTACTGAAAGATTGAGTCGACTTTACTCTAGTATTGAGCCTCGGACCAGTATTTTGGGAGTGCTATGCGCTACCACTAAGCCACTGGGCTTATCACATGTAAAAGTTTGGGGTAGACCGTGCTAACCTAGTAGTTAGGGCATTGGCCATTGGTCCGGTAGGACGGGGTTCGATTTTCAATGCCACAAAAAGACCATCGTGTACATGCGATATACGCGCTCGTTAAATCTGTTGAATCAAAAGTCTTGTGGTCGGTCATTGAACAGTTACCATGGGTGTATTGATTTGAGGAAATTTCTTCCCCCTTCAAGTCAATTTCAAACTTGAGCCGTTGATCCTGCGGTGGTGGTGCCATCTATCGGAGGAGTAGTAGAGCCAAGTCGTACTTTCCACTTCGTGGTGCTCTGATTAAATGCGAATGACGTGCATTTTTGACTTAATTTACTATCTTTCTATTTAAGCTTGGTTTGTCCAAGTGTCAATAAGTAACAACAATTCACATGAAATTTCATTTTTGAAAAATAACCATATTTTGCTTGTTTGTTTATTTAGTATTTCTGAATAAATATTCTCTCTTATTTTCTCTTTTAATTGTTGTTTATATTAAATTTTAAAAATTTAGAATTTCTTATAATTAAAATTACTTACATCTTCATCATCATCTTATCTGTCACGAGAATCCTTCATCCTGGCCTTCTGAAGAAGTTTTTCCCAAGCCTCCATCTTTCCGGCGGCTGTTCTACAGTTCTTAACTCCAATGATAATCAAGTCTGCATCCAAAACATCCTTTCAACTTTTTTTTCTTCGCCTCCGGGGAAAAAGATGCACAGTTAAAAATCTTCAATGAGACCCTTATCGGAACCCATTCTTCAAGCCATCTCATTCTATTCCGTTTAATGAATTTTGCAATATTTTAGTTTTCAAAGAGTTGCTTAAAGATATATATTCTCTACACTCCTTGTTAAAAATAAAATCGATTATTGAAATTTTGCCTTCTGTAATATCAGGATACACGTACAGCGTGAATTATTGATGAATACAAATTGAATTATTGTTGATTTTCTAAGAAAATGCCACAATATGGTAATGATAAATAATTAAAAAAAGCTTTAAAAACATCAAAATTATTTATTTGATTGAAATTCCTAGGTATTCAGTATCGAAATAGAGTATTGAAAAAATGCAATATTTTATTAATTTATTAAATAAATCGAAATATTAGGCGCAGATGCCGTATAATCCAGGATGCTGAGTTCTAAATTTTTTTGGCGATGCAGGTATGTTGCCAAGATGACGTTTTATGACGCACACGACTACGTAAAAACTAGGGTTGTAAAAACAGAATTTTCGGCATATTTCTTATAGGTCTCCAACACCATAATGTTATAAAAACAAGGTTGCCAGATACATAAGAAAATCAGTCAAAAAAACACCAAACTCAAAATTTGGCATCCTGAATTATACGGCATCTGTGCAAAATATTATTTATCATCATAAAAAACTTTGTTCCATTTGAAAATGTAAATTTTTTAAGATTCAATAAGAAAAAAATCTTTTTAAATAATAGTAAAAAATATTGTTTAGTGTCTAAATATGATATTATTTTATGCTTGCCGCAAACAAGCCAGCTAGATTAACTATGGATTGTGTCTGGTTAATAGTAGAGATACCATTTCACTTGGAGGACAATGCACCCACGGTATTTTTAACGTGTCCCATCAGCTTTTAATGGATGGATCTTCGGTTAACACGGAATTCGAAATCACTACCCTCAGATAAAGAGAAAGACGTTTTAACCAACCAGGTCACCGCTACCTTAAGATTTCACGCTATCTTGGTATACGCCAACGTCAATATGTTTGATGGAGCATAAAATGTTATTCATAGGCAGATGCTACATGTCGCAACTCAGTATACGTTCGAATCGCAGTACTCTATTGCAAACTAAGGTCTTCATCACCGATGAACAGCGATCTGCTTAGGTTCATGAATCAGGCGCCTGTTTCTGAGGGCTAGATGCAGCAACGTTCGTAAGCAATAGATTTGATGGCATTGTTGGGAGCCCCTTGGTTCATCTGGGCTGTCAGTTGCTGAACGACAGCGCTTCTATTCGCCCAAACGCATCTTCGCAGGCATCTTCCATCTCTGTCATCTATAGACCCTAGTGCACCCAATTTGCCACGTGGACAATCGCATTTTGCTATGCACAGTAAACTTTTACCGTGGCAACACGCGAATACTTTACAAACTTAGCCTTTTCGGAAATGCCTATAACCTTCCCCCGAAAGCCAATGATCATGTTCTTTCGGACGTCGGATTAATCTCTCCATTTTTACATGAAGTCAATGATTGCAATGTTTTTCGAAGTTTATATACCGTTTATATACCCTCAAATGCATTGTTGTGCCACCTGCCTTCCTGAGATTGATTTTTAAAGTCGACGTCAAAAGTAGATTATGGCCACGTTGGGATTTGAGTATGTAATATAACATTAATATATGTACATTTCCTGCAAAAAATGTCAATAATATAAATTACACAATCTTTAACACTCAAACTAAACCCAGTAACATGACAACTAATATGGGGAGGACCAAAATTTAAAGTGCCCATGAATGCTGTTGTGACTGAAGGCACTTGAGTACAAAGCATACCTGACGGTTTGATGGTCAGCCTAACGAAAAACCACCTGTTCCTATGAATGCTTGGGACTTATTATCATAGACCCGCTGAAAAGATAAAAGGTAGAGTTGACCTTTCCCAACCCGAGATGGAACCCCGGACCTGGGCCTTGGGAGTGCGAAGTGTTGCCACTACACCAGAGAGTTTCTCCTTAATATTTAAATGCATTAAATTTAAGCAATATCTGTTTTAAGGATTATACTTTAAAACAATTTATTTAATTTCATATCGAAGGAAAATTTCCAAAAATAAATTATAATATGCCAATAAAATGTTTACTTTATTTCAGCTGTATATTATCAGTACACATACTTTGCATTATATTTATTAAAAAAAGAAATTGCGGCTACTGAAAAATTTGAGTAATAATTTATGAAACAAAATTTCATTTCACTGGTGAATAATTTGT
Organism: Latrodectus elegans; assembly: GCA_030067965.1. Taxonomy (NCBI): domain Eukaryota; kingdom Metazoa; phylum Arthropoda; class Arachnida; order Araneae; family Theridiidae; genus Latrodectus; species Latrodectus elegans. Next base: position 33,522,516 of record CM057818.1, on the reverse strand, counting down.
GTAAGTGAATTTATAAATACAAAATATTGAAGTCATTTCTAAAAATTATTTAATAGAATATTTTAAGCTATTTTGTATTTTTTTAAATTATAACTCGATTTTATAAAAAAATGTAGATGAACATATGCAAAAGTACTAAATTTTAGTTAATGATAAAATGAAATTTCTTACTATAATTGAATTTTTAAATATTTTTGAATATCTGCAGAACTGAATAAATGAATTGGAATTTTAAAAAAGATTGAGTGGAATTATCGGTCTCACATGAAATACTTTTTATAATTATTAAAACATTAACTAATATTAGAGCTAGTCATAACAGAGAAAAGTTATGCATAGAAATAAAAATCTTATTTATTCCTACCTGTACACAACAAATGATCCTTACATACGGAATCAATTTCGGTATTTAATTAAGCTGAAAAATCCTTTAAAAATATAGTAATTTAATAACTTTATTGAACAAGATTAGGATGTTGTCGCCATATGAACTCTAATAAATAAGATTCCAAATAATGTCTCGCTGTCCTCCTATATCTCTTATTCCTCCATTTAGCACTGCCCCACATTCTTTCAAGTGTATGAACTCCTATATCAGGATCAATAAAATTGTATTTATTATTAACTTTAACATATAAGAATCCTTCTCTTTCTATTCTATTTGTTTGGTAACCTTTCCAACTGTTAGAATAAATTGTATTACCATCAGCAATGTTTTCAATAATTTTTTTCAATAAGGGTAGAGTTAGTTATATTAGGAACAGTGACAACAAATGAATCTTTTGTTTCTCTACACATACCATCAAACACCCACTGTTCGGCTAATACTCGACCACAATTATTTTTACGTTTAGTTAATAAACTTTCATCAATTTCTACAATGAAATCTGGTCCACCTACCTTCTTTTTTGGTTTATTCTCTATATCCAAGATACATAATTCACGTACGTAATTGTTCCAATATATAGCAGTTTTATCCAATAAATAAAGTTGCTTTTCACAAAATTTTATCGACGTCAACTCCTCGCACCAGAAGCATCTGAATCTCAAACCTGAACAAATGGAATTCTGGTTCCCTCAAACCAACTGTCTTTTCTAAGTTCCACTTGCTAATCACAATGTCTTAAATTACATTTCCAAAACTCACGATTACCAAAATAAAGTTTCATGTCATGGAAATTGGAACTTTTTTGTTTTTTCGGTAAAATATTCCTCTCCTGAAAAAATGAAACTGCATCGTGTTCTGTGTTTGGGGAAATCCCAAATACACATTTTCTTAGCACACACACAAAAAAAGGGGGAAAAATCAGCAAAGAAGGCATCAAAAGATAACTGCATGAGCGTGCAAACTAGAATGATCTTTATTGGCGTATCGTGTAGATTGGGGGCTGTTAAAAACCGCCAAATCTGGCTGCGGTGGCGTTAATACGTAATTCAAAAAGGTATTAAATTTTAATACATTTAAGAAATTGCTAATAAATTTTATCTGAAGAATAATATTTAATTACAATATGAAAATTTGCATATTAGTTGTGTAATGTTATACCGTGCAAATTTTCAGCCCTTTGTGTATATGCTGAGCAAAATTTAGTTTCTTCTTTAAACTCAAATAATAATAATAATAATAATATTGCTCAGGAAAATGAAATGAAGAAATAAAATTAGCTGTGTTGTAAAATACGAAATAAGCATTTTTCTTGTTCAACTAAGATGGTTTCTTGGTTATATTAGAAACGCCATCCTTAATAGGGAACAATCGGGTTACGGGACCAGCGGTTTTCTAAAATTTAAAAAAAGTTTTAGTTTTACATTTTTGATGTAACAGTGAAGAGATGTTTCAGGCTTCGCGTGAATTACTTTTGGAAAAGTATCGGTACACTCCTTTCCCTTAAGGATCAAGTAGCCAGGGTTTTGAAATGAACTGGTTTTGAATTGGTGAAGACTCCCGGACACTGTGTAAAAGCATCAAAATTGTTTAAGACATAGAAAGAAAAGATTTTTTTTTAACAACAGTCAGTTCACTGGTGAAGTTGGGGATTATTTGGTCATTAGGAATATTGAGTTTAGTTATATTACATGGGGGGAAGCAAGGTATGTGCACCACCTTTAATAAATGCGTTATCATAGGAATCACATGTAAAGATTTTTTTTTTTTTTATAAAATCCATGGAAGAAAGAAACCCATCGTGTGTGTATTTCAAAAAAGTTGAACTTCTACCTATTGGTCCGAGGAAAGTATTTCATTTAATTTTGATCACCCATTGAAAATCCAGCAGAGACATTCTTCTATTCACTATCAATAGAGTTACAGGCTTCCCGGCTGACAGATCATCGAGATTAAAGAAATATTTTTTAAGAAATCTAAGAAAGCTTCACAAACATGACTTTTAGGATTGATGAAGAAGACGAATGAAGAATGCTTTTAATGAAAAGAATGATGAAGAATACAAATTTTAATAAATGATTTGATATATTTTGTTTTTTGAGGGCAATTTACATATTTTTTTATTTTAATAATATATTACGAGAAACTTAAAATTTTAGTTTATTTATTAGAACTTGATCAATTCACAAAAATAGATATTTTGCTTTAATACTGTGTATTTCATTTGATTCCTTATGTAAAACAGTTCGAACAGCACATATAAAATACATACATAATAACGTATCTAATTACAATTAATTTATATCATAAATCTGAGATTACTATTCCTAGCTGTATGATTCATGCAGTCTTTATTTGCTCATAATCGTATTTTCAGCGCCCTCCTCAAAATATTTATTTATAGATAATATAGGTGACGCTGTAAAAAGAATGATCTCAGAATTTTTATATATCGATACAAATAATAATCGATCATTTGTAAACTTGGGTAGGGAGTGCGAGTGCGACTATGGCAATTTTTTGTTGATGTTAAATTTGGCGCCTTTTCCTGTTAAAATATTGATAGGCGAAAGTAACCGACCATAAAAGTAGACTTGTATTGTATATTTTATACGAATATACATTCTCTATGTATTTTAAACATGTTCGGTTACATAAACGTCACACAAACATAAAAAACTCCAAGAGAAAAGTAACCTTGAGTCATTTTGATGCAGTACTCAGATGTTATGCTTTGATCATCAAAATGGCGCGCCTACGGTTCCCTGGTCGGCCTGGGCAAAGAATCGGGAAGAATTATGTGAAATATATTTATGACGATATTAAAATTGCTACAGAAACATGTTTACCTGTGCACAATAAAATTGAAATGGGCTTAAAACTATTTCACGAAATATTCGGATACTCTGATGAGGTAATTTGAATTCCTCGCTCACATTTAATGTTGAATTGATCGTAATATTAGTTTGCAAATTTTAATTCAAATGTAAATATATTTGTTTCGCATGAAATTAATGAGATTTTACTGTCAGAAACTTCTTTTTTGTCACTTCGTTAGGATGAAAATATAATTACTGTTTCAGTTATTAGATTTACAATGTTTGTTTACTCAAAATTTTTAAGTACTTAAAACATATTCTTAAATTAACGTTGTTTTTTAATTATTTCGATTAAAATATTTTTATATAACATGTCCTAATAACTTCAGAGATATGTTTTCTATTAGTTATATTTTAATTTTTATTGAGAAAATTATTAAGTTTTTCACAATGATCATGAATTGGCACATGACAGTATATCCTGAAATTAATAATTATTTTTTTCAATTTTTAATGTAATCAAATTTATATTTTATAATTATATAGAAATTAAGCTAAGTGTATCTAATTCTCATATTTTTCAACATTGAAAATAGTATTTTTGATTTTTTAATTGGATAATAAATATGATTTCAATAAATTTGTTAGCTTTTGAGGTTTTCACAATATTTCATAAGTAATCATTCCAATATTCTTTCATAATTTATAATTGTATATTCTTTTTTGTATTATTAATATAGTTTATTCCAAATACATGGACTTAGAATTTTCTTAACTTCAGTATTTTAATTAATGCAGATTTTAATTTTACTTGTATAATTAAAATGAAAAATGTGAAGCACCTTAAAGGTATTATTATTATGTAGCTGTATGAAAAATGTGTTTATTTAAAAGTATTGGTTATACTAATCAAAACATTACAATTTGAGTTTTTTCTTTACTATTACTTCTTGATTTAATTATATAATTTTATTATATGATTAAATCAAATTAGTAAGCTTGTGAAAATAATAAAAATCACATTCGAATGATGGAAAAAAGAACAAATATGTGCAAACGTAAATTTTAAACAGTAAATTAATATTTTAATTGAATATTATTTATTGATATAATATTGTTCATAATTTATAATAATATGAAGATTTCTAATCAGATATACAGAAAGCATAACTATTCAAAATTGTTCCAAATATCAATGCAAAAATCATGATTAATTATAAAAATGAATGATTGAAAATAATGACAAGGAGAAATATAGCCTGGAAGTGAAATGCAAGGAATACACCAGGTTACTAGTTGAAGAATAAAAGTGAATAATAAACAAATTATATAATTATATAATTTTATTATATGATTAAATCACTAGATATAATTATACATTTTTCTGTGTTAAAAACTCATAATGTCATGTTATTTCCCAGCATCTGCTTTTACATTTATGAATATCCTGGTTCTATTTTAATCACATTTTAAAAGGAACATATTTTTTTTAAAAGTATTTTTATTTATCAAGAGATTGTTATACAATGTAAACTCAAATTTTTATTCATTTGTTTGATTTTTCTGCTTTACAAATTTTTCTAAGTCTTTCAGTAGTGTGATCAATTTTTTTATTATTTTATTTTTCTAGTTATCTCAAAATTTAATAATGGCTTATATGTTTGATGAAAATAAATTAATTGTCTTTCTACCTCAAGAATAACTTCTATCAATTTGTATGTCTCTTTCTTACTGTGAAAACAAATCACTTCCCTGTTTGATAGGAGGAACCAAAAGAAAAATTTCAACTTTAGTTTACTGAATGCCATGATAAAAACAGGAGGTACTACCAAAAATACAATAAAATCAAAACAGTTTTAAATCCTATCTTAAATGGGCAGTTCCTGTTATAGTGTGCTGCTGCTCATTTGTAGAAGCTATTCTTATGATGGGTAGTATATAAACAAATGTTATTTAGGAAAGGAAACAAAAATTGAATTTTTATTAAAGATTTTCATGTGTGATTATATAATTATGAATCACTTCAAAATATTTAATCCATTTCCTTTCATTCTGGATTTTGTCATTTTTATATTATATATTATCACTTTGCTTGCTTAATAGCATAAAATCACTCTTTAAATAAATATTAAATTTTTGAAATATAAACAGCTGCAGGTTTTACTGTTAACAATACTGAATTAATGTTAGTAAATTCATTTACTTTATTTAGGATTTACTATAATATTTTAGTTTTTCTTATGTAAAGTTTGTCATAAATGTTAAAATGCTTACTTGTGTTATTTATATTAATTTTAAAACAGTATTAATATTAAAAGAGTGTTTAATATTTTTTGTTTCTGGCTACAATATTGAGAATTTTTTTTAAAAAATTAAGAAAACTCAATACCCACAGGTTCTATTCAGTTTTTAATTATTATATTATCATCCATAAAACAAATATATTGACAATTCATGATTAGAAGGGAATTAATGTAACAACTTTTTGTAGAAATAGATTAAATTTTTCTAAAAGTCTATCTTATTTAAAATTTTTTATTTGGTATGATTTTATATTTACTAATTATATAAATGACATGTTCATTAATTTAGAGATATACATAAAGCTTGTTAAATCCATGTACCAACAACCAATAGGTTAATAAAATTGAATGTAATTTTTAATTATGAAGTTGTACATTCATACTTAATGTTTATACTTAGTACACATTAAAAGTGTATTTAGACTAAAATATAAATTGTGATAAAATTTAGACAATTATAGCTTTAATTCTTGGACTTATATTTAGTTATATTTTTATATTTTATTTCTTTAATTGTATCAATTCTCAAATTTTTGCTCTTTTAATGCAGTTTGTTAAAAATAGAATTTTCAGTTATATTTTTAACTATGCATACACTTTATTTAATTATAAAATTCTTAGTTATATTTTTAGCTTCTTTAAACAAATCTATATAATGATTTTGGTAAATTGTGACATTTCTTTAACAAAGAACTTAGCTCTTTCATATTCTAATGATAAATAAAAAATTGAATGAATTTAGGAAAATCAAATAATTGGTCAATCTGTTATTTTAAATTTGATTTCCCATTTTTAAAAAATTGAAAATAAATTATTTTTAATTTATCCTACACAAAGTTATTCGTACATTTTTATGGAAAATTTCAAATTTCATTAAAAAAAATTATAATAAAACTATTAATAACTGTTGAAAATACTATGGCAATTAGTGATTTAAACCATTTTAAATATTGGTTATTTAAATATCATTGCATTTTCACATTCAGTTAATTTTCGCTTATCTAAATAGTTTTTTTTTGTCGTGTCGGTGAGAATCGAACTATATGTGTCTGGGAATTTTGAAAATTTCCTCTGCGACTTGCTTGATGTTATCTCCATATAGATATATCATAGTCAGCAGCACTCCAATTTTTCTCAGGCTGGCGCTCATAGTCGGACACTTGTAGATGTGAGTAGGCGTAAGCTTTGTATCAGGAGAATGATTACAACTTCTATAAATCTTTTTGTCCTTTCCATCGATCTTCATACCCTTTTGGTTTCAAGTTCTCAGCCTAGTTATGGTTTTAATAGTAGATCTGTTCGCAGTTATTTCAGAGAGAAGATGTTTAATCTGAATATATTTTTCTCTAAGTTTGTATCTGGCCACTGCATTTTCGCATCCTGAAGAGAAACATCATTGCAACTAGTGTTGAGGTCTCTACCCTCCTTGGCCAATTTATATCTAAAAAGTTTATTTTCAATTGTTTGAGAATGTTAGTTGATTCCAAATTTAAGTTTTGACTTTCTTATAACATGTATATATACCAGTTATTTAAATGAGGAATATTTAACTTTCATGTTAATATGTAAAATATGCTTTTGAAAGTAAAATGTAACGTAATTTATATGTAAAAATAAAGTATTTTTTTTATTTCATTATATGCTTGGTAAAAACTTTTATCATAATTAGATGTTTTAATATTCTATAAAAACCAACACAAAATTATTATTTAAATCTGTATTTTTAATTACAATTAATGAATGGTATGTAGGTAATAGCAATAAATTTTGTAAACTTTATACTAAGTATGTGCTTATAGCTCACATTGAAGAAAAATTTTTTTATGTATTGATTACAATGGAAATATTTGAAGGAAAAAAAACAAACAGAAGACCCTAAGACTTGACTTAATGAAATCTTTAGAATTCATTGTGACTTAATTAAAAAAAAGGATTGTGATAAATTATGAAATTCAAGCATGTGTGTTTCTGATAAAGTGTATAATTCAATTATTTCATGAAATCATTAGAAAAGTCAGTTACATTATGCCCAGTTATTCTATGAAGTAGCAAATGGTAGACCATCAATATGAAAAATAAACAAGTTCAAGTTTACTTTATAAATTAATTTATCATAAATAACTAAAATCTCTGAAAAAAAATTTTTTTTCTCTATGATGTATGATTAGTTGATAAATGAAAGATATGACATAATTTATTATTGCTCATATTATGAAAATTAGTTACATAAATAAACTATCTAAATTTAAAAGCAACCGAATGAAGTATACACACACATCATTTCAAAGTAGCTGTAAGCATTTGAAAAAAACTGTCTAAAAGCAGAACTGGTTAAAAAGAAAAAATTAAATGCCATATTTCATACTTAAATCAAATAATTTTGATTCTATTAAATACCTGGTTATTCTAGAAAATAATGGATTTTACCCTTTAATGGTAAAACACACATACTATGTATGTATTTTTGTATTTATATATATGCATGTGCTCTTAATTATTTTATTACCTCTAATTTTTGAGTGATTAGTTTTAAGAATTTTGAAAAGTTCAACAATTTATAAACTTTTTATTATTTTTAAAAAACATTTTTCACAATTTTTTTTATTAGGGGTTGATTAGTAAAATGTATGTTAATTTAAATTCTAATGCGATTACAATAGGATATTCAATATGACACACTAGTTTTATGAATATAATTATTGTAAAAAATGTGTATTCTTTTTTGATTTTGGTATGTCGTTCTTCTATCACTATTTTACATTTTACTCATGTATTCTATGTATTTTTGTGAAATATTTGTGTATTTATTTTGGTAAAATATTTGTGTATTGAAGTTATATTTCTTATGTATTTGTTATATCTGTATTAAATTTTATCATAAGCCTATCATACTAATATTAAGATACTTATTAATAGTCTTTAAAAAATAAGGATTAAAAATTATTTGCTGATCAATTAAATTTATTGTAAAAAAATACTTTCTATCTAGCAATTTAGTCAGGGCAATTTTCTCTGCTAAAAATTCAAATAATATTTTTTTTTATAATTTAGGAAGAAGATTTTGATGGTTTCACATCTGATGATATTGCTGAAGCTGAAGCATCATTGGCACTAAAACTGACTCAGAAACAAGCTGTGGATCGCTATTTATCATCAGTAAATGATCCTCCTTCAGGTGCGTCAGATGTTGAGAAATTATTTCCTTCTTCTGATTCAGATGCCTCAAGTTCATCATCGGTTAGACAGAGAAGGGGAATGAGAAATATTCTCAGGAAATCTTATGATAAAATGATTAAAGAGGGTCTATGTAAATCATCTGTACATAACTGTAATTTAATGAAAGAAAAAAGTAAGCCTTGTATTAAACAGAAATCCTGTGAAAAGAAAGATACTTTAGGCAGTGAGCCTGATATGCAATCTGAACTCCGTTTTAATAGGACAAACACTGTAAATAGCTTTGATTCGAATATTGACAGTAAAACTGACAATTCTTGCACAGAACAAGTGTCTGTAAAGAAAAAATCAGTGGTAAATCATTTGCTTGAGAAAGTTAAAGAAAGAGTTGAGAAAAGAGGCAGACCAAGAAAAAATATGCCGCCTGGTGTGAAAAAGAAATTTAAAAATCGTTTCAGTTATGCAAAATCCAAAAAATATTCAAACTTAAAAAAGAAGTTGCTCTCAACTTCTGAAGTTTTAGATCATAAAAGTGTTCTTCAAAATCAAACTTCTGATCAGTGCGAATCTATTCTTCCTAAATCAAATCCTAGTTGCTCAAATTATAAAGATGCAAAAATGCAGCCAAAACTTAGATCAAAGCGAGTTTTGCAGGGTTACAAAAAATTTGTTCTTCCTCAAAGAAGCATTAGATCTGCTCGAAAAATTATCCCACGTAAAAGATACTTGGATGATTCTGAGAGGACAGATAAAAAGGAAGATGAAGAAAGTCAGTGTTCTAGATCATCCTTCAGTGGTAGCTCAGAAACAACATCAGCTATGGATGGGGGTAGTAGTCCTGAATATTCTCAGTGTGACAATGCAAATGATTTTAAGCATCATCCAAAAAAAATTGGTCTTTATGATCGTCCTTTAGTAGTTGAAGGAAAACGACCTTGGAAGCCTAGTCTTAAAGTTCAAATGAAATTGTCTGAAATGAATTATGAACATCCTTTTATGCTGAAAAAAAGTGAAGATGGTAGCTCTGGTACTAATACTTCATCTGGGTCATTCAAAGACATCATTAAACCTGATATGGTTAGCAAATATGCTGAGAAAATGGCTAAGAAAGCTAAAGAAAAACCAATCAAACCTCTTGAAAGTCAAAAGCATGCTTTAAAAGATGAGACTGAAGATTATGAAGAAGATAGTTCCGATGTTGATGGAGATAAAAAACCTGAAGATAAATTAGAAAAAGTGGCAGCAAAAATTGAGAAACTCTTGAAATCACAATGGGAGGGACGAATAAAAGATTCTGCTACCAAATCAAATGAAAAAATTTCAGCAAATCTTGAATCAGCTGTAGCACAATGGAAAAATGAGCATCATCTTCGTACTAGTAATCAAAGGAGGACTAAGAATATTATTCGTAAAGCAAAATTGCAGTTAAAAAAGAAAAATTTAAATTTAAGAACACGTCGAGCAGTTAAAGATCCTTCCCCAGTTAATTCTGTTGGAAATAAAAAGACTGGAAAAACTAATGCTACTACTAAAGTAAGTTCTACAGTGTCTCCATTATCTTCATCTGATCCAGTAGAAGTGCCTTTAAAAAATGCTACAAGTAAGTTCAACTTGATCTGTTATTTACATCCTATTTATATTTTTTGTAAATTATTGATTATGTTATTAGAATGTAAGTTTCAGTATTTATAAATATATAAAAGTAAAGTTTATCAACTTTAGTACTCACCTAAAAATCTATTTTGTGTGCTTTATATGTATATAGGGTAATTGGCAAATTGGGATAGTAGATTGCAAAATGCAAATGAGAGAATCTTTTTCTCCAAGATAATGTGCATGAAATATAATAAAATTAAAAAGATATTGAAATAATAACATCAAAGAGATTGCATACATTAATTTAATTCAGTTATACCCTAGTTTCTAAATTCGAAATTCTGTTGAATAAACTTCTGAAGTAAATAACAAAATTTGCTAAATCAGAATCTAGTTCTAATAGTTTTTTGATTGTAAACACAATAAAATTTTTATCAAGATTTAAAAAAATCTGATGTTTTAAGTTTAGTAAAAAGTATAATATTACAGCATATACATTGCTTAATGAAATAATACTTTATTTTTTTCCATGGCGTAATATTAAGCTATTTTTATTACACATATTTTCATCTATATATGTATTTTTATGATGTAGCTGATTAATAATATGCTTTAATTTACCTTAGTTGTTATCAAACTTGTTCGTTTTTGTAAAATTAATTATATCATCACCTTAGTTTTTGCATTATCATATCTTGTCTCAAAATAAAAGTGCACCGAATCAGCACTAATTTTATTCTTTATTGCTAGCTCATTTTTATTGTTAATATTGAAATTTAATTTAGTTAATTTTCTTAAAATGGTAGTAATAAAATCAAGAAAGATTGTATATTTTTAATTAAACTTACAAAGTTAATAAGATAATCAAATATCTTTTTAATTACCATTCAATTCAGTAACCCTGCAAAAGATTTCTGTATTTTTTGTCTTTTATAGTTGGTTTTTCTTTTTTTATGTATGATTAAAATGATAGTGTTTATGATGAATTGAATTAAATCTTGTATGGGAAGCAATTCAGCCTTTTATTTGAGGATATGTTTAGACAGAAATTTATATCATTAATGTACCAACATCTTTTATGTGTATTTTCTAGCATTCCGAGAACCTTTTTTTAATAGATCTATTTGTATAAATCTTACAAGAATAGAAACTGTGGATGATTAAATTGAAAATCAACATAGCTATACAGTACTGAAGCTATAAGTTTTCATCCGGTTACTTCAGAAATGAAATAGAAATTCACACACATAAAGGAGGGGCATTATGTGTGTGAATTATTCACAGATACTATGTATTTTTTTTTTTTTTTCAAAATAGAAATCTTATTTCACAGCCAAATTGAGTAATCAAATGGTTTACACTCTGGCCTTCAATTCAACTGATCCTGAGTTTGATTCTCACGTATAGCGATATTTAGTGGTTCAGATTTAAACTGTGGGTTTTAGTCTAATAAGCCTTGGTGTATAAAAAATGGCTTAGCAATAAAGCAAACCAAATAAAACTGGAAATTGAATGAATCATATAAGAAATAAAAAGATATTGTTGTGCCAACTTAGTGAGAAAAATGCAGTTAGCTGTATTTAAAGAAATTGAAAAATTTTTTGTATGAAAATGCCTCGATAAAATAAATTTTTTTAAGTAGGTTAAAACAAAATTTGTTGAATTTCAATTTTTTATTGCAAAAAAATTAAATTTTGTGAATAAATTATACTTTTTAAAATGTTAACAAGTAAAAATATATGCAGCTGAATAGTTTTTCATTATTATACGCATTAAATTTTAAAAAACTTAATTTAAACAAAATTTGCATACAAAAATTTTGCTAGTTAAGAAACGACTTCATTGTTTCAGAAATTTATAAATGTTAAAAATTAATAAAAATTATGGCTGAAGTAAGTACAATAGAATGCATAAAAATCTATGTATTCTATTATATATATGAACGTTTTCATTACTATCCTATTAATATTCATGAATATCATTCCTTTTAATTAATTTGCTGTCATAAATATACCAGTTTTTAACAGAATTATTTTTAAAATTATTTTTAATTTATAAAACTGTTAAAAATATTTGATAAGAAAAAAAAAAATTAGACTAATGTAACTGTACATTCTAAATAAGTCTAAATTTATGTAGACATTTAAAATTTATTAAATGAGATCTCAGTAACTATAAAGTGCCAATGATATATTTTGACAAATTGTTAATATGTCATTTTCCTGTATATTTTATTTCTATAAGACACCTTTGAATTAGATTCTTGCTAAATTTATTATAGAGAAATTTTATAATGCAGAGAAAAGTTATTTTTTAATTCAAATTAAAAAGCAAGTCAAAACTAATACTGCAAACTTTTAATTTATATGATCAATTCAAAAGTATCCAATCCTTTCAATCAATAGCAAAGTATTAGAATTTTTATTTTTTCATAAGGAATATTACAATTTTTATATTTAAATAAGGAATATTACAATTTTTAACTATTAGAATTTAGTTAAAAATTGTAATATTCCTTATTTAAATTAAATGTCTAACATTAAAAAAAAAAACAGTTTATTTAAGAAAAATTATTACTATGACTCTGTCTATATATATATATTTACATAAATGTGTGTGTATATGTATGTATGTATGTATATAATTATTTTTTTATTAACTTTCTTTATTGTTGATTTGAGTGTTATAACATTTCTGTTCTACATGGTTTTGTATAAAAGAATAAATTGTTTTGCCATATTTTCCAAAGGTTATTTTGTCTTTTATTCTCTTCAATAGTTTTTATTTTTCCACTGCGTACAATTTATCTGTTAAATTAATTAGTATATATCTTTAAATAAAATGCAGCATAATTAAAAAAAACATGTTATTTTTAATTGATAAAATAACCAACTAAGGTAGTTCAGAATGAACCCATATGTAAATAAACTTCTGATATCTTGAAAGATCTTTAGAATCACATTTTCTTAAGAATATTTTCAGTTGTATTATATATATTTTTTTTAATTTCCAATGGCACAGATAAAAAGACAATTACAGCAAAAATACAAATAACAAGAAAAATGAAAAATAAAACAGCTGTAACAATAGTCTATGTATCTAAAAGGCCCCTGGCCTCCCAGTAGCAGTCCACAATTGAGTGTTTCAATAACGCCTTACAATGGGGTAGATGGTCAAGTTGTATTATATTAAACTGAGAAATTTGATGTATTCCATCCTTTTATTTTCAATAAAGTTTATAACTTTATTATTTTATCAAAAATTTTTATTAACTCAAATGTTTTTATAACAAGCTCATAAATTTTTCCACAAATTGTTTTTATTGATTTGAAGTTTTTTTTTATATAGGTGAAAATTATTAATAATTAAAATTGATTCATTTTTCTTTTTAGGCATATCAATTGCTTGTGAACCTAGTTCTGCTATTGAATGTACTATTTGTGGATTTCTAACATCGTTTTCTCACACACAAAAACTTTATGACCAAGTGGCTTGTGAAGCTTGTAATAAGTTTTTTGAGAGTTTTGCTAAAGCACCAAAGCAGTATTTTTGTATGAAAGATGGTAAGATATAAATATTTCTATATTACTATGTACTTTAATTGTTTTAGGCAGATATGTTATTTTTAATTAAAATTTAGTATGAAGTTTTCTTTGAATTTATATTTTATTAGTTTTTAAACTTTTTTTTTTACAGCTAAAGGTAATATAATGATTCTTACTCCCTTATTTTGGCATAGTTATGTTCAAAGAATAACAATTGCTAGACAGATAACATGTTCTGTAAGTGTAAGAATCATTTAACACTTTTGTTAAGTAATTATTCATTCACGTTGTAAATTAACTAACTATATTAGTTATGTTATTTATTGCTTAGTGAAAACTATGCACTCAGGGATATATCTTGTGTATACAAATAGTTCACACAAGATATATTCCTGAGTGCACAGCTGTATACCCGCTGAGTGTACTAAATATAAGTTTGTAACAAAATATGCATCATAACTGAAATCATTGTTCAGTGTTCCATATGCAATAATTACTAGAAGTTTCATGTCCTGCTATCAATGTTTATTGATGTTGTAAGGAAAAGGAATAAAATGAAAGCTCATCAAATATCAACAAATATTTTCTTTCAGCTAAGCTCAGAAGTTGTATTAATCAATCGATGTTTATTGATCAAGTTGGATACCTTAAAATGCAAAATTTATTTGCTTTATTATCTCAATGAATCTAAATTAAGTAATAAAATCAATATTCCATATTAAATTAATTAAGAATTTTTTTTAATAGTTATCTATGCAATTTTTAACTTTTCATGTTTTTTAATTTAATTTTAAAACTTTTCAATTTTGAAATTATTGAAATGTTACGTATATATATTTAATTGGTTTTATTTATTTATTAAAATTATGTAATTTTACACATTGATTTATTATAAAAATTTAATTAAAATTTTTTTAGGAAATTGTTGTATTGATAGTACCAAAGAAACTTCTCGTAAACTTCTAAATGCAAGATGTAAAGCATGTTGGTTAAAAATATGTATGGAAAAATTTACTGTATCAGCATTTTTAAGAAGTCAATTGATAAAATATGTGCCACGACTTGATTCTCCTCCTCATAATCCATTAATTACTGGTAAGCTATTTGTATACAAAGTTTAAATAATGATTAATTAATGTCTGAATTTTTATATTTGTTAATAGACTGTTTACATAAATAAAAGCAAGTAATTGAATCAAGTTACTGTTAAGTATTTAATATAAAAAATCAAATTATTTGTTTGCTAATTTAAAAATACTCTCGCACATTCTATATATATATATATTATATTTCTTTTGACCTCAAAATCTATATTTTCTATGAAAAACTACAACAAATATTTGGTGATAAATTTTATCCTATTTTTACATAATTTTAATTTATCCAAATGGAATCATTTTTATCTTAGAAGAATTTAAGTGTTAAATGATTATGATTCTCATTGTCATATTGTCTCTTATAAAGCTAAATGGTTAGCATTTTTGCCTCCAGTTGAATCGTTTGTAATTTCAAATGCCCTACCACTAGCATAGATGCTTACAATGATTTGGATCCACTTTAGACTAAGATCTACTGTAATTAGCTCTTGTATGCAGAAAATATTCACTGCGTTACAAGCAAGTCTAGCCTCTTCTTACAAAGTAGCATCAAGATAATCACAGTTTTTAATTTTGAAATAATGTTGATTTTAAACCATAGGTCCCGGTCTAATTAGCCCTCGAGTGCAAAAAATGACCACTGAGCGGCAAACAAACCAAACCTAATTTTGAAATAATGTTGAAAATTACCCACATATAAAACATTTGAATATGTGTTTATACACATTGCTGTTTTCAAAATTTTAATAATCCTGTGTTCAACATGAAAACTATTAAATTCATTCAGTAATAAAAGCTTACATTTGATATGAAAGTTTCATCAACATAATAGTGAAGGGTTTGAATTGGACTGTCATTTTTGTTTTAATGAAATGTTAACATTGTTACTATCGTTTTTACTTATTGTGGCTGGGAAGATGTCTTTGTATATGAATATCTATGTATTGGTTATAATATTCTATAAAGTTAAGTAATTCCACAGAAATCATGTTTTTCAAAGTACGATATTTCTCACTGTCCTAAGGGCTATCAAACAATATCAGGAGGTTATATTTATCTAAAATAATATCTTCAGAAACATTACAAAAGTGTTAAGAAGAATTATTTTTGAAGAAGACTTTCAAGAATTATTCAATTCTATATTTGTCCTAGCAAAATATTCAGTTTCTATCTTTATGTCAAACTGGCAATTGCGTGGTTAGTTTGGTCTTTTGGTACAACAGATTGATTTCTTCCTAAGGCAAGTATGTTTGTAATACAAAGACCATTTTAATAATTTTTTATATATACAGTATGTACATGGGATAATTAAATTATAATATCTATTTTTTTTTTAAAAAAAATATTTGGATCTAAAGTGTATTATTATTATTACCACCTATTAGTAGGTAGTGGAATTGTGATAATTTAATTGACAGGTAATGAATGTACATGATTAATTCGTAGTGATTACTTATATCATTGTATTATTCTAATTCAGATGTTTCTCAATTCTTAAAACCTTCTTTACTCCCACTCTAATTTTGAAAGTTTAATTTTAACAATATTTGTTGCAAGTTTATTTATAAATGTTCTGTGAGAGACATTTATAAAATATAGATTTACAATCCTTATTAGTTTTGAAATTTCGGTTTTTGTGTTTATCCTTCTCTTTCATAAATATTTGTTTATTCTCTGCATTTGTTATATTTAAGTTTTGTTGAATCTAAGTATCTTTCTTTAAATATGTTCAGTAGTATTTGATGTTAAATATTGATAGATAATAACTTCTTTCTGCTAATTTAAAGATGTTAGTTAACCATTCCTAATCACTTAAAAGGTTAATTGTGCAGGTAAATAATTTTTCTAATAGCTATGCGCTCATATTTGTATAAAAGATGGTGATTTTATGATATAGTCATCTGTGTAAAATCATTAGAGTCATTCAATCTCAATTTTTAATATTAATCATAACTTAAAATTTTTTAAATATTTTAAAAATATTTTTGCATAAAGTTAAAATATTCAAAATAAAAGATAAATATAATGCATTCTATTTTAGTATATTTGTACATTTTACTGGTCTAAAAAAGTTTTTAAAGAATTTTCATGAATTTGTAATCCTCTTCACAGATAATGTTGTCTTGTTGCAAGAGCCAATAACATTTACAGATTTAGCAAGATTTGCTGAAGGGAATAAAAATGAAGTTGTTAAAGATTTATTACCTCAAAAAACAATCACTCAAGTGACTAATGTAACAAGCCAATCTTCGGCAGTTACTTTTGCTGGGCAAGCAACTTGTGATTCTGTTCGAGAAACCAGAGCAACTTCTAAAAGACATTCACCACAAAATGCTGTAAAAGATTCTAAACTTATTGAAGATTCACTGTCGACAAATTATACTGACCATTTTACTGTCTCTTCAAAACTTATTTTGCCCGGAAATGTATTAGATCAGTCAAAAAATGTGATAAATAGAGATGAAAAGAAACTTACAAAAATTTCAAATCAGGAATCTTTGCATGTTGCTGAAAGTGAAACACTGATCAGAGCAAGTATAGCTCCTGTTATTGGAAATGTTAATTCTCAAAATAAACTTAAGGTACCAAGTAAGTATTCAAGATTCGTGTGCAACTTTAATGGCTTTTACTGGTGGCGTTTGAGCTGGCCCTTTCCCCAAATCACTTCTCCCTGGCTGTGAGCAAATATTGATATGCTTATTTTTTCTTAATTTAAGTATGCAGATTATTTTACACATAAAAATACTCCATATATTGCTTACTAGTCATTAGTGCTTACTTTTTCTTCCTTTTTTACAGATTGTTTTAGTGCACCTAAAAAAAGTAAAAAGTGTATTGATCGTTTTTAATCTTATGTATAATTAACTATGTATAGCATGCAAGTTTCTGAAACTAGACTGTTGCATTTAATTTTTTTTAACATTTTAGTTTTAAACAGTAAGAAATTGATATTTTCTATATTTTTAACTTTTTGACTACCATTTTTAATTTAGTAGACTCCTCCTTAAATTTTCTTTCTTTTTTATAATTTGCGACATTATTTTTTAAATAAAATTTGTCTTTCTATTACTATTGAGATAAAAAAAAATTTCATTAACCAATAAAATGAAGTTATATTTATTATTTTTAATATTAAATTTTCTGATTTAATATTCACATCTGATTTAATAATAGCTGAATGGTTAGTGTTCTTGCCTTCGGTTCAACAGTTCGTGGGTTTGAATCCCACCTTGGGCATGGATGTTTGCAGTGGTTTGGAATCCACTTTAAACCGTAGGTCCTGGTCTGATTAGCCCTCTTGTGCAAAAAATGACCATTGAGCGACAAACAAACAAACATTTGATTTAATAACTTCATAATATAAGATATAATCAAACTTTTTTTAATGAATAAAACAAAGGACACATACCCACGTAAAATCCCCATTTATGAAACAAGTAACAAGAAACTTTTGCTTATTGCCTTTCATTTTTGAATAACTAACATATATTTTATCTAATTGACATTTAATGGAACAGCAAGCAATGATTTGTAGAATTACTAAAATTCCAATTATGATAATTTATTTTGTTCTGCATGTGTTCGATTGGTAGTCTGAAGGTTAAAATGCATTTTTTTATATTTGATGTTATGCTTAGATTTATATTGAATTTTGCTTTGCTTTTGATAATGATTATGTTTATTTTTGTGTAATTATTTTTTGAATTGTTCTAATATTAAAAACTTCTTTGAATGTGTTAAAATTTTGTAATATATTTTAATATTTTGACCACAAAAATTAACTTAACATTCTATTTGTATGGATATATTCGGTGCTGCTTTCTAACTATTCTTTTTAAAATTTTTTAGATCAATACAGGAGATAATTTAAAAATTAAAAGCTATATATATATATCCATACATACAACTAAATGGGTCGAATATAGCATTTTAGACAGAAAAAGTTTTGGTTATCTCATCTTTTAATTATATTTATAAGGTTATTTAATATATATATATATATATATATATATATATATATATATATATATATATATATATATATATATATATATATACTGCTGTGAAATAAAGTAAGATTTTGGTAATATAATATATTTGTTTCTTATTTCTTTTTTTATTAGTAATTTTAAATATCTTTAAATTAGGAAATAGAGTAAATAATTTTTAGGTACAGCAAACTGAATTTTATGTAATTAATTATATATGAAGTTAGTTTGATTCAGATCTTTTAATTTCAAAAACATTATTTTTTAAAATTTACTATAGTTTAATAGGCATTGCACATATATTGGCAAAATTTTTAGAAAAACTTACTACTCATTATATGTGTTCCTCCATTTCTCAATAAAAAATTTTCAATTTTAAGCAACTATATGTTATTTGTATGTATTTATGATTTTTCAATAATCCCCACATTGTATTTTATGCATCTTTTATTAGAATTTTTACTGTAAGGACTATAAAAAAATTTCATTTGTTTAACAGAAGTTTGTATTTATTAATTTCGGCAACTTTACATTTTATTTGGTGATATATTTTGAACCACAATATTGATTATTTCAATCTGATATTTTATTTTTGGAATTATTTTACTTTATTTCAATTCACAAAATTAGTTATGAAAATTGGGTTTTGAAATAAATTGAATTCAGACCTAAGAATAAAACCTTTTATTGAAAGTTTAATGTATTTTAGATTTTTTAATTTCTTAGTATAAGTTTAAAATATTATTTTGCTTGGTTAAAAGCTGATTTTTAAATATATAATAATTTTTTAAATATATAATAATTAATTTTTTTCAAAAGAAAAAAAAAAAAAAAAGGAAAGAGGATTTCTTAGTGTAAACTTCATTAGAGTCTTCTTCAGTGACAGTCATTATAAAACAAAATAATTCATATTCTACCGAGCTTCGGGGTTCGTGTCGATTGAGAGTTGAATAAAGCAACCACTCATTGAACACAAGACTTTTATTCGTAAAAATTCCACTAGAAATACCAGCTGTATCAATCACAATTATACAGCTACAATTTGTCAGATGCAATAAATAACAGCTTCCGATTACAGGTCTCAAATGCCTCAGACAGAGAACAGCTTCTCTAGACTAGCAGTCACGACAAATCGTCTTCACTCACTGACTGTCTTTAAAAAAACTGCCTCCTTCTATGTCGGGCTGCAGTATTTATACCTGTCTTCGCGGGGAAATCTACCAATTTTGCCAAGGTTCTGGAAGTTTCTAGGCTATATTGGTCGCTAAATATTGGTCCTAGAGCTTAGGTGAAGGATGTTTCCAGAAGTATCTATTTCTCGCCAAGTCGCCAAAAATCTCGCCAATTCACCAAATTATTAGAAAACCCGCTTTTAACGTATAACACTTCTAAATACCGCAATTTTTTCCCCAAATGTGAGTATTTCCGATCTGCCTGAGATATTTGAAGACAAATACAATAATTATTTATAATTTGTAACAATATTTTCATGGTAATAGCAAATTTCCAAATAATATTATCAATCAGAAATATAATATATTTTAATCACATTGAACATTTCATATTGAAATTTTCTAAAATACTGTTATCATAATAATCAAATTTGCAGACCATTTATGCTGACATAAGTACTGAGTTTTAGAATTACAAATGATTCAGTTATTACAAAAGAAAAGAACAATATGTGTGTGTGTGTGAAAAATTGTTATTTAGTTTTATAAAAATGATTGTCATTTTTAATTCTATTGATATGCATTGCTTTAAAATATTAAATGATATATTTTATTATAAGTCATATGTGATAATAATAATATACTGTATATATTATATAAGAAATAATCTAAAAGTCTAAAATTTAATTTCTTTAAGAAAATTTTAATGTTCTTGCAGTATCTTCCAAATGAAATACTTATGTCCACTGTGGGTATAGTCTTGAAAATATGCTTGGACACTGTTCATGAATTATGATGGTTTATATTTCAGCTCTATTAAAGGATAGTAGCACACTGTTAATAAAAAAAGGTTACTCAAACAAAGAGAATTGAAGAAACTTTGCATTTGGTTTTAAATACTACCTAAAATGCAAACATGTCTAACTCATGATAACTAAACAAGATTTAAGCAATTAAGGCTTATTAAAATTTGTTGTAATTTTTAGTTACTTTCTTATATGTTCATGATGAATATTTTTAATTAATACAATTATAACATAAATGTAACAATGTGAAGATTTTAGTATTAGAATGGAAGGATTTTTAGAATGAGATTTAATTTACTGAATGATTTTCATTTCATTTTCACAATTTTAAAAATGTAAATTCATGTTGTATTTTTGATGCATTTTTTAACTTTTATTATTAAAGTTGTATTATATTAGTTTCTTTACTCTAATATAAATGCTTTTTAGATTTAGAAGAACCTGTTATTTCTAAAGAAGTTAATACTCGTGGGCCTAGAATTAAACATGTATGCAGAAGGGCTGCTGTTGCTTTAGGATTACCCAGAGCAACTTTCCCAAAGCCTAGTGAACCAAAAGAAGCATTTAATTTGAGTGCTCTTCCTCAAGAAGAAAAGCAGAAAATTCTTGAAACAGTTCCTTTAGAAGAAAATAAATTAATAGAATCAGAAAATGGTAATTTATAATGCATTAAAATGAGAAACTATTGCGATGTTAGGTATACTATATGCAATTTAAAATCTGTTCTCAATATTTTTCCAACAAAGATTTTCTTTTTTTGTAAAAGTTAATGAAAACATTATTATATTGATTTATTTACTACTTATTAAGAAATTTTTCTTATGATAAAATAAATAAAATATTTTTTTTATTTATCTACTAATTATTTTACTAATTTACATAGTTTCTAATTACTTAGTTTCTAACTTGTATAGTTTGGCCATTTTTAGATGAAGTGTAAGATCTTATGACTGAGTAATAGAATTATATAGATTATTAAGTTTTAAATTAAAAAGTTTCATTTCCAATTTTTTGAGCGTGACTGTTTAACAGTTATAAGTATACTGTGTACACAGAAAGAGCCTTAAAAAAAGACATGAAGAATTTGTATTATGTCTTTTACCTTATCAAAAAAACTTTGTTATTCATTTAATAGAAGTAATTATAAAATGAATAAAAATGGATTTTAATTCCAAAGTCCATTTTTATCTAATTTTAATTTAGTTAAGATTCTTATTATGATTTTTGAATGAACAGTTTATGTTAGTAAAGATTAATATAAAAAGTTATTTAAAGTAAATATATCTTTTTTCTTTTTTATGAATATGTTAGTGCTTTTAAATGTAAGGAGTGAAATCTTTCAGCATCTGTGATTTTAAATTTTTTGAAATTTCATTTTGTTGAAATTATTTCTTTATGTAAAATATTATATCTGCTATCAAAATTTTATGATATTTCTATATATTTTATGCATTGAAGTTATTTCAAATGATGAAAAACTTAAAGAAAAAGTGCAATGATCTATTTAAATGTTAAGAATAATGCTAAAACATTTCACTTTACAAAATGTATTTTACAAAAAGAAATAATTTTTTGATTATGTTGCATTAAAGATGGAATGTAATTTTATTCACTATAAATGTTTTATATTAAGGAAAACCTTTTTTCCATTTAGAACTATGAAACTCATAGTTGTTATTCAACTACATATGTAATAATTTGCATTCAAAAAATAAAAGGGTTAATTTTTTTTTATGAAATTTCCAGTTGTAAAAATAAAAATGTTGAAATCAATTATTTTTTTTATATGATGAAAATAAATTATTGAAAAGTTCTATGATTTTATAAAGTTGAATTTTAAAGTTGTATTTTAGCCAATAATATATAATAAATCCAATAATATATTATTAATATATTTTAATAATTTTATCAAGATTCACAGAGTGTCTTTAAGGTATCAGTAGTCAGATTAATCCTAAAGGGTAAGTATTTTGTAAACTTCATACGTGGCTCTTGAAAAATCTTCAGAAACTTTCCTAAAAACTTCCAAAAATTTTCCTAAAAAATACTGGATTAAAATCTCTGTAAAAAGCGAAATATTATGATTACCATTTTAGTTGGAAGAAAATTTATTCATCTCATGAATGAATTTTTGTATTAATATTTATGAAAGCATGATTTTTTGTAATACTAAATTGATAAAATAATCAACTTCTCCATTTGGGAGGAATGATTGGCTGTCAATTCAAATAGGAGAATGAGAGTAGGAAATTTGAGGAAAAAATGTTTTTATGACAATATTCTGTTCATTAATTTATACTTATAGAAATATAATCATACTAAAAAATAATCATACTCAAAATGTTTATAGAGTCATACTCAAAATCAACATTGATTCATTAAATTAATAATCACTAATAAGGTATTTTGATTAGTAGGTTTCCAACAAATTAATATGATTATTTTTTCTTTTCTTTTAGTTACTATGCCTGCTACTAAGTTATCTCCTACAAAAACAAAGAAAACTCAAGGTAAAAGAAAAACCCATAAGGCTCTTAAATTGAAAGGTCATACGCATATGGATTTGTTGAAAAAATCATCACTTCTCATTCAAAAAGAACAGAAAAGGAGAAAATTATTAATGAAAAAATCTATGAAGCATTTACATAAACACTCATTCAAAAAGTCTTTAAAATTAGGCAAAAGGAATGAAATGAAGAAAACTCTAAAATTTTCATATAAAAGTGCTGTGAAGACTACATCTGTAAAAAGTTCGCAAAGATCATCAACCAAAACGCTTGGAAGAACGGGAAAGTTGCGCAAAGTTCGCTGCAAGCAATGTGAAGGATGCCTTGCTGATGATTGTGGGAAATGTGCTTATTGTTTGTAAGTTTCTTTTTTCTCTGTCGTTATTAAGCTTCATTAAATATTATCATTTTATGTAAAAAAAATCTCATTGTGATTCCTAAAACTTTGAATTGTACATTCAAATTTTATATTTTTATGCCAATAAATATTTTGAGAAATTGCATTATATATTTCCAATCTGTAGTTAAAAATGTGCTGAGGAAATAAAGATTTCTTACAGTTAAAAAAAAAAATTTAATAAGTGAGGTTTATTTATTTTTTTGAGAAATAGTTTTATGTATAAGAAATTTTATTTATATGTGAATTGTTATCTATAGAAATTTTTTAATGTACATCAAGATAATATATTTAATTTTATACTTATCCCTTAAAAAAAATTATTTGTAAATAGTTTTGGCTTTTAATGTTTGTGTAATTTTAGAACCCAATTTTATTTTTGAGAAAATATTATTAAATGGGTTTAAACATTAGAAGTAGTTTGTAATGTGTTATATTTTATCTGAATGTTACATTTATATTTTATTGACATAATGTAACATATATGACTACAATCACATAGTCTACTTTTTAATATTAGAAAACTTAATATGTAATAGATCATATGAACCAATTATTTTATCGTAAGTTGTAAGAATTTATTATATGTAAAAAAATGCTATTTTTACAAAACTTAATAATTTGGTTTACAAAACAGTCTTGAAAAAGAAAATTCTTATCCTAAAATTTTTTCAATTATTAAAGATTTGATATTTCAAATATGACTAATGATTGATTAAATAATATTTAGAATTGTGGTTTGAATTTCCAAATTTTATGTCAACCACTTTCTTGATTATTCCCGGTAATAATGAAAAACAAATTTATTAACAATCTCATTTAAAACAAATAATCTATTCAATGAATGATTTTCAGTTTAGAATAATGACACATTTTGTAATCAGTAGTTTTGAAGGAAAATTAAATTGGGTATACCTGCTTAGTTTTATCTAGAACTTTTCTGTTATCATTTGTCTATGAGAAACAATATTAATCGCACAACATGTGAGTGCATATAAAGCAAAACTAATATGAGATTCAATTTTCATCAATTTATGGAATATTCCTACGCAGTAGTGTAAGATTTTGGACACAGTTCAAAATAGGTGGCCAAATGTAAAATATGTTATTTGACTATAATACTTTCCATAATTCAATGTGCTTAGCATCTAAGCAGTTATGGATATACTGCAATTATTTATAATTAATGCAGAATTAGAAAAAAAATTATATTCTCTCAGGAAAAGAATTCAAATTTACTGAAAACGTGAATTTCACCATAGTTAATGCTGCTGAATTTCATCTTGCATTTATGCTAATACACAAGAAATATTATTAAGGTTTGCAGAAATTTAATTATGACAGAGTTTAGGTTTTCTCTTTGTAAAAATACAATACCAACATTTAATATCAGCTGTGTATTTATGTATAAATATGTAAAAATATTATGTATAAATATTATATATAAAAGTATATCTAATAAGGGAATCATACAGAATATCGATTACAATAATTAGTTTGGACAAAAATCAGAGTAAGCAGTGTAGCAAGGAAGTACAATGTACATAACATAAAAAAATTATATAACAGACAAAGGCGGAATAAATATAAAAGATTAAGTATTGATCCATATGAGGTGATAATCTCGTTAGCAAAATGATGCTACTAATGACAAGCCTTTTGTGATTTCTTTTACAGTGAAAACTTTTAATTTTTGAAGGTATTCAAAATAGAGTAATTATTGAGTTGTAATGCATATTTAATTTAAAAATCTATACTATTTCAAATTCATTTGTGTAAATTTCTATTATTTTTAAATACATTTTTTAATATTTTTAAAAGTAAGTTTAATTGTGATGCAATATCACACCAGTTTAAATTAAAAAAAATAATAAACACTTTAATGTTTAATATATTTTTTAAAAATGTGTCTTCAGCATCGAAAAATTTTAAAACATTCAACTTATCAAATCTTTATTGTGCTGATATTTACATAAATTATATTTGAAACTTCAATTCATGGGTTCAACTCCCAACACGAGCATTGGTATTTATAGTGAATTCAATCACATTAATTTATGGATTCCCGTTGAATTAGCCTTTCTTTACAAAAAATCGCAAGGCAATAAACATCTACTTTGATGTTTTTTAAAATTACTATTGTATTTTATTTAAAATGCTTAAAAAGTTGAATTAAATTGAAACAATTTTTGAAATTAATTTCGTAAAACGTTTAATGATTGAAAATTTTAAAAATTCCAACATTTATTTTTAATTATTTTATAAATAAAAACAATAAATTTTATAAGGTTTTATATAGTTTGAATATTTTCAATTTTACTTTAGTATTTAGTTAATTGTTTGAAGGACAGTAATTAGTATTTTGAATTTTAATCTACAATTAATTATAAAATTTGTATGTACATTCAATTAGGCGTAAAACAAGGAAATATTCTTCAGATTTACATAATACAAATTTGAAAAGTATTGAATTAAAATCATATAAAAGGGTATGGTTTTCAAGAAAAATTTGCTAATGAATAGCCCCAGGGTCACATGAACTCAGATATAGGCATTGTGGATCTTGGGGCCCCATATGGACTGTTGTGTTCCTGAGTTTTATTTTTTCTTTATTGATTAAACTGTTTATATTTTATTAATTTTTAATTGTGATAAATAATTTATAAATTCAGCATATACTTGTTACTGGGTTGTTCGGTAAGTAATTTAGTTTTTCCCCAAACAGTGGATTTAATTGAAATTTTTGAACCCAACTTCATACTTAAGCTGCATAATCATTATATGTTTTGAGTGGTGATATAGCAAGTCTAGTGTGTAAAGAAGTTCAATTAATTGTACTCAATAGTTTTTGATTGACGCTATTTTAAATATGGAGGGCAATAAGCAGTATTTTCGTCATAAATTCTTTTTCACTATAAAAAGGTAAGAATGCTGTTGAAACCACAAAGAAATTAACTGATGCGTATGGAGATGTGATGACAATATGCCATTGCCGGAACTTGTTTGCAAATTTTCCATCCTCCAATTTTGATGTTGAAAATGCACCATGATCCGGAAGGCCTGTTGAAACTGACAAAGACATTAGTTTATTCAAATCGGCAAATAACAACACTTGAGATCAGTAACAGTTAAAATTTATCAAATTAAACTATTTATGACCACTTGAAAGGCCTGGTTTTAATCTTGGAAGTGTTGAACCATATATGGGCTTCCATGTTCTCACGGACAGAAATTTATGTCATTGCGTTGATGCCTGATTTGCTTCTCAAACGTCATAAAAATGATCCATTTTTGAAGCGCATCATTACTGGGGTCAAATAAGATGAACCAGCTCAAAGCATTTCAAAAGCCAATATCCATCAAAAGAAGTTATGTCTGTTAAGATCTTAAAGAAATCTCTCTTTTTTTGGGGGGGGGGGGGAGAGGTTTCTACTGGATTACACAACAATTAATTCGGAAGTCTACTGTCATCAACTGAACCAATTGAATGATGCACTTCAACAGAAAAGGTGTTGTATTGCACTAAGATAATGCGAGACATCATACAAGTTTGGTCACTTGCCAAAAGCTTTTACAGCTTGAATGGGATACACTGTCCAACCCACTGTATTCTCCACATCTGGTGAATTCGGATTATTATTTGTTCCAGTCATTGCAAAGTATTTTGGATAGTTAAAACCTTTACTTCAAATGAAGAGGTCAAAAATCATCTGGATCAGTTTTTTGCCAGTAAAGACCAAGATTTTTATGGGAATCATGCTACTACCAGAAAGATGACAAAAGTTGTTGGACCAGAATGGCCAATGTATAATTTAATAAAATATTTATTTATTATACTAAAATTTTTCATTACCCCCCCCCCTCGCAAAAAAAACTAAATTACACTCCAAACAACACAATAATTTATCAAGTTTAAAAACTTGATTATTATTGTGACACACATAATTTATCAAGTTTAAAAACTTGATTATTATTGTGTTGTTTGGATAACTTGTATTACTTGATCTTTAAGTGTGTAATGGGCACTGTTTTATATCAAAAGCGTTATATGTAATTTCATTTCTTTTATCATTGTGAAATTAAGAATGTAATTATAGTATGTTAATTTAAGAATTTTTAGATATTTTAAGTTATATTTTGATTGATATGTAAAAAGTTCAATATTTTGATGCTGAACTGGCAGTTGAATGAGCCCCAGCTTTCATTTCAACAATTTTGATTAAAAATTCCACTTGAAGATTAGATATCTGTAGTGTAGTTTTAAATCCTCTTTAAATCATAGCTCCAAATCTAGTACATGTGCTAAAAGCTGTTGTAGAATGATAAATGAACCAAAGTGATATTATTTATCATTGCATCTTCTCTGCAATTTAAAGCTACTCTGGCTTCCAAATGGTTCGGTTCATCAGTTCATAAGTTTAGTTTTCACTATATGGTTTAATGTCAATAGTGTTCAAGGTAAATTCAGAATTTATCTTGAACAGTAGACCCTAATAGCTCTTGTGTGTGAAAAAAGACTTTTGCATAAGTCATCAACCAAACCATCCATAACTTGCAATAAAATTCTGGTAATCTAAGATTTTGTTATTAAGGATTTTATAAATTAATTTAAGCAGCTAATTAATATAAATTTTTGATTACACGTAAATTGTGCTGAGCTGACATCTGATTGATTGATTTCATATATTTTGAAATTAGGATTAGAGAGATCTGTACTATTGTTCAAATTTTTTAAATCAACAATAAAGGATGTAATTTCTATTTTTTTAAGAAGTAATAACTAGAGGTTGGGGTATTTTTTTTTTTATGAGAAAAATAAGTTGTGTTGAAAATGACTAAAGAATGAATAGGTGTGCATAGAATAGATGCCATAAAAATATGTTCAATAAAATTAAATAAATATTCAACAAAAGAATACTTTAATCGGTAAGTAATTTTTTGTTTTTAATATAATGAGAATAGTAACTGTTGGGAAAAGATCATATTCAAACAAGTTATATTTTTGTCTTAAGTTGGAGAAATTGTTGATTTCTGTTTTTTTTTTATTTATTCAAGAATTATTAAATGTGACTGGAAACATTGTTTTGAGAATTAATTATTTACTTCTTAAAAGTTTGTCACAAATTAAAAGTTTCTATTTCTTGATTTTTTTTTATTTATTTACTTTTTTTTTATCTTTTTACTTCATGTATGAAAGACCTCTTAAAATATTTTTTCCCATAAATAGAATAATTTTCTTTATTTATGAAAAGGGAAAATATGCTGTGAAAAAACGAATATTTTTACTATTTTACACAGATATTTTGCGTATTATCTATTTTTCATTTCTATTAACCACTAATTCAACCCTGAAATATTTACTGTTTCATCTTGTTCTTAAATTGAATAATTTTTTTACTATCAAAAATGATACTATAGTTATTTTACTATTAAAAATAAACTTGTGACATTCTCCCAATTTATTTGTAATATTTTTCATACCAGATAATAAAAATTATACCACCGAGTTAAGGGTTTGAGCAAATGATATCAGAAGGTACAGTTGTGCGAGGTAGATGGCAATAGATATCAGAATTATTTATTTAAAATTATTTTCCCATCTGGATACTTAAAATTTTTGTTCTGACAGTTAAGGTAAAAGGGCACCTTGATATGTTATTTATTTGAAGAAATAAATTGGATCTCTATAGTTGTATTAGTAAGTTTCTTTATTATTTAAAAATTTAATAAAATGTCATGTCTGCAGAAATTAAACACTTAAGGAATTTACTTAAGCAACTTTTTCTGTTCATCCAAAGAGAAAATTTACTAAGCACTAAATTTTGACCACTGAAACTTGTGCATTGAAAGCTTTATTTAAATAAATACCATGTTAAGTAAACACTAAATTTATTGTTCAATGTTAATAAAAATTTTTAATAGATACATTTTTAAAAAAGTCTATATTTCGATTAAAAGTAAATTTAATACTAGTGAAATCATTCAATCTAGTAAAACAGTGGTACTTAAATAAAAAGTTACCAATGAAGCTGTTATATATCCTTTGCAATTTAAATTATGAAACAAATACATATCTATTTTATTACCATAGAGAGATTTTTTAAAGATTAAATTGAATGTTTTTATGTGTCAAATTGTAATTTATTACATGCATATCTTGTCATTACTGTACTTCAACAATCTCCAATATGTAAATTAGTGAAATAATTTTCTATGTAAATATTATTTGAAATTTTGTTAATTGCTATTTTACCTATAAACTATGTTTTAAAGTTTTAAAAAAGTAGAAGGAAAAATTAGGTATAATAATAGTTTGATAATTCCCCTTATTTATTTATTTTTTTACAAAAATATGATATAAGCTAGAATATTTCCATAATAAAAGCAGTCATAATATCTAATCCTTTAAACTGATTGTAATCTTATCAATCCTTCAGGTGTGGGAAGGGAAACATAAAAGCTATTCCTAATGTACAATTTCCATTCTACCATGTTAAATGTATATATGTATGTATACATTATAAACACATACGTATGAGAAAATTAATTTTTTGGAAGTTATTAATTATTATTTTATTTTTATTAATTTTATTTTTTGGAAGTTAATTAATTTTTTGGAAGTTATTAATTAAACATGTATGCTTGGCATTTAAAGTTCTATGCCTATTTTTTTTTAAAGTTATTACTTGATTTTTATAAATTTATTTTGATATTTTTACAATTTTAGGTTAGATTTGTAGAGAAATATTTCCTTTATTTATAATTTAATATTTGCTCCAATTTATATGCACAACATTTAAGAGGAATTATGTTTATTCATCATAATGTAAAAGAATCAAAATTTAAAAAATATCATTATATCAATACATATTGGGTAATAAAATTCAGTCTAGAATGTTTTCTATTCCCCCCCCCTTTTAACATAATTTATATGCTATTAATCTATATTGTCAAACATTAACTGATAGTACATTTTTTGTTCATATTTAATATTTGATACATTTAATGAAAAATGTTTATTGAATTCTAGATTTTTTTCATTATATAGAATATTAATAATAATAAATTTCTAAACTATTGCTTAGTTGAAGTTTAAATGCTTGCATTAGAATTTTAATTGCAATCTACTGATATTATATTTGTTTTATAAATTGTAGCAGTTATATTACTTGCAATCGAATGTGATATAGAATTAAATTAGTAAATTATTATCTGATTTAATGTTTTGTTTTTTTTATCCTTCTATTCATTAAAAATTCACCATTCAACCATTTAATGTTTTATCATCTATGTATACCAAGCATGGACTATGTCATTAATATATTGTAAAATCTTAAATGATTTTTCTGAAATATTTTATTGTCAGATATATTTTTTACAATAATTGATAATGATATTGGATATAGTTGCTTACAAAGAAACTTTTAACTTTTTAAGTAGCATTTCACATTCAAAAACATTCTTTGTTGAGGTCTGTTAATGTTCAGTGATTTAAAAAAACTGAACTATAAATTATTTTTTGTGATTTTGTTCTTACCTTATAGTTAATATATATATATATTTCAATTTACATAAGAAGGAAAGCTTAATTTTCTACTAAATAGTCATGAATGGAAGGGGGATAAATTGAAAAAATTCTTTTATTTTTAGTATTAAACATAAATTTATAAATGAATTTTCAATCATTCATAAGAACTGTAAAAGGTTCTGCACTGAAGTATAAATTGTGGAATAATGATTTATTTTAAATGATAACAAGTATATTATCATTAATTTGATTTTTTATGATCTTTAAGACTAATTCTGTGCCAAGAAAAAGATGAATATTCTTGTGTAAAAACTTTTTAGAAATTAAAATGAACTTCTGGTGTATTTTTGTATTTGTTAATGGATTATTCAAAATATTCCCCCTCCCCCCCAAAACAATATTTAGCATAGTATGATATTGTGTAAGTATTAATTAAAATGTAGGTAATGAATTGTTTTTCAAATCTAAAAAAGATTTTATGATTTAAAACCTTTTAATATTTCTAAATCTCTTAATTTTTTTTAATGTGATGGAAAATTATGGTTTCATAATTTTTATTCATTTAGTTATTTATAACTGTAAATATTATGAAAATACTTTTTCTATTTATATACACACTCGTGCAAAAGAATAAATTCTTAATTTCTAATGTTTACTTCATTTTAGGTTAAGTATAAAGCATTTTATATAAATTGATTTTATGTTTGTGTTTTTACATTAACTCATAAATATTCATAATTATTTTAAATGAACAAAAACCCTTTTCATAAAATTATTCAAAAATTCTCTCCTCCCTCAAAAGTAAAATGCTAACATGAATTAAAAATTCAAAAAATGTTAAATGGTTTTATTTTTAAAATGGAAAATTGTTTACATTTTAATAATTTACTCTTTCAACATTTTGTTGGGTCTTAAGTCATACCATAAATTGTAGATTTTAAGCTGACTTGTGCAGAAAATGACTGGACAGTAACAAGCATTTAATAGCAGTTGCAAATCAATTCTGTTTCATTAGTATGCAAATGATATGTGACTGCTATTAACCATGATAGAATTTTCTCTTAGATTTAGTTGCATCACTTAGAAAGATGCTTCTAATATAATTATCTAGCCAACATAAATTTATGAGTAATTAAATTGATTTGTAAAGAGTACAATAGACTCAAATTATCCGAATCACTTTGGACCAGGTCCCATTCAAATAATCAAAAATTTGGTTAATTGCATTTTTTTAAAAAGGGGGTCTGTTTTAATAATTGTATGTTGAAATGAAATGAGAGAGAAAAAAACATATTTTTTAGAAATAGAGCTTTTAATTAATTAAATGAAAAGCCAACACTTTTGCATGCTAAGCTACTTACAAATGCTGTTCAATAGTAAAATGTCTGTGTATTATATTGTAAATAAAAGACTTACTTGCTAGACATCTTAGTCAAAATCAGCTATTTGACCACTTTATTCTGTTTTCGGGCAGCCAAGTCACATATTTGCTTAACACTGTAAAGTTACATGTGGTCACACTCAAGCTAATGCCCCACCCACTTCAATGCCACCTGAAGGTTAGGAAGGCTGCTTTAGCTGATAGTTCTGTGTCTACTTTGTCTTTGACTTTAAGATCATCTTGTTTCTCCTTAGGTCCTGGTCTAATTAGCCCTCGTGCGCAAATAATGACCTTTGAGCGACAAACAAACCAAACCATGTTTTTCCTCAACAGTTTCTTCTCTTACGCTTTCAATAAGCTCATAATCATTTGCAAGTTGAAGTACAGGCTCTGATGAATCACACATTAACCATCTCCTGTATCTTTATTTCACGTGTTTACACTAACTTTGCAGGAGAAGGACTATAGCATGCATTGATAGAATCATTATTTTGTAAATCACAATATGTTTCAGTCTAATTTATTTTTCTGAAGTCAGTTTGGATATGCAGAGTTTGGATAGTTGGAGTTATACTGTTATTTTGTGTAGAATATATCAAAATTTTGGGTAATTTTAAATGTAGAATATATCAAAATTTATGACTGTTTTGATTGAAATAATTCTTTAAGTAAAATTGTGAAAATAAAAAGTCAAGTCCTAGTGATTAAATTAATTATTATGTAATGATTCCATAAAATACTATACAGATACTATAAAAATTTAAAACTTTTTATAGTATCTAATAATAATTCATTATATATGGTTAACGATTTCTGCTAAATTCCCAATTTTTGCCTGTTAAATTTAATTGTATGAGTTAAAGCTAAGTACATCAAATACACTTATCAAACCTATTGATTTCTCATGGGTTATTTACTAAGTTTTATTCTAAATTCTTGATTTTCAGTGTTTTTGACATAGATAACTAATGTTTGTGTCATAAGTAAGCTTTGATAATTATATTTGCATTTTGTGTGACTTGAATATATCATTATTTTTTAGGGATAAGAAAAAATTTGGGGGCCCTGACACAATAAAACAAGCTTGCATGTAAGTTTTATTTTCATGAATTATTGATGGTTAGAGGGAAAATTATTCTAATTTTTTTCAATCGTTATTTATTCAATTTAGGTATCGGCGTTGCCTGAGACCAGTTTTACCAGCTTCGGAAAGGAAAGGTACTAAGCAACAAAAGAGTGATAACTCATCTAAAGACAAACCTTCTGGTGATCACTCAAGTTTTGGGGGTGATGGTCCCTCTGGTATTGGACTTTCATTAACTTCTTCATCAAGTTCTCCTACAAGTCCAGATGGCAGTAGCTGTGGTTCCAGCTGTAGCTCTTCCTCTACAAGCTCCAGCTCTGGTAGCTCTGGAAGCAGTAGTAGCAGTTCTAGTGGTAACAGTAGTAGCACCACCTCAAACAGTACTAGTGATAATATTAACATTTCCCACAACAATGTTTTGTGTGATGGTGGTGTTAAATCCCAATTTGTGCAGAATGCTACTTTAGAGTCTATTAACATGGAAAAAATAGACTGTTCTGACTCCAATGTTATCACTAATTCACAATTTCAAACACCTTTCTGCGGTGAAGATTTCGATTATGAGTCTGATTTTCAAGACCTTGGTTATTGTGGCATATCTGGGTCTACTGAGAAAAAAGTAGTCAATGGCAACATTATTGACAAAGAAAATGGTGATACTATTTTGTATGAAAATTCCTCTAGTATTATACAGATGAAAAATGCTAGTTTTGCTCCATCTCTTATGTACAATGCAGCGTTAGGTAATGATGATGATATTTTGTCTTATTCTTCTAATAGTGGAGGATACAGGAATTCTAACTCCAGACAAAATAACAATTTAAGGCAATCACAATATAACCAAGACAAGGTAAAAAAAAAATTATTTGTAAACTTTTTATATTAATATCTGTTTTTAACCTTAGTTCTAATAAATTTTATATACTTAACTAAAATTTCATTTATCATGTAAAAGTTATCTTTTTCTTCCTATTACCATAATATAAATGACTAAATAATTTTATCACATTGAAGATGTTTGATGATGTAGTTAATGAAAAATTGCTTTCATTCTTTGTACAGTTCATTATTCCCCAAAATTTGTTTTATGATTTCCACTGTCAATGTTTTATAATTTCAAATTTATATCATCTTATTTTAATCATGTTTAAATTTTTATAAATTTATTGAGTTATATATGTGCATGATTACATGTATAGTTAGATGTGACTAACCAGTGTCATTCAATTAACACATTTTTAATACATTTTAATATCCTTTCAGTCATACGACTGATATAAAAATTCTGTAATCACAAAGAACATTCACATTATGGCAAGTATTACATTAATCAACTTCTCTGACCTAAAAAATTTAAGTCAGGATTATGAAGATATTAAGAAGTATAATAAATTTTTATAGTTTTTGCAGCATTTAGGATTTACATGTTTTAATTCTTAATTTATGCAATGCTATTTTTCTTAAAATTATTATATCTTTTGCTAGTTTATTGTTAAGCATTTAGCATGCTTTTAATCTTTATATAATTATGGTCATTAAAAATTCTAACTTTATTTTTTACTTTCCATTTTACAATCAATTCTCTGAAAGTTACTATCATGTGTGATTAAGTAATGTTGAAATTACTTGTTCAGAGTTTGATTTTTCTAAGCAGCTCATTTTTAAAGTAATATTTAAAATTCAAAATTATTTTTTTTATTTTATTATTTGAATGACATGTTTTTAAAAGTTTTAACTTAACAGCTTTAGATAATACTCAAATTTGTTTCTTTGGATATATTTATGATTTAAACTGTTATCTCTTAAGTATTATTTAATATCACTGACCACACACTAACTACTGATAAACAATAAAAGCTTTAAAATAGGTGGTAAGAATTTTCTTTGCAGAAGCTGTCATCTAATTATTTTATATATATAATCTGTAAATCCCTTTCTTTGAGCATAAGGAAAAAAATGTTGCATAATCTACAACGGTGTATAATTTGCAGTAACTTTTCCTATGAGTAGTCTTAAAATTTATACTGCTGATAATTTGGTTGCCAAATAAAATAAAAAAATATTCATTATAATTAAAAATATGATAAATTCTACTGAAAAAAAACATAAAGATTTGTTTAAAACATGATAAACATATTTATGCTGTTTGGATCCATCTCAACATAGAGTGCAATTAACTGAGATGAAAGCACGATATTGATCAATGTCCGAGAAGATTAGCAGAACTTATTTTTAGATTTTAATAACTTTTAAAACAAAGCAAGACATATTTTAAAAAATAAACGATATTTGTTTTTTAATGGTTAAATGAAAGAAATGGATTATTTTCTAACTGCAAATGAAATACATTTTTTCATTTGTACTGTACCTGCTTTGTTTTTACTTTACACTACACGTATATCGACATTTCTTTCTTTTGCCTTCCCTATTGCTTTCAATTTAAAAGTTACTCTGTAATTTAATAATTTTCACTTCCCTATCACTATATATGAATTTGAATGTTTTCAGAGCGAAATATTTCAGGTCAGAAATATTCAGAATGTGATGTGACGTTAACAAAGTGCAACTTTGATAATCGTTCAGAAAGACTGAATTTGTTCTTGAATGTCATTGGATGATGCTGATTATAGTTAAAATAAGTCAACTGAATATTGATACCTTCTGTTATTTATTCTATGAAACATAAACAACATTTTCTTTCAAAACTTAATAGTAAACTTTTCTGATGGAAAATAGTTTTTGTCAGACTATCCGCGACTGCCTGTAATACGCACAACAAAATTCGGAATTTGTTTTAGCAGATAATCTACTGATTATAAACAAGAAAATACGGTAATAAGCAAATCATCATTTCTATAGGTATTTTAATTATTTAATTATCTGTAAGTAATTTTCAACAATTTTGCTGAAATTATTGCTAGTTTAGTAAATAAAAATATATTTAATAATTTACACATCTTCTGTTAAGCAAATATGAACAGTTTATAAAAATTTTAAAAATGTTGTCTAATTCTATAGAATTATGATGAAATTGTTTAGCCAATTAGAACTTTTTGCTTTCAAGTAGACTTTATATGTGTCCTTGGAAAATCTTTATTTTATCTTTGAAATGTCCATAACACTCCTTAATTTTTTTTTTTTCAATTTTTTACTGAGTTAGAATGTTTTGTTACTTTACTGAGTCATTAATTATAAACTTATGTTATTAGGATCAGTATGGCTCTGCAGGCTCCGGTGATCAAGAAAGCAATGGAGAAGAGGAGGAAGAAGAGGAAAATTATAAAAAGAAACATTATATTTATGCTGATTATTGGGTGAATAATATGTGTATAGATTATATTTTACTTGCTGAAATAAAATTCATTTCTTATTTAATTTAATTAAAAATATATTGTTTACATTGCCATCCTCTGTGTTCATTGCCACTAAAGCATCATTAATTGATGAGTTTCTCCAGTTCAATTATTGGATTGATTATTTTCTTAATTTTATTTACATATATTGAAGAAAAGTTTTATGAACTTTTAGATATATTTAGTGATTATAAACAGAAATTTTCAACTTATTTTTCATCTGAGTAAATTATTAATTCTTAAAAAAATTTTATTTTGAATATATGCATCTGATTTTGGCAAAATAAAATTTCAAAATCAAGTACAAAGTAAAGTGTTTCATTTGCATTCTTTCTAAAAAAAAAAAAAAAAAAATCATTGTGTCAAAGTAATTCCATTTTTGTTAAAATAAAATAATTATCAATTTTAATTTGCTAAATCTACTAAGAACAAAAAGGTTATATTCAGTATCATTTAAGAAAAGCAATAAAAACTGATTTTTTTTAAGGAGAATAGTAAAACTTGATTAAAAAGTTTGATGAAGATGTGAAGAGCTACATGAATTTATATCTAAAATTGCAATTTTGATTATAGAGCTGGACAAAATTTATCTTAGTAACATAGTTTCATTTCTACAATTTATTATATGTATGTGGGGTATAATTTATGAAGGAAACTTTGGTCTTTCACCTCTAGTTTTTGTTGGTAAAGAATGGATTCATCAAAAAAATCTTATAGTTAAAGCTCTAGTGACATCGGCACTCAAATATTTAATGTATTTTTTCTAATCTATTAATTTTTTTTAGTAAGTGTATTTAAAATTGCTAAATAATTTAATTTTTTAAAGTTATATTATTGATTTCTTCAATTTTTCAAGCTATTTCCACTTGCTCAAGATTTTGTTAACAATTATTCAAATGTTATTTTGCTGTGAAATTAAATGAAAGAAAAATATTGACTTAAATGTGAATACCTTTTTAAAAGTATACTATTTACTCTGAAATATTGAACATTTTGAGTTAAATCTATCTGCTTTAAGCTTTTTTTTTTATCCCTTATAATTTAGTTTTTGTTATATTTATTAATTTAAATTGTTAAATGAAAGAATTGTTTTTGAA
The DNA here is from genome assembly GCA_030067965.1 of Latrodectus elegans. NCBI lineage: Eukaryota > Metazoa > Arthropoda > Arachnida > Araneae > Theridiidae > Latrodectus > Latrodectus elegans. The sequence continues at coordinate 33,484,283 of CM057818.1, read as the reverse complement.
AAAAAAATTGATCTTATTTAATTCTAAAGTTTTAACTCGCAAATGTTGTAATTTTTTTAACCATGATATAGTGCATTTATGTTTGATTAATTAAAATAAAATGTATATAATTTTTGAGAGAATTTAATATAATAATAGAAACTGAAATTGTAAAGTATTCATTAGAAAGTTCGATACTTCAGATTTTTTTATCAGTTATTAGTGCTACAAATGAAATTAGCCAAATTTTAGTTCCAAACAGTTCTTTTTAAATTCTATGAAAGATTAAAATGATTAATTGACCTTACCTTGAGCCATTTATTCTAATGGATTTATTTCTTTTTATTATAATTTATAAGTTTTAAATTTTCATTTTATAAAAATAATGTATATATGTAATGTATGTATATGTAAAATGTATATCTTATATGTGGGAGCAATTTTAACAACTGTATCGGACTTTTACAGGAAGAATATGATTTTGAAAGAATATCTTCTCAAGGATTTGCGTTGATCTCATCACAGCAAATACCTCTTCCATGTGTTTGTTATTTGTGTGGTAGTGCAGGTGAAGAAAAGGTGTGTTATTCATGTTTATGTAATATTTTTATATGAATCTGCTAAAATATTTTTTAGTGAAATTTACGGTACTGTAGACATTTGTTTTTATTAATCTCTAATCTATGAACATTCATTATTTTACAAGTTAGTGACTGGTCCCATTGAGACAGTATTCAATTTTAATTCTCATTTTTAAAATTTTATCATTATCATTTATTCTCATTTTAAAATTTTGAAAAATCTCTACAAACTCATTTACATGTATTTTTTGTGTGCATACATTTTTTTTTATCATTTAATTATTTTTATTTTTCTGTTGCGTGAAATTTGAATGAACATTTTTATTGGAGAATTATAAATCTTCAGAATTGTGAATAACTAACAGCACAATGATGTTGAAATTCTTTGAATTTTTAAAGTAATTTGAATGGATTTTCTTCCCCTAATCTAACCCCTGTAGTGTAATAAATTACTGAATAGTTTCAGATCTAAATATCATAATGTACTTTTGCAAGGAACATTTTTGGTTTGAAATCACCTTATGAAATTGAGATTTAATGCTCATGTCAATCTACCTCTGGAATGATAATGTTGCCACTTTGACATGCAGGTTATTAAAAGACCACCACAATTGAAGAATAACAAGAACACTTATAATGATGTGTTATGATCAGTTACTCAGTCATAAACCTAGACAAAAGAACCAACTATAGTCTGAATTTCATTTTAAGGCCTTTTGAATGTACACTATATATATCTTATACATAAGAAATATTGGGTAATTCAATGCCTGAGCGCATAATAAATAAAGATGAGACAACTGTTAAATGCTTCATAATAAATAAATATGATGCTTCATAAAAAGTGATGTATCGTTGTTGTGAACAAGCAGATGTGATAGGAAATTGGACTGAGATACTTTTTGGAGAAAAATATAAGTAATATGTTCTATATCGAAAAAATTAAAAATATGTAATTAAAGATATAGCTTTGAATTAGCAAGAAATGACCGGGTTTTGTCGACTAAAATGAAAATAAGAATCTTTTTTGCTATAAATTTTATTTTGAATGCTATAGTGCATACAATTTTTTCTAATAAGTTCTGTATTTACAAAGAGAGCAATCAAAAGCACTATTAAGATTTATTGCTTTTATTTTACAAATTTTCAATTTCAAGAACTATTTTAATGGCCCTTACGAGTTCATAAAAATGATCATCTTCTGTATTTGACTTGTTTCCAGTGTAGAGTAAAAAGTTTATATTTGTTAATCATTAATTGAATGATGTCATCTAATTTAAGAAATTCTTATATTTATTTCCTATTTTGTAATAAAAAATTTTACTACATATTACAAGTATTGCACTGTATGCATGTATTTAGGTTTAAATCAATATTTTAAGATGTAATATTATCTTAACATGTATTTTTTTAATTAAGATTATGTACTAAGAAAAATAATTATTTATCATGTGTAAAGTTTAAATCTATTTTATGTTAAAAAGGAATAATCAGCTCTCAATAATAGAACAAATCATAACTTTTTAATACATTTTTACATTACATGTTTATGTTAGTTATTCTGTTCAGAAAAGAATGGTATTACATAGCTGTCAACTCTACTGATTATTTCAGGAAATTCCTGATTTTTCACCCTTTCTTCCAATTTCCTGATAATGTATCTACTGATTTTTGGCAATTGTAGAGAAAAATTTGAAAACTGCCGAAATTTTGCTAGAAAAAAAGTCTATTGAGTTGTTTTAGTAGCTTAAGCAGTCAACAGATGGCACACATGTGCAGTATTTCCTATAGTTTAAAATCTATTTTGATGCAAACTACAAAGTACTTTCCTCTCAAAAGATATACTGGATGAACCAAGAGCAGATGTGCAATGGTATCTTGTGTTGGAAATTTGAAAAATGAGTTTGGAAAAAAAAAAAAATCTTTTCCAATATTTCCCAGTTTTTATGTTTACAATTTTAACTATTCCATATTCTAATGCTGAATGTAAATAGGTGTTCAGTCATATAAGAAATGAATTCAGATCTTCTCTTTCTGCTGAAAGTTTAGAAAATTTAGTTATTCTTAATATTCTCAAAATGAGAAAAGGTTTCAACAGCAGTTCACCAATTCATTTCTAAAAAATGCTAGGTCAGCAATGTATGAAAAAAATTGTCACAAGTTATTCTCTAATTTGAAATGTGTTTTTTTTTTTTTTATGGACAAAGCATTTGATAATTTCTATATTTTTAGAAGTATTTCTCACTGAGTTAAATTTACTTAGTAAATGTATTTTATGTGTTTATGTAAGGAAGTAATTTTATAAATTTAATACTTATTACCTGCACTTGTGTAGTAAATGTTGGCTTATAAAATAAATATTGATTCATAAATGGGGATATGTTTATTGTTTTTCATATAGTATATTCTTTTATTCTTCATAGTTCCTTTATGAAGTTGATGAATATTTTATTAAAATTGACACAAAATATGTTTAACATAAATCATTCCCAAAATTTTTAATTAAAAGAATTAAAGTGTCTTTTTGCAGTACTGCTGTTTTAAACATTCTGTTTCAAGCAAAAACGTCCCTAGTAGTGTCCTGATTTTTTCTTTCGAAATCAGTAGAATCTACTGATTTTTTCTTCCAAGGTTGATAGTTGTGGTATTACTATTTCTATATATAATGTTATTTCTTTAATAATTTTTAACAACAGTCTAGGTTTTATATAAAATAATTTTTCTATTTTGATTTCAGCTCAATTTGTGTTTTCATTAAAAAATCGCTTAATCTTAATAATTATGTGAATAACTTTCAAAAATATTTTTATGATAATTTACTATAGGATTTTTTTATTATTAGTTAACTATAGCTCGCTTCATAAGTATTGCACAGTAAATAAGCTTCATAATATATTTTTTTAGAATGCATTCATAGAATTTTTCTCAATACAACATTACTTTTATTTTATATAATATTGCAGCTGATCTTTTGTGTGTTATGCTGTGAACCATATCATACATTTTGCTTGCCTGAAAATGATGTACCACATGAAGAAAATATTGAAAATTGGTGTTGCAAGAAATGTCAGACATGTGCTGTTTGTGGCTTAAAAACTAACGTAAGAATAAATAAAATATATATTGAATTTAATGTATAATGTTTTTGTTTTCAACTATATATATATAGATGTATGTAGATATTAACATATGTATTGTTTGATCAAGACACACCAAATGTATAAGTTAATTGGTAAATGGAAATAGTTGTTAAAAAAGTGTTCTATATCAGTATTAAATATATACAGCTTCATTATTTGTTTTGATTATCAAGATTATTTTAAAATTTGTTTTAGATACCTTTACATGTAATATATTTTTCAAATTTTAGCTATTAAAGTGTAAAAAATGTCAGAATACTTACCATTCTGAGTGTCTAACACCACATTATCCCACCAAACCATCTAGGAAAAAAAGAATATGGGTAAGTTTTTTTCCCCATTTATTTTCTTATCTTTTCCTATTGATTTTACTTTGCAGTTAATTATTATTAAAGGATAATTATTTATATAAATTTTTTGTTTTGTAGAACTCTTAGTGATATCTGATTCCAGTTTCTAATTCTGTTGTATAATTCAGTATGCTAAAAATCAAATCTTACTAATTTTTTAAATTGATAAAAGTAAAATCTATTTAATTTTTATTTTATTAAATGTATATAATTTTCTAATACATAATTTTCTCATACTTAAATATCATGAAGTACATTAATAGTAAAATCAAATTTAGATCATTTTTATCAGAAATAATTTTAAATTCTGTCGTATAATTTAATTTTTTATTGAATTTACAAGTTACTTAACAATTTTTTTACATAAAGAAGAAAAAAAATTATTACTCTGGAATATACTACTACAACAAAATGTCCTATTTAGAATTTATTTCTTATTGTAGCTCAATTTATGTTTTGTTTTTCTGTCTTAAAAACGACAAATCATTTTAGCAAGTGAATGAAAAAAATATCATCTTTGTATGAATCAATAAAATTTCAAAAATTTTCTATGTTTATATTATATTTTGTTTTGAAAACTATATTGTTTTTTAATCTATTTATGTTAAGAGGAAGTAACATAATTTATAATTAAAATATTATTCAGCATAATATATACCTTTATAATTTTAGTCTACATAATTGTTTCTATTATTACTGTTATTATTTTTTTGTATTAAATTGTGCTTGCTTGCTTGACTTTTTAAAAATTAAACAAAGTGAAACATATATGCAGAAAAAGAAATAAGTTCTGTTTATATTTATATAATTTTAAAACTTATTTTGCATGTTTAAAAAATTATATTTGCTCATAATATTTACACAGATTTCTTGTGAAATTCTCCTTTTTTTCAAATTACTGGATAATAATTACTAAAGGATTTTTTTTTTCAATGGACAGAGATAATTTGTTTTAGTAGCCAATTTTTGTTTACAACAATAAAAGGAGAATACATATATTTATTGTAGCTCATTACATATATATATATATATATATATATTATTTTTCTAATATCACAGTTTGCCTAATAATTTTCCTTAAATGTTTTAGAACATGTATTTATTTCAACAATTTATATTAACCCCTTGACTGACGAATTAAATGGAATTTGATGCGACAAAAAAAAACTATTTAATTTCGCTTAATTGAACTACACCATCAATTTACACCATCATCCCCACTTTCATATAATGCATCCGGCTTATACATGTTACGGGGATTATTTATAATCTTTACTAAACTCAAATATTGGCTAGTATAACATTCACCGTGCGAGACTTCTGCTAAACTGAACTCTTACTTTCAGTGTGCTTTTTTAAATGAGAATCGTCGAACGAGTGAAGCAACTATGTAATCTAATTGTAACTTGCTGACGAGTCTGACTCGTCAAAGTCTGTGATGGCCCAGGAAATCAATGACGAGTCAGACTCGTCAAAGTCAGTCAAGGGGTTAACAAATCTTGTGAATCTATAATTTAATTTTAAGAGGATAATAATATTTCTTTTAGTTGTGTCTAAATTCTTATAAAAGTAAGAACTTTACTTCAAACGTTCACTTCAAATTTTAGTTTGACCTTCATTTACAAATCGGTTACAATTACTGCCATAATATATTTTTCCAAATTTATTAATTTATGTTAGATGTTATAAGGTAAAAGGCTTTTCATTAAGTATTCTTAATTTAATTCAATATAAATAAGTCATCCATTCTATATTTATGCTGCTTTATATTAATTTATTGTATTGCTGGAGTTACAGATGATAGAACATAAAAAATTCTGTTTGGCAATTTTTTGAGATTAATTTGTGATACAACTTTGAATTCTATTAATTGATTTGAGCTTAATCTCACGATTATGAGAAGAGTTTTTTTAAATTGATGTACCAGGTTTCTAATGTTAAAATGTATTTATAAATTCATCTGACAAGGCTTTATTTCAGATGTGTCCTAAATGTGTGAAATGCAAAAGTTGTGGAACTACCTCTCCAGCATCAGGTGGTGGGCCTTTGTGGAACTTTGACTTACTACTTTGTCAGGCCTGTGCAAAATTAACTGATAAAGGTATAGACTGCTTTTAAATATAAAAGCTTGTTTTTAAATACTTTCTGCAGCACGTACATATATTTCTTTGCAAATATTAACCCACCTCTGCAGCCTCGTGGCCTTTTCATCTTCAGGAGCACGCAAGAACTTATGTAGCATGTAAACAAAATTTTGATCACTCATTTGTAACTTTGTTGTGTATAAGCGTAAACATGTACATAATGTTTACTAAAATTGTAAAATTTTGTTTCAAGTCATCGGAATAAATAATTTGTTTGCGAAGCTGTGTTTTAATTTCTTTCTTGAAAACATCACACAAAATTCTAAAATTTAGTTAAGCTTATACATAGTTTAAAGTTTTGTTAACATGCTACTTAAAAATTTTTCTTTTATTACTTAAATGCAGTAGAATTCTGATTTTTTTTCATCTTGGCACATTCTTTTATTTTGAAAATTAAAAAAAATATTAAAAATTATAATACTGTTCTTGGTTCTTTTTCTTATCTACACTATTATTAAGTGAATTAAAAACTAGTTTAATTTTTAAAATGCTTTAAAATTGCTTTAAATTTTTGAAAAATGAAAGTTTTACTGCATTAGTAGCATGTTCAATTCTTTATTCTATTCTCTTCATTTCAATTTAAATATATTATGCAACAAACTGATGTGTAGGAGAGTATTAAATTTCCCAGCTTGAATTTACATGTAGTGCATCTCTAAAAATTTTTATGGCATGTTTTCTTCTCCGTGTAGAATCTTTAAGCTTTGATTTAGTAATTCATTTAACTTTGTATTTTTAAAAACTATAGTTTCAATTTAAAAATCAGTTAATAAATATTGCTTATGATAATTAGTTATAATAATTTCCTTTGTTTCATACCAAGAAGTAGAATTTTTAAATATATGTATTTGTTAACTAATATATATATTTAAAAATTCTATTTCTTAGTTATTTTATAATTAGCTGATACATTTACTTTTGATCACCATAATTAAACAAATTTATATTTACTTTATTTTTTAAATTCATTTTGTATTAAAAGCTGGAAAGAATAATTTTGACTGAATTTATAAATTTTTTTTTTTAATTAGAATGTAATGTTTTGGCAACATAAAAGTTTAGAAATTCAAATATATGACAACATTATATATTTTATTTATTAAATCTTTGTTATTTATATTTATTGGGAATCAATGAATAGTCAAAATATAATATTTTTTATGATATGATTAAATAAAATTAATTGGATAATACATGTTATTGACATTAAATGATCTTTGAAAATATCACAGTTAAGAAGATATAAAATAATTAAGATTTTTATTCGAGATAATAAAATAGCACCTCTATTCTACAATGAATTTTTTATTCAGTGGAAAAGAATTGCATCTAAAAATATGTAATATTTTCAAGAAATAGAAAAAGGTTAAAAAAATAACTGAATACAGATACAGAAATGGCAGCAAGTTATTTTTATGTCTAAAAATTATTAAATTAAAGCCTTTTTGTAATCTTTGTTACAATACATATAAAGTTTTTAAAAATTTCATCTAAAAGTTATTAGCATTATTGAAAACTGGTTAATCATTGTATTTGTTGTATGTCTGCAAATTTTATTCCTTTAATAGCCATTTTAAAGTGAATGTACTAAAAAATATATAATCATACATAATGTGAAAATGACAAGTGCTTCAAAACACCCAAGTCATCAAACTCTTTATATTTAATAAAATTTTTAAAAATTGGGTTAAAAATCTCTTTAGTGTATTTTGCTTAAAGAATACATTTAAAAGGATAAATGCATTATAATTTCTTGTATAAAAAGTACAGGAATTCTAGTAAAATAATGCAAAAAAATTGACTTAACTTACTTTATAATTATTAAAGCCTGGTAATGTGATGGTAACGCTTCATAATTTCAAGGCATGGGTATCTTAATTTCTAACTTCTTATAGCTTTCCTCTCATTAATCAGTATTTGGACTTTTGATGGAATAATACTTAATTATGAATATTTTTGAATTATAACTTTTATTGTTTATGTAACTTAAAAAAAAGATTTGTTTGGATTTATTTGTTTAAAATGATTTAGGCAAGAAATAAATTTTCCTATATGCTATCTAATTATTTTTGATGCATTATCTTGATTCATAATGTTTTTTTAATACTGAATACTTTTAATTGAGTTGAGCTGGTAATTAAATTATCACTGTTTGATTTCAGATAAACAGTTTGTAGATTCAATTCAACTTTAGACATGAATGTCTGTAGTAATTTGAAATACACTTAAACCACATCTGCCTATGGAATTATACTTCATGTGTAAAAAATAATTATATATTGACCCATTACATTCATATAAAAATTTATTTAATGTTGCTAAAAATTTTAATAAAGTTTCAAAATATCAGATTCTTTATTTTAGTAGAATATTTTTAAACTCACTGATATAAGGAAAACATGTATAAAGAAAAAATAAAGTTTTTAAAAGTGCAAATTTACATTCATGAACAATAAAATTTAAAAGGTCTGCAAATAGACATAAAAATAACAGGACTTAAAAAATTTTCATTTAGCAAACAAAATTCAATTTATGCTACTTCTGTTTCTTATTTTAATATATTCATGAAATTTGAAAAAAGAGTTAGCTTATTTAGATAAAGTTGATGCGTACTACTTGTTTTATCCTTTTAAACGTTTATTGCTATCATATTTCTGATGCATTTAAAAAAATTTTTTCAAATATTCTTAAAAATATTTTAATATCAAATTTAAAAATTAAAAAAATATATGAGATGGAAAATTTAATGTTACAGCAGTAGAAAATTAAAAAAAAAATCATTTTTCCAATAGTCACCATAATAATCTATCATGTTGTCAACGTTTTGACAGCATATTTTTTTCCTCCAGTAATATTTGTTAATCCAAGGATCAAACTAAAATATGCAGTTTCCATGACTTTTGAATCTTTGAAGAATTGTCTGATGATTCTTCAAAGATTGATTATTAGTTAATGAGTGAAATATTTGATGCAAACAAATAAAATTAGGTAAATTGCTTATAAAAATTGATGTTTTCAAAATTTATAACTCATAACTACTAATACTTGACCATACTAACTTATGCTTATACTTATGCTGTCTTATACTTATGCTTCTCTTATTATTGAAATTTGAGTAACTTGTTAGAAAACATGAACATAGTAAAAAGATGTATTTATGGTTAGTAAATTAAATTGTGTTTTTCCAGTTTACAATTGTATAGTCAAGAAAATTGTGTCTCCTAATGAATGTAAATTTAGCCTTTTAGACTAAAAAGATTTTTTTTTAAAACTCTCTCCCACTATCAAGAAATACAAAATTTTTACTGTATAAAACTAAATAGACCAATAATTTACAAACAGACCTGGGCTATGGCCGAGGCTAAAGAAAATAAAATTGCTATTTTTGGAAGAAATTCTGCAATGCACTCTTAATTACATAGAAGTCAACAATGTTTGGTGATGAAAATATAACTTTGGCTAAAATAAAACTTATGGAGAGCCAGATGTAAAGTTCATAAAATATAAATTGGATGAACTGGGTGGCTCGTATATTTATAATGTATGATTCCACATTAAAACAAATTCTTACATTTAAATTTCTAACAAGCAGGAAAAGTATACCCAAAATGAGATGGAATCAGTGGAGATAGATTTCCTAATTATAAACAAGAAAAGAAACTAGTGCACAAGTGTAAAAAATAGTTTAGAAAAAGGCCATGTGATTTTAATCACATGAAAAATGAACTGAGAATGAGGTATATATTTAAGAAATTTATGAAAGAAAATTAGAGGATCTGGACAGACAAAGAAGATTTAAATCAATCTAGGAAAAAAAAATATTTTAATATTTGGTCTTTAAGAAAATAACTCTTAAAATGTGACAATTTACCCATTTAACATAATTAAGTGAAATTTCTTTAGAATGAAAATCCTGTTCTATAACACATGCTGGGTTAAAAAGATTTTTTTCAAGCTTTTTTATTGTATAAAACTAAGCAGCATATAAATTTATACTAGTGTAAACTTTGTTTATTTAATTGAAAGGCTATCATTTTTAAAGATTCTGTCAGCATAATGTATGTAACTTTGTACATTTTTGGTACATTGATCATATGTTGTAGGTTATTGGAAAAAAGAATTATATTCATGGATAAAAAATTACCACACAAATCTCTTTAAACAGAGTATTGAGAAACAATGTTTTATTTAATTTTTGCATTTGATACAAAATGCAGAAACTAATATACAAGCATATCAGTGTTTATTAATTTAGCTAAAGTCTTACTTTCTTTGAAATTTGAAGAAAAATAGGCTTCTTCATCAGATCAAAAGTTAAACGGTAAACATAGAAAAGAATAAAAAATGGATAATTTTAAAGTAAACAATGGGAATAAGTAATTTGAATTGGTGGTCTCATACCTTTAAAATATTCAAGATGGTTTTCCAAAATATAAATCCTTGACTCTTATTAAAAATTGTTACAACTGCATTGTCAAGATTTTAGATTAAAGGTCTCTTGCAATATTATGAATGTTATTACTAATGACAATTTTTCAACTGTTCAATATTATGAAAGAGTTTTAGTACAATCTAGTGTTATATGCAAAGTCAAAACTTGGAAAACACATAGTTTATTCAAAAATTACCAAGTTTCACTTGATGAAAAAACTAATTATAATTTCACTGTAACTAAAGAAAATGAAACTTTTTCAATGCAATAGTTCTTTTCTTAAACATGATATTCCTAATTACAAATTATTTGCTGATTGTAAATGATGAGAAGAAAATCAAACCTGGAATCTAATGTTAAATATCACTAAGTAGAGAAAAGTAGTTTTCTCAAAAAATTACCATATTTTTAATAACATTAATTTATAATACTACTTAGACTCGTGATAATATGCAAGGTTTTACATCTTCTGTGAGCCATAAGGCCTGATGCACCTGAGGTGGAATTCTGATTAATCTCCAGAGTTTTAGCTGCTATCTTTAAGTATAATGGAATGGCCTTCACGCCTAGGGTCATACCAAGAGCTAGGCTCCCAGTGTACTTCACCCTTTCCACCCTTGAGCAAGGACAGAAAATTTTTAACTCTTGCACCAAATGATAATCTGCTTAGGCTTCACCTGAGCATACTTTAAATTGTATAAATTTTAAATTGAACGACATGTTTTCCAAACCTTGATATTTTAGTTTTCCTTGAATATCTGGATTGCCAACTGGGGATCAGAAACAACAACAACTCATTAACTATGACGTAAATTTGCATAGATTGATTGATAAATAATTTAATTTGAAATTTTTTATTTTGGCATTTTTTAAAATTATATGTTAGGATTTATCAATCAACCAGATTTTGTAAGTGTGACACCTCTATAAGCATTAACATATGTATCAAGTGACTTGGGGAATTGCAGCTCCTCCATAAATATTCTGTTCTGTGCCTTCTAATTGTTATCATTGACATATAGCATTCCAAATACTGATTGAGCTTTCCTGTCATTTTTACTACAGTTCTTCTTGGGCTGCTTCCTTACCAATCAGTCTTTTACTGAACTTTTCTTTCCTACAGTTATTTGCTTTGCTGAAATTGTCTTGCAACACTGTGTGTATGCTAGAGTTCATGAAACTTCTGGAGTTTTGAATTGACTCCTTGAAAATCGTGAATTATTCATGGAATATTGTTTTTAACTTTTATACTTATCTTGATGCATTAATTTTTTCTTAGAAAATATTTATTATTATTATTTTGATATTTTAAAATTTTTCATTGAAATTACCCCAAAACCTAATTGAATACTATCACCAAATGTTACCACTTGATGGCAGTACGATGGATATTAGATTTATTGAAAACTGTGGACTGAAATAAAGTTCCCGTTCAGCCACAATAACTTCATGATGATTCGGTTCACTCAGGACTGGATGTAGTATTTACATTTATGTGAGTGAAGTGAATAATAATAATTAATAAGATAGCTATGGGGTGCAATCACTGGAAGTGATTTTAATTGATTCTTTGTCTACTTGTTTTTGTTTTCTGTATATTGTATATAATTCACAGACTATTAATATTTAAATATAAAATTTTTATTTAGTTTTCATTAATTTACTTTCCATATCTTTCTTTTGAAAATTTTGTATAATTTCAGTAAATCGGGATGTATATTTTTTTTTTATCAATGAAATAAAAGCTGAAATAAATATCTTAATATACTTGGGGGAAAGTGTCTTTTCAATGACCATGCAAAGATTGGCATTTGCTTGGTTTAGAAAAAAAAAAAAAAATTTTTTTTTGAAATTTTGTGGAAGTGTTTAAATCATTACAGCTGAATGTATTCCTATTCATGAGAAATTTAATCCTATTAAAAGGTGGTATAGATGATTTTAGTTTTTACTATACTCATAGTCAAGCATCTGTTGAACAGCTGAATGTATTCTTATTGATGAGAAATTTGATCCTATTAAAAGGTAGAATAGATGATTTTAGTTTTTACTATATACTCTCTCATAGTCAAGCATCTGTTGAACATGGGTTTTCTGTGAACCAAAATTTGAAGATAGAAAATTTAAATAATCAGTCAGTTGCGATTAGGTGTATTATTGATGATCAATTCTGAATTGCAGGAGGTGTCAAAATATTATAGTTAACAGACTTGTTTAGTTTTACTGTTGGGGCCAGATAAAAAAAAAAGTATAAAGTGTATTTAGAGGAGTTAAAATAGAAAAAAAAATGTTGCCAGTAACTGAAGGAAAGCGAAAAACACTTTGAAGAAATTGATGAACTGAAAATCAATAACAATAGTTTGGAAAATGAATGAATTAACTGAATGAAATGGTAAATTTACATTAATTTCAAAATCAAACATGTGGTGTTTCACAGAGGCAACAGCTATTACTCATTATTAGTAATGAAATGAAAGCAAAAGCTTTAGAGGTGAAAAGTTAGTATGTTCTCATAGCAATATTGTGTATGTATAAGTAACCAAGAAATGTGAAAATCTATTGAATTATTAAAGAATAGAAAAGCCTAGAATATAGATATGAAATTTTATAAATTTAGAAATGTTTGAAATTAAACAGAAGAAAAATTTAGATTTGCTTTTATTAAATAATAATTGGGAAAAAAGTCATATTGTGTGTGTGGAAACTTTATCTTATAGTTTTATTTGTTTTAAGTAAATATATATATATTTAAAAAGTGATTGTTCGATTCGAAAACACATCTTGAAATACTCAATAAATTAATAAATAAGAACATTGAAGATGCTTAAAAACTCTAAAAGCCATAATTTTATACAATATATAAGTTACTAAAGAGTATTGATAAATAAAAAGTTTTCTATCACAGCTGTAAATTCATTGAAGGCTTTTGAAGTAATCGTTAAATATAGTTTAACATAAATAAAAAATATTCTTATATTAACTTTTGCAATTATTTATTTCTATTGTTTACAATTATAATTGAAAAATTTTGCAAATTCATAAATTATATGTATATTTCATGAAAATTTTTTAAATAAAATGAAAAATTATTCCACATGAATGTCCATACCTCCTTTAAATTTTTGATTTGACTCCTGGAAAATGGGAATTTGATTATTGGGATCTGTACATACACTGGTATGCCGTCATGACTTTTGGAAACTGTATCTCTATAAACTCCCTATAAGTTATCATATTTTAGCCTCCTAGACTTGATTCACAGATGACCACCAATTAATGATAAATGAGTAGCAGTTTCTGGCCTTTTTGTGGGGAAGGCATAGTCACTCAGTGCCTGCTGTTGTTAAAAAAAGTATCAGCTACACTTGCACCAACTAGACTAAGTTTTTACCTCTTTGAAATCTGAGAGGAGACATACATTTTATGCATTTTAAAACGTCCAAGACATACTATACTTCGATAATGCTACCACATACTACCAGAATATATATTCATTCCTATTTATGAAAAAATACCAGTCGCTATATTTTAATGCCTATGAAGTACATTCATAAATGACACTTTTATTCTCATGTATTTCTATTATTTTGGTAACCACTTCTATGCTTCTCTGTCTTTTATTTTTGTTTTCTGGGATTCAAAAATTTTCTTTTATTTTTGAAGTCAATGTTCTGAAAATATTAAATATCTTATCAAAGATGAAAACATTTATTCATTGGTTTGTTTATTTGTTGCTCAACAGTCATTTTTTGCATACAAGATCTAATTACACCACCAGTTTAAAGCAGTGTCCAAACCACTGCAAACATTTTAACTCTAAGTGGGATTCGAACCCTTGAATTGTTGAACCAGAGTGCTAAATATTTGGTTGCCAAGTTGGCAACCAAATGATGAGTATTCAATCTTTTGTAGTTGTTTTTTAATAATATTTTGTTTTAAATAGAGCTAAAAAGAGCAAGAAAAATTCAGGTTGTTTTCTAAAACCTTGTTGAGAGTAATTTTAGAACGTAAATGTCACTATTATGTTTTATACTCTTATATAATGTTGTTCAAAACCCATTAAGTATTTTTTAAATGAATAATCAGTTACTTATTCAAAAAATGCAAATGAAATTATTAAAGTAATATTTAAAGCAGTATAAAAATCTTAAGGAATTTATATATCATAAAATAAATCACTATACATTTTATTGAATGTATGGTGCAAATTCATTTTATGATATTTAAAATCATTGATTTAAAATTAATTTTTTAAATGTATATAGATGTTCATATTGTTTTATTCTATAATTTTAACTAAAGAATTTAGTTCTTAAAAGTATCAAATTATAAATAAATTTTTAAATGCAAATTATGTTGAAATTAGTGCTCAAGTAATATTTCTGACAATAAAGGAAATGAAAATTGTTTTAAAAAAAATAAGTATTTTTTTATATTGTATGCATAGTGTGAACTATTTGCTCTTTCTAAAGCATTTAAATTAGTTGTAATATAACATCGATATTCAATTTAATTTTATACAGAATTATGGAATAAATTATAAATTCTTATAGAATTTATTCCAAAACAATTGTATAAGACTCTCTTTTTTAATTGGACATTTCCCAAAAACAATTCTTCTGATGTGTTATAAATGCTTCAAACTTACTCACATCTTGAATGACAAATAAATGATCATATAAGAAAAAAGGCATAAACATTTTGTGAAATATTTGTAATGAAAAATTATTTTAAAAATATCCAGAAAATTATTTCTAAAATTGTTTGACGAAGCTCAAAATAATATTTCTAAGGAAAATTAAAAATTTTAATGTTTACTTTAAAATATATTTTTGAAAATAGAAATTTAAATGCTTGTATTACTTTTATTGTATAATTCTGTTTTGTATAATATATAGTATAATATGTATTATTATATAATGGGTAGTATAATAATAAACTATGTTTATTTAATATATGAAATTTTGATTAATATTTTTAAATCATAATGAACATCAATTTGAACTGCCTTTAAAGTTGCTTACCTTTGTTTTTTAAACTTTAAAACATGATTTATTTCCCACTTAAGATTTTCATCTATGTATAACTGCTAGGAGTTGTGGAAAAATATCAATGATATTGGATCCCCTTTCTTTTTATATTCCCATGGTGTAATTGTTATGAATAAAAATAAAGATGATTGCAGTATTTTAGATTTTGAATGAAGAAGTATTGTTTTGCATTCATAAGTGTATGTGTTTAGGCTTTTCTCAATATGCTTTTGATAGGAGAAATTCATTGGAATGGTGGATTAAAAAAAAACCTTTTTTACTTCAATATTTGATACCTTCATGACTAAAGGGAATTTTTAAGCATACACTACATTATATAATTTGATTTGATTTAACTCATCTATATGAGTGATTTTAATTTTTAGTACAACACTGAATTAAAGCTATATTATTATTTTTCCAAATCACACATTTTTTCCTATAAATATATTTTCGGTTTAATATTTGAGAGATTATTATTTTTGTTTAAAAAATAATAAACTGATTTTAAGAAATTATTTAATAATAATTAAAAAATAACTTTAAATTATTCCAAGTTTCACATTGTTTGTTGAAAATTTCATTCTTTTCAATAAATTTATTAGTTTCTCGAAATTGCTATGAAATTTTAATATCCAATCATTCTTTAAATTTTACGAATTTGTTGAGTATTGTTTTTATTATATTCATGCTTGTAATAGCATTGAATGATTAGAATTTGTTTTTAAAGTAACAAAAATGCACAGTTTTGTTATGTTTTCTATTTAATATGTATTGCCTGTGCAAAAAATTATGTCCATATGCAGGCTAGAAAACAATCCTGTGTGTGAGACAGATAATTACGTGAAAGATAAAGCATGTTCTTTGCGAATTATTTATTTTCCATTTTCAGAACCATTCCCCCTCTTGCAATTAAAGTTATTAATTTTTTTAATTAAAGAATTTCATTTTTGCAAGAATTAAAATAATATTTTATGCTGTCTGAATCTTTTGAGTTCTTTAGTATAACTTTAAATTCAGTTTAACAAAGATTGCATTAATAATTTTACCCATTTTAATGTTTTTCAATGTTCAGCAAAAAATGTGCAAATTGTAAAGCACACAGACATATTTCTGTTGATTAAAGTGAAGCTTAAATTAATATTCCTCTTTTTTATTTCTGAAAGAAAAATATTTGAACATAAAATTCAAATTTTAAACATTTGTTTTAAGTATAAAGAAGCCATTGAAAGATGCAAGTATAAGTGGAATAACTACACAGTTAGAGATAAATTTAGATACTTTTGTTTAATTATTTTATAATGGATATGTGTAGTAAATTCCTTATTATCTATGAAGTTCAGTGGTTTGTCTACACTTGATAATTCAGAAAATTTTTTTAAAAAAGAGAACAAATGACCAAAATATGCATTTGAACAATTTAGACCCACAATATGTAATATAAATATATGAATAATTTGAGAGATGCTATTGGCTCAGAATCGATTTATTTAAAACAGATGTTATTTCATTCAAATCTACTTTATCTTTCACTAATATGTCTCGAGTAGACTAAATAACCTGTACACTAATCCGTCATTTCTGATTGATTAAGCTAATGTGTCAACACTTTAATTTTGAATGATTCAAAGAGATTTTATATTTTTAATAAAGTAAGTATATCTTCCGGCATGCATTTAATGTTGGAGTTTCTAGCTTTTTTAAAAACAAAGTTATTGTACGAATGCAGAGATCAATTAAAATTACTTTCATTTTTAAATCATCAGAATTGACTTAACTCGTTTTTGTCTAAAATTCATTGTAATGCTCTTTTTATGTAATAAGTTAATTTAAATAAGTTAAATAATATTAATGTTTGGAACTAAGAATTGGTATTTGATAATTGTTATACTAGTTTGACATTGTAATGATTTAAATTTTAAGATTTATCTAAGAGAATTTAAATAGTTTTCAGTTTATCTAATAGAATTCAAATATTTCCATGTTAAATAGTTTTCAGCATTTTTCACGATTTGTTTAAAATAAATTAGAATCTCACACACACACACACACACAATTAAAATAATAAAAAATATATATATCCCGCATTTTCATTGAAAAAATTTCATTTTTGTATTTGCTACTTTATATACAATGAAGTTTGTTTTATTTATAATTTTAAATGCATGGCAATTAAGCGATTTATTAACTAGCTTAAATTTTGTCATAAAGCCTTTTGACATATTACATAAATACAGTATTACTTGATGTTTAGCACTTTGAATTCCGAATGCTTATTTTCTCTTAATCTCAAAACTCTCTTACACACTTTTTCCTACTGAAGCTGAGCTTTGTTGACATTGAAAAGTTAATATGCTGTATATCTTTGCTCTATTCTAATATTTTGAATTATTTCTGGGTACATACTGAAAGCTTTGTGATCAGCTAACACAATTTGAAAAAGCATTATATCATTCACTTATGTGAATGCTATAATGCTTTTTCAAATTTTGATCCAACTTTTATTGACAAAAAATTCTGAATTGGTAGATCTTAGGTTTCTGTGAAATATTTCTATTAATATTTTTGTCAGTATGTATTTTTATCTTTACTGATGTAACCATAAAATCAAATCCTTTTTATTAGCTATCATTAAAATTTTGAATGCATTGTTCTTTTTCTGAAGTATTGCCATTATTGAGAAAAACAAGTGCAATTACTGCAGAATATTTAACAAATGCACATTTTGCATTTCTTAAATATCTTTTAACAAATGCACATTTTGCATTTCTTAAAAATCTTGCTATAATTGCACTCGTTTTTCTCAATAATTTAAATTATTACTTCATGTTAAATTAAGATTTGTGACACGCTTTTCTCCTTTATAACAGTGATTCAAGAGTTTCATTTTTACTTCTAAATTCATTTTTAATCATTATTTTACTTTTAATTAACATCAGACATTGCTTTGGGCTGTTGCTTGAATTTTGCTATAAAACTTTAGCTAGACTAAAAACAGAAAAAGCATTTTTTAAATATATAATGGTATGATGCAGATAAGTGTAATTCTTGAGTGCATAACAGCAGTTCACATATCTTCTATCCTCTGGATGACTAGAAAAATATTATCACACCACATACATTTTTTAATAGATTGAAAGACTCACAGCAGATAATGTAGAAATTGTAAAGGATATTCCGAGACTCCAGAAAAGTTATAAATTAATAATAATTAATTTAAATATGTTAACAAAAATCATAATGCTGCACTGTAGGAGACAAATATTGTTCGAATTTGCAAGTCAACTTTCCATAATTTTTTCCATCATGTTGGAGTTAAACAACTTATGGCATGACATCATTTAATGCAGATTATCTTTTATAAATGGTAGTTCTATGGTTTCAACTATAAGAACTTATGTTATAAGACGGTAGTTTTTTATAGTTCCAACTAAAAACTAAATTTCGAAATTCTATTTTTAAGTTGCCATTATTCAAATTCGCAGTAATAAAAATGATTGAAATCCTAAACCAATCATAATACGAAGAATAAAAAACATATAACATAATGTTGTATAAATATATTTCTGAGATTTACTAACTGTTAAGTTTGTTTTTAATTAAAATTAATATAATAATATTAATAACTAATTTTAATTTTAAAAAAATCCAGTGGACAAAAATGAATATCTTTAACAAGAAAACTTTTGCTATTCCATAAGATAAATAATAGCTCATGATGGTTGGTAGCAAAAACTAAAGCTGAATGTAATTAACAGGCGAGGAAGCTGTTTCCAAAATGAAAAAAATATACAAAATCGAATTCAAGGTAAATTTTGGGGACTGCATATCAACTGTAGAGTAAATAAATGAAATATTTTGTTCTGAATGAATTGGATTTGAATGAATATTGAGCAGAAAATAGATGATGAATTTTATTTCTTATTTTGTCCTGCAATAAATTCTTACACCAAATCATTTTAATATTTTGTTTTTATTTATTCTTTTAAAGCTGTCGTACCACAAGTTTATTTTAATTTTTATATTATCACACTTTTATGAGTTAAGTAATTATTGTAGTGGCAAGTTTTGTAATTAAATTAATATTTTTTGGGGGGGGAAACTGCTTTTAAAATTATAAATTTTACATTTCCCTTAAAATAAATATATAATCACTAAAGAGATAGTTTAAAAAATAAATAAGTCAAATAAAAATAATTTGGAAAAAAAAAAGTCAAGCATAACATATTGTTTTGATATTTTGTATTTTTGACGCAGCCAAATATTTTTTGGGAGTTTCGAATTTATAAATTTTTATATATACTGAAAAGACAATGAATAAATTGCAAAATGAATTCTGTATTGAATAAGTCATATCAAATTATCAATTTCAGCTTTCAGAACAGTAATGAATTAATATAATGTACATTTTCTTGTGTTATTACTAATTCATTTTTTCATAATGGATAATTAAGATGTTATCTGTATCCTTTTTTTTTGTAGAGTTTATTTTTAAATAAAGACAGTTTTTATTTTTGATGTTAAAATTTTTGACAGATTATAGTTTTTGAAAATGTTTTCTGATACTATTAGCATTTTTATTTAAGTACCCTGCGTTGCATTTACATTCATATAAATTTTAGAGCTTATTTAAATGTATGTATGAAACAAAATTATATATATATATATACATAACAATTATTGATTAATATTTCAGCAATCACTATATTTATTCAATCTATAGGCACTAGCAGTAGTTAAATACATTTTTTTTAGATTTCTCAGCTGAAAGATTACCATTCATTAATTTGTTAAAGTTTTATTTATTCATTAATCTATTGGTATTGAAAAATAATATTTCTAATTTCATCATATCAGTTAATGAAGAGAAATTGAATGTTAACACTTATCTACTCCATTTATCAAACAAATGGCATGCCATTATTTACTGTAGCTTAGATGGCCTTTACTTTTAAATTGCTCATTTACATTTATAAACCATGTTAGATTTCATCATATGTATATTTAAATATAACTGAATAAAAAACTTATGTATTTTTAATTTATTTAAAAATCTCATTGTTTTATTATGCTTATTAAGAATTGTAAAATAATTTCCAGAAAGAAAGAATCTTAATAGGTTCTTTATAATTAAATAACTTGGTTTCTAAAGAGCAAAATGATTTCATCTTCATTGGCATACATAAAATGAAAAATATAGCTTTCTTTATTGCTTAAGAATTCTAAAAATGTTTTCTAAATGAACTCAGTTATTTAGAAAACTAAGCGAATTTAAATCAATTTAATTAAATCCGATGTAAGTGGAAGATCAGTAATATCCACATTTTGCTTAAAATTTAATATCATCTTGGTATCTGAAAGTTTTAAATGATAATTAAGAAATACAATTAGGGATTTAATTTTTAACATAAATTATCTCTAGAAAATTGATATGAGTCTAATTTTTTTATTATAAATTATATTACTCAATTTCGTAAGTTTATTTTATTTTTTAAATATGAATTTTATTAAAGTTTTAAATTAATTTTAAGTTATAAATGTCAAAATTTTTAAAAAATAACCTTAAGGGTTTCCTGCATTATTTTTTAAAAAAATGTGTAATTTCTATAAAACCAAATATTTTTAAAATATAATCTGAAAAATCATATATATATTATAAATAATATGCTCTAGCACTATGCTTAGAGGCATACTATATACCTTACACATGGACTTGTAATGGTTCAAAGTTCATTTTAAATCATGTATCATAATGAAATTAACTTCATGAGCAAAACATGAATCTTGACTACGCAACAGATTCTTAATTAAGTAAGCGGGAAAAAAGATTTCTAATATAAAAAATTATCATTTACAAAAATAAAATCATAATTTTTTAATTATAAAACAAAACAATGAAATTATATTTAAAATAAAAAAATTATGTTTCAAATATGTATTATTATTTTTTAGGATTCTTAGTATTGCGTAAGCTTTTTACAGAAATGCAGTTTTATGGTTTTTATTCTAAGAGAAGGGAATCACAGTTATTCTTATGTTAGATTTAGAAACCTTTTATTAAAACATGAGTAATGACATAATTTAAAATTTTCTCACTGCATCTCAACATCTTTGGTCTCTCAGCTGATATTATTTTTACAATTCTCGTGATTAGATGAATTAGAAGATTCAACAGGTCTTAGCAAATACAAATATTTGTAATCTAGAGATTAACTGCCTTTCATTTTGAAGCCATTAATTTCTTGTAGTGTAAATTACTTTAATACTAAAAGAAGTTAAAAATTTTGCATTTCAGTTTTCCTTAACTGTCTTCATTTAGTTCATTTGAATTTAAGGTTAAGAATATTTTATTGTGTTCAATTACACTCAAGCACTAATATATTACAGGGGTGGTCAACCTACGGCTCTTTCAAGGATTGTTTGTGACTCTCGATAAATGTAGTACCCAAGTTCCCTTTTCATTTTTATTATTATATTTTTAAAAATTATTGTCGTTCAATATATGTTTCGAAATATCTTTAAAATTACTGATAACAAATATGAAAGACTAAGTGCAATGGTGTAAAAAATTTCATTTCCATCTAAGTTATGAATGATATGACTCATCGCAAATTATGAGCAAAGATAGTGGCATAATAGTCTGTAACCAACTGATCCAAGACTGATTATGAATGTGTAAATTTTCATTGCAATAAACAATTGACATAGTGCTTTGGAAAAAACAATTTTATCACTCTTGCTGAGAATATTATTTGTAATCTGGAATTTTTGGTGAATTAGCTATAATTTGTTTCTTAGTATCTAGAACATGTTATTGTTTTAATAACACAAAACTTTGTATTTTCTAAATTTCTTTATTTATATCCATTTCTTTTAAAAGTATAATGACAGAGAACGAAACTAAAAAGAAGAAAATACGAGCAAGAAAATAGAAGTTTAATAATGAGTGTGAAGAGAATTTCCTTTTTATTTACAATAAAAGGAAAGCATATGTGTTATTTGTAATTCTACTATAAAAATTATAAAGCTAGCAATTTATATTGACAGTATAACACCAATCATCTTCAGTTTTCTAATCAGTACCTACCAAATTCCAAATTAAGAACAAACTTGCGTCTTTTAAAAACAAAGTTAAATACACAACAGTCAATTTTGATGATCCTTAGCAAACAAGCTAATAATGTGTTTGAAGCCAGTTTTGTTTTTGCATGGAATATTCCTCATGCAAAACGCCCGTATGGAGAATTAAATAAAAAGATAACTTGGAAGATGTAAAAGTTTTAGATTCAAATGATGCAGTATTGCACTAAAATGCCTCCTAACTTCCCATACACACATCTGAATGACGCTTAATTGTAATTAGAACATCTCCAATATGATTTAAGAAATAATTTTAAGAACTGTATTGCATTTTCTTTAGTCCTTTTCGTATAGACAGATATTGTAGATCGTCCGCAATTTGCAGTTTTTCCACGTTCAGAAGAATTAGAATTAATAAGAGATGCAATTTTCAATTAATCCTAATTCTCCTGATGCATTTTTGGTCATATTTATATAGGAAATGGAAAACTCACCTGGAGTTATGTTAGTTTCAAATGGATTTAGAGAAAAATTAAGAGCTAATTTAAAATATTTCAAATCTTGAAACTTATTTTGGAATTCTGCCATTATTCTTTATAGATTTTTGTATACTCAATGAGTTTATTTACATATATTCATTGAGAGAAGATTAAACTCTTCAATCAAAATATAAATCAATACCAATTACTAAATTTTGGAAATTTGTACCAGAATCGAAGTATCCTGAATTAAAAAAGGCTGCTTGTTGAATTATTTAACTTTTTGGAACAACATACTTATGTGAGTCATTTTATTCTTTTTTAAAATTTGTGAAATCCAAACTTTGATCAGTATTTACTAACCAACATCTCAAAGAATTACTGAGAAGAGCTGTCACCACTTGTTCACCATCAAGAGAAGTAAAATAAAGGCATTTAATTTTTAATATTTAAATAGGCATATTTTGTACTTTCTTATATGTTTTCAATAAATATAAATTCTGTAAAAAACCATTTTCATACCCTTTTTTGCACACTTTTTAAATATATATTTAATTGCACGTTTCGAAAAATTTCAAATTTTGAAAAATGGCTCCGATCATCTAGAAGTTTGACCACCCCTTGTATATTAGGTGTTACTGAATAACTTTTTATTAAATCATAAGCAGTCAATGTCTTAAATTTTCTGAAAATATATTATGAGAAAAAGTTTTTTGTAATATATATATAATTTTTCTCATTATCATATTAATTTTCTAACTATGGTAAAGTTGTAATTAAATACAGTATTTTTTTCTTTTAAGGTAATTATTGTCCTGTGTGCCAAAAATGTTATGAAGAAAATGATTATGAGTCTGAAGTGAGTTTTCTAATTGATTTGTTTTCTGTGAATATTTCTTTTTGCTTATATTATACAAAATTACTCCATGTTTTTTAATTCTTACATTTAATTATTTCATCTGATTATACAGTATATTTCTCTTCTGTACTTGCAGGTTTATATGTGTTAAATACAAAATGTTTAAATTCTAGTTTAATATGAATTTTTATAATACTTTCACATATACTTGATTCAAAATTCCATCATTTTTTGGCACCTCCTGCAAATGATTATAATTTACCCAGAAATAGTATGAATATTCAAGTTCTGATCAATGAAATTCTAAAATTGTTTGTAACATATACTGTGTACTTAATGATAGAACTTTGTATTTTCTAAGTTGGCTGCAAACTTAGAACATATTCTGTGAATTAAAAGCTTTAAATTTAACTGAATTGTTTCATTTTTAACGTGCATATATCATGCATTGATATAGGAACTCAAAAGAAAAGAGTTATCTTCCAAACTTTAATGTTTTTGGTAGGAGAAAGGAATTTATTTAAATTGTCAATTATTTAAATATTCATTACTAAGAGATATATAGAAGAGTGTTCCTTGTAATATTCTGATATGAAACATTTCATGTTTAAGTTTTTGAAATGTGAAAAGAAAAAAGTTATTTAAATAATATTCCAAAAATTCTTTTGTCATTGTTTATTACAAAGATTGGTAGACAAATTAATTGAAAACCTAAAAATTATTAATAGAATGCAAAATACTTTCTAAAAAATTTTCAACTCGAAATTTTCAAGAAGTTCAATTTTTTTTTCAATGACTGTTTACAGAGTCAGTTTTTGCTTTGCTTTTTAAAATTATAAGATATTAGGTTATGGGAAATAATACATTATTTTTGTGTGAACTTTATTTAACATATTTCAGATTTGCTTTATGTAAATGATTTGAAATTGTTTTATCGCCCACCTTTTGCTTCTGATTCATGCTACAACTGATAACATGCTAGTCAACTTTTATATTTTTGATGATTTAATCAGCAAAACATCAAAAATATACATAATTGTTTGTGGATGGTTGTTACGGTTATATACACCATCCACAATTTGGGTCATCTATCTTGCACTTGTATTAGCTTTTTATTTTTACTGAAATTATCTGCATATTGTTAATGCTGCAATTCAAAGCATTAAAAAATGGAAAATTAATTTGAAGGGTATCAAAAAATGTAAGAGAATTGAAGTAACGGGGAAAAAAATAGCTTAAATTCAAATAGCCAATATGTATTTTATTTATTGTAGATGCCACATATTTTAAGTAACTGATACTATTAAATTTTCTAAAATACTATCTTCATTTCAAGTTGCTCAATTGACAAATATGTTGATCAAGAAATTCGGAACTGTTTACATGTTAACTATATATACCATAACAAAATAATTATTATATTTTACAATTGTTTTTATGATAGATATATCTTGGTCATTTTAAAAAATTAATATTTTTTACATGTTATTTCATTCTATTTTTCCCCTTAATTATATTTCTATGGCCATCAAATATTTTATTTGAGATTAACATCATAACTTAAAAAAATTTTCTTCAATGGTTTTGCTTTATGAGTCTATTTGTTAAAGAGAAAGCTTTTTTTTTTTAGATGGTTCAATGCTATGAGTGCCTTAGATGGGTTCATGCTACCTGTGATAATATTAGTGGTAAGATTAATATAAATTTATTCATTTTGGGGCAAAATCTAATATAATTAATTACTATGATTTGATATTTAATATATTACAGATGAAGGATATGAAATTCTTTCTTGTCTTCCTGAAACTGTTGTTTATACTTGTATTGAATGTACTGTTGAAGCTGTACCAATGTGGAGGAAAGCAATCAAAGATCATTTGAAACAAGGTTTAAAAAATATTCTTCATAAATTGATGTCTTCACGATGTGCTAGTCATCTTCTTAGCAATGTAAGTGTAAAATTATATCTATTCTTATTTAAAAAAATTTGTTTTAATGTTATACAAAATTAATGCATTTCTCTTTGAAAATTTTTTATAGCTATTTCTCTTCTGTTTATTGAAATAAAAAATAAATAAATAAAAGATATGGAAATTTATCTGTTGAATTATTGTTTGTGAATAATATCTTATTCATTAAAATTTTATTTAATATTATATTATTTGTAAGTAATATAAATTATAAATATTGTTTATCCTTTATAAGTTTTTATAACTAAAAATCCTAGAGTCAGAGATGTTAAATATTTTTAAATTTTCTTTTTTAATATTTTGGTGTATGGAAGATAAATTAATCTAAAAACATTACATTATGGTATAATAAATATATTATGCTGATTTTCTATAGAGAAAAATATCTAAATCATTCTTTCATGATATAAAAATAATTTTTCTATAAAGTAGAGCAGTGGCCAAATAAATAAAAGTAATTTATATTTCTTTGCTTAGATAAATTATTTTAAATAACTCATAACTAATTTAAATACTGTGTATAAAGTAACAATTTTGAAGTTATATTATTTTATTTATCTGACTGGGGTAATTGAGTCAAAAAATTAAAATACTTTTCGCAAAAAAATTAAATATTTGACTATTTATGAATCACTCAAATTTTTTTTTTCATTTAAAATATATTTTATTTAATAAAACATCATTATATATATATATATATATATACACACATACATGCACACATACATACATACATACATATCATCATTATCTTTATTATAAATTTTTAATAAAATCAATTGATCTATAAATAAGGAATATTTTCCCTTTTTTCAAAGTCATATGTATAAATTTAAATATTGATTTGATAAACAAAACTTAAATGTTTGCAAATAAGATTCCTGTTCTCTACAAGATTTTTTATTTCATGTTTTATTGTACATTTTTTCTTTAAATTATTTTTGACATATGAAAAGTAGATCAGAGAAGTTGATGAGTAAATGCACTAAATAAAATCTCCCAATGATAAAGAGTTTAAATTATCTAAATTAATGTTCCTATTAAAGATATTTATTATTTTTTATATTTCCAATCAGATACAAGGTCTAATAATTTTTTATCGACAAAATTAATATTATAAATCTTTTATTGTTATATATTTAGTAAAGCTTGGTTTATTTTGGTTAATTTTGGTCATTTTTTACAGAATGTAGAAGCAACAGACTATTTTTGTAATTTAAATAATTAAAGTAATAATCGGCTTATTCTTTTACTATTCAAAAATTGTATTATCATAATATATAAAATATTTGATTTAGAGAACTCTATTTTGCGAAGAAATTTATTTTATTTGTATTATAACTTGTGTATATAATCATATTAATTTTTTTCTTATTTGTATTATTTGATTCTTTTTTTATCATGATTCGTCTGTTAAATATTATTTAACAGAACGAATTTAACAGCTATATATATATATATTTCTTATTGCCATTGCTAATTAAATAATTGTACATAGATATATGGTATTTAAAAAAGTACAAAAGTTTTAAAAAGGTGTTTTTTAAAAATTGAATAACAGTATTCTTTTTCTGAAAATAAATGTACTATAATTTCTCTTTTTAATGTAAAAATAAGGATACATTAAAAGGATACATTATAGCTTGTTTTTATTGAGAATGATTTAATCAGAGAAAACTGAAGGTGGAAATAAATGGAAAAATAAAAATATTGACATAATTTTAATTAAGTGACTTAATACTAACTTATTTTTGTACACAAATGAAGAGAAGAGAAAAAAAATTATGTGTTTAATATCTGAATGAGGCCAAAAAAAGCAATATGTGTATAAAATTACACTAAAAAGTTGCTCATAAATTCTAACAATAAATTCAGGAATTTGGTGGAAATATAGTTTTGCACAGTGATATAACTCTCATTACTATTCACAGGTGACAACAACCTGCAAACCTATTTGAATTATTCCCAAACTGTAGTTTAGGACCAGCATAAAAGAACCAGTTGTGGACTTTCGCTCGTGTGCATGTTACATTCTAAACTAATTTTCCTGACTTTATTTGTATAATTATGTGTCATTCAATAAATTATTAGTTAAACTCTTACCTAATTCGTTATCTAAATCCGTGGTAACCTTTTTAATTAAGGCTTATATTCAGTAACCATAACCTAGTTGAAGATTCAAACGCCTGAAGAAATAATGATTTTAAAAGTTCAAGAAACAATTTTATTTTCAAAAGTTAAATTTTTGATAAGATTTGAAATTTTTGTTTAAAAATAGTCTTATTAATTTAACTTAATTGTTCAAGAAATTTGATTGAATCACAATTGAAAGTCTATTTTTTTTATTAGAATAAAAAAATGGATAAAACTTTAAGACATGGTGAGTTTTTTCAAAAACTTATTTGACCTCTTACATACATATTTTTTATAAAATATGTTTATGTCAAAAAGTACATTATTTCTTGATTGGAATATTTTTAGTCATAGCAAAATATAGTCCCTTTTCTGCCAAAATCTAACGTAATAATCCTAATAAATTTGTAGCATAATGTTAAGATTGGAAATTAAATCAATTAAGTTTAACCTTTATGTTATTAATTGTTAGTAATTTTCTTTTTTTATATTTGTAACCATGAATAAAACCACACATCTTTAATTTCTGCAAGTTTCTTATTTAATGTTTAAATTACTAAAATGTTTTTAAAATATTAAAATTTTAAATAAATCATGTGAAAAGTAAACTTATCAAACTATATATATATATATATATATATATATATATATATATATATATATATATATATATATATATATATATATATATATATATATTAGCTTATAAGAAAATTAGAAAATACTGGTAGTCTTTTTGAGGTGGAAAATGCTTAAAAACTTTGTGTATGTTAATATATAATAAATATACTATCAATCATTTAAAAAGCATGCACTGAGAGGTAGAATTTTTTATCCAGAATTTTTATTCTTAGTTCTCTAACAATGAAAACATTTGTTACTTTTCTAAATATAGTCCCTTTTCTGCCATAATTGGGGAAAAGTGTAATTTTAAATTTTAAATTAATCCTTTAATTTTTTTTAGAAGTAAAAATTCTGTTTAAAATTATATTCATATTAGAAGCACTTAAGAATAACTTATTTTATTTGTAAAATGATATGTGATGTGTTATAAAAAGAGAACCTCAAAGAAAGGAAATAAATCACCATTTTACTTTTATCCTAATTAATTACATCAAATAGAGTTTGACTTCAATATAATTAGTTTCATACGAGCTTGTTTGTTTAAGGAATAAAAGATCTTATTTGTGTACTAAAGAAAATTTTCAGTGAGAATTATTCTCTGTTCTCTTAGACTTTATAAGAAGAAAGGTTCCTGTTTTTATATCTCTGTAAAATGGCATTAAATTGGATTTTTCAATTTTATTTTGAAGAATAAATACCTTTTATATATTGAATAAAAGTGTGTAGTTTGTTTCTAATACTTTTCTTAAATTTGTTATTAAGAAATTATGTTTTTCCACATAATTATTTTTGAAAATCTCCTAAATTTTGTCTCTCAGATATTAACTCTTATTAATTTGAATTTTAATAGTCTTTATAAAGCATCCCCTTAAATATGACATTCTATATTATTTTACAAAAGGGTTTTTTCTTAACCTTTTCTATGTTGTATATATTCAGAGTCCATTGCAATCTGGGTTATATCTTTGATGACTGAGATTTTATAAAACATAGTTGATTTCATTATAGAAAATATATCCATTTAA
The DNA here is from genome assembly GCA_030067965.1 of Latrodectus elegans. Lineage (NCBI taxonomy): Eukaryota > Metazoa > Arthropoda > Arachnida > Araneae > Theridiidae > Latrodectus > Latrodectus elegans. Next base: position 33,454,460 of record CM057818.1, on the reverse strand, counting down.
TTAATATTTTAATGTTGTAAAGTCTGAGTTATGTTATTTAACATTATTTTGCCATATAATTATTCTTCAAATAAAATATCAAGTCACCTTCCTTACCAGATATAATAATATTTTATGCTAACTATAAGTATAAATTAAAATTTGTATAATTTGAGTTTTATTAACAAATTTCTCCTATATAACACTACCATGTTACTCCTTTTACTTTGTATGAATCCGATGCATTTATAATAAAATAATAAATTTGTTATACTTTCCTGTATGAAATGATTTTGAGATAATCAAAGATTTAAAATGTCTTTAAGGAAACTTTTTGCTAACAGTATTAAATTGTTTGCGTGTAGCCCGATTTGAGACAGGTTAAGAAATGTATGCATTCTATTCTTATTTCATCAAAAATTGTTTAAGTTTTTTTTTTTAATATTATTTTGTCATATATATTTGTGTGAAATTTTTATTGTGTGCTAAAGTGTGCTTATGTATTATTTTTACATGACTGATTTTTTCAGACTTATCAAAAGCCAACTAAGACACCTGATTATATGAAAGATAGTGGAATAGAAGAAGATTGTATTGATACTAAAACTATACAACATAGGTTATTAAATGAAAATATGCAGAATCCTTTACTTATTAGTGATATAAATGAAGAAACCACAGACTCTCTTGATGTAAAAACAACTGTATCAGCCTTAGTCAGCTCTGTTAATGATGTGTCCGCCTGTATGAAAAGCATTTTAACAGAGTGTGAAAAAAATGAAGCTGTCAATACTACCAAAAATATTTTTTCTAAAATTAGTGATAAGGATTGCTATAAAAACAATCATGCATTATCAGTTCCTGCTGTTAAGTTACACAAAAAAGGTAAAAAAAAAAAAGATTTATGGCTTATATTATTTATTTAAGAGAATAAATATTTGTTTCAAAAGTCAGAGAGAGAAATTTAATAAAAAAAAATTATCAATGAGCAATTTTTGTATAATTGAAGAAGATGTCATAAAATTTTCTTTGATTTTTCTGAAGCTTAATAAAGCTTTTAACTTGCCGATTTTTTTTATGTTTATGATATCAAATGTCTTTTGCTTATTACATTTTGTTATAAAAATTATGCATGTAAAAAGTTACAATTGCACCTTTGTGAATATAAAAGCATTATATATTTTAATTAAGTTATTCTTTAACAAAATTTTGCAAAATGAAAATAAATGGTATTAGGGCTTTTAAAAATAAAGATTTGAATTTCTAATTATAAAAAAATTAATTAATAGTTATTTTAGAGCATTCTTTGTCAGGATTTAATATTATTAAATAAAGCCATCAATATATGGGAATTTAATAAAAAAAATAAGTAACTGTGTCCGTAAATGTTTATAAGTTAAAATTATTATGTGTTTTATTTATTTATAATTAATATATTTATTCTTCATATTAAACAGAAATATACAAACATTATATTTCAGTTTTACTTATGTTTAAATATATTTTCTTTATATTTATTTAAATAAAATACAGAATTTAAATATTGTGCAAAACACTTTTTTTATGTGATACTTGAAGAATCTGTTACTACATTTATTATCGAAAATGGTTAAATTTACTTTGATATTTATTTTTTCCTCTCTTGCACTTGATATTAAGCCTTGGCCTTAAGTAGATAAGATTAGAAATATAACTATTTTTTAAAAAAGTGAGTTCATATTTTGCATGTAAAAAATAAATAAATTGCTTAAATTAATTGATTAAAAAATATTAATAATGTATACAAAATATTGGATTATTTCCGTACTTAATTACTTTCATACTTAAAAGCATTAGGATTAAATTTAATTATTTTATATTTTACTTACATACAAATCTTTATATTTAGTTTAAATAAATTTTATTATCTGAAGGCTTTTATAATTATTATATTATTTATAATTTTTTGTAACCAATGACTTCCATTTTAATGCTGCATTGTAAAGTACTTAACTTTCTAAATCTGTTGTATCATATTTTTAACATCCACTCCATAATTGCTTCCTGGGAAGATTTCTCATTGATGTTGAGTGTCACAAGCGAGGAAACCTAAACAACTTCCCCAACACTCAATCTGACTGGCATGTATACTGAAGGCAAAACTGCAAAATCCCCCTCTATCATTCAACAATGACTGGGATCCATCTTTTGAGCTGAAGAATGTGGTCTTACCACTAGGACATGATCAGCCCATTCTTTGCTTCAATTGAAATAATCAAATTTTCCAAATGTTAACAATAAGTTATTTAGCTTGTTTAGAGTAGCAGTATTTATTTACCTATTTTAATTTTCTTTTTATTAATGTAATGTTATTTTTTTTCAGGGGATAAAGATTCACTTGATCTGTACACTATCAGAGCAAATTTAGACAAAGGAAAATATCTAAACATCGTAAGTTTTTGTATTTTGTGTCTTAAATGCTTTAAAAGAAAAAAAAATTTTATACTATAATTATGTATTATTCGTTTTAGACTTCTTTTTTTGAAGATGTTCTTTCTGTTATTGAAGCAAAAAATGACTTTGGAAGAAAACATTATGCTAATGAAGCTAAAGCCATTTTATCACAGGTAAATTTTTTAATGCATCTTTAGTTTATTTCAAAATATTGATATTATATTCTATTCACACTTGAAAATATTATAAATTTCATTTTTGACTGCATAATACCTCACACTAAAAAGGGTAATCAGAGAGTTGTAATTTGGTAAATTAATATATAATATTATGATGTTGGACTTAGATAAATATGTATAATAGAAAGTATATGTGGAAATATTTATGCTATAATTAAAAATGCTTTTAATTTATGTCAACTTAAAGAGTAAATAATAGTCATTGGAAAAGTTTCTATTGCCTTCTCTGTAAAAAGTGATCATTATTAAATGTTAATAATAATTTCATAAAATACATATTTTGAAAATAAATAGTATCTACTTTTTGAAAATCTGCTACTTATACTTTTGTTTCATATCACTCTAAAATTTTTATATCATAGAAATATATTGCTTGACTTTTCAGTCTTTTCTTGAAATTACCATGTTTCATTAATAGGTTCTAAATAAATTTTTGGTATTGTTCAATTTTTTATACTTGTTTTGTAAAATTTTGTGAATTTTATTTTATTATTTATTTATTTATCTTTTTTTTTCCTTCAAAATAAGTATTTTAACTGTTAAACACATCAAACTTGTCATAAATTGTTTTAATCTTGAATTCAGTAAAAAAGTCTTTAACATGGAACTTTTAATAGTTTATAACAATTTATCCTACTAATAGAGTTATGATAGATAACTTGTCTGTTTCTACTTTTTATTAACTTAGTTAAAATTTCCATTAATATATTTTCGAGATAAAAATGTAAACTAAAATAAAATTATTAAAAAAAACTAAAGTATTGGAATTAAAATTTTACCAACCATTTTATATTTGATATGATTAATATTTAATTTGACCATTCAGTCACATTAATTGAATGCAAATTTTAACTATATTAAGTTTTCAAAGAATTTTTTATACATTAAAATTATTAGCAGCTCTATTAATTTACATTCTTAAATCATGTTGGATTTTTGGTATGTGACAATATTCAATGCTGAAAAGAAACTAGTTATATTAATATAAATAAATTCTTTATTATCATGTGTTGTTTTTATTTTTATGCCATTCGTTTGATTGTTAGTTGCTATTTCGTAGCAATATATATATATATATTGCTATAAAATAATATATATACATATTTTTTATATGAAAAATATTAAAAGTATTTATGAAAAGATGTAAGCATTAAATATTAATTTCTGTTTTGTAAATAGCAAACAGAGAAAATATTTCCATGGTTTAAAATACCAGTTACAAAAGTTTGGGCACAAAAAATTGATCTTCCTGAAGGAATGCTTCCAAATGCTGTTATACCACCTAACATGGATCATACTTATTCCCAGTATTTAGAAAGAGTTGATGTTTTTCCCCATCTCAAAACAGAAAGTAAATATATTGTTAATTATAACTATAATTTTTTTATGCACATATGTGCAATTCATCCTCAGATTTTGGAGGTAATTCTCATTGAATTTTTCAAACATTTTAATTGCATAAAATCAGATTATGGGCTTTATGATTAATGGAATTGCTTAATTTGCTTAAATATTTTGACACCTGTATTATAATTGATTGATCTAAATGAATGAATTGTGATTTTTATTCTTTATTGTGATTTGTTAAGTGTTTGATTAACAAAAAGTCTGTTTTAACTGTACGCTAAATTTGAAGCAGTGATATATATAAAAATTTTTCATATATCATGCCTTCACCATTACACTGAAAATAATGGTTTAAATAAAACATCTATTTTTCCCAAAAAGACTTTCTCTATATTATATTAATAGAGAATTCCTTTAAGAAATTGTTCTCCATTATATTTATAAATAGCTGATTTCCCTGATTTTACACATACTTAATTTATATATTTCATATTTTATGTATGCTGTTCATTTAGCATTCAGATTTATTTGGTGTTGCTGTTATTGTAACCATGATTTATTATTTTATTTGGATTTGTCTTGTATTTTTATTTAATTTTATGGCATAAATATGCAATACAAAATTTCTGTATGCTTTCTTACTAAACAATTGCAATTAAAATCTATAATTATTCTGGAAGCCCTAATTTGGGCTGAGTTGGATATAGTTTTTTGGTGTTTGCCTTCCGAGTAAATATTGTATGAAGGAATCTAAATAAGTAATAATCTGGCATCTTTTCCCAACAATTGTGCATTCAAAAAATATGTGACATCTGTCTTTCAATAATTACCGGAATCACTTCTCAATGCCTCATAAAGCACAATCTTACCATTACATCTTATTAAATCTTATAACTTGATTAAAATGTTTTTAAAATTTTATATAACTCATATAGATCAACAGACCATTTTTGATTATTTGAACTTTTTAAAAAAATTTTATTATAAATTTATAATATAAATTATATAAAAAAATTTTGTAAAATAATTTATAACATTTATTTGCTTTGAATATTTTTCAGATTTTATATTTTTGCTTAATTATCAAATAAGCATTTTCCAATTGTGTTTAAGAAAATCAAACATGGATGGTATCATTTAATTTTTACATTTATGACTATTTTCTAGAACAAGTGTCTTATATCAGTGGAGGAAAAACGCAGTAATTCGATAATATTTTTTAATGTGATTTATGAAATAAGTGAAAAATGGGGAAAATATTCCAGTATAATAATTAAAGGTGATAATTAAGAAAACAAATTCTCATTTATCTTTTTGTTTGTTTCATATTGTTTGGGTAGAACTTTTTAAAAGTATCTCATTTAATTGATTTTAGTATATTCACGCAGATTGTATATATATGTAACAGTACTTTAAAAAATTATGTATAACTTTAAAATGCTGTTTGAAATTTATAGGATTTTTACCATGAATGTCTAATCCACATCGGCAACAAGATAAATTATAAAATTTTCAATATAAATAGATTATGTTTTCTACCTCTTTTAAAAAAGTATGAAGAATATTACTATAGTTATATTCAAGTTCCTTGCTTATATGAATGAATAATTGATAATATCAAAAGAATTTTTTTAAAGATGTTGCACCAAAAAATGATAATAAATGTTACGTATACATCATTTTAATAATATAATTGCACAGAATATATTTTATGAATCAAAGAAAGAGTACATTCTAATTAATTGCTTCCTTTGGGAATAAAAACTTTTTCTTACATGAAAAGTGTAATCATTAAAGTCCTACAAGTGCCACTAAGAAAAGTTACAGTTTAAAATTTTTCTTATACTTGGAGAAAGTTGAATGATTATTGCTCTGACTTTCAGTTTTATGACTCATGAATTCAAGTCCTATCTCAGGCTTGAATATTTCTAGGTGTTTGGAATTCCCTTTAAACTATACACCTGGTCTACTTGTGCAAATAAAAATGATTGCTGAATAACATTCAAACTGAATTATTATTGGTGGGAAAAAGAAACGTGTCAATTTACCGATTCTCTCTTGCATCCTGCGTATGTACATTTTGGTTTAGATTCCTTTTTAATATTTGCTGTTTATTTCATAAAAAATTTCATTATTTCTGTAATAAAATAAAATGAAGCTGTTAGGCTTCTACAGTTTAAAAATTCAATAATTTTGTAATCCACAAGAGATTTTTCTTTTTTATGATTTTTAAATTAGTAATTTTTTTTAAATTGGCAGGATTGTGCTTTTTTGTGATTTATGTAATTAAAAAATCTTTCTGTTTTATTTACATTGATCCTTATCACATTTATCCTAAAAAACTACCAAAATTTTAAAGAAATCACTATATCTTCTTTATTTTTGTCATCTGGCATCACTAGGTCTTTAAAATGAATTCTTCATCAATAATATTGTAGTACATAAAAATCTATTATATGTTTATCTACTTATAAATTCTATTATCTGAAAATAATAAATTATAAAAGGATTATATTATATGTCAAATGTTTTCACATTATTTCAATGAGCATGAATCTGTTTTCAGAGAAACTGTAAAGGGCTAGTACAATATATTTGAAAATATTTTTTTCATGAACTTATACAAAAAAAAAAAAAAAGTAAGGAAAAAACGGCAAACAAAATTAATGAAAATAAAATATTGAAATGTATAGTATTTTTAGTAATCAGTATCATTGTTAACCAAGTAGCTATTTGAAAAGTGAAACTTAAACATCGTATTGTATAAAATTGCAATTATTTTGGATTAAAGGGAACTAAGCCTTTCTGTAGCACTTTCTAAATAGTTAATATTTGTGATATGAATCATTTTGTGTTAGTTTTGAATGTCTGTCAAACATTATTAAAATATAAATTAACAACTGTATTTTAATTAAAGTGATCATATTGTTTGAAATTATTTTGTTTAATTTAAAACAAAGAAAATAAAAAGTAATCATTATAAGTGGATTTGAATGACTATAATAACTTGTATCATCTACTACATGACATGTAACTCATTATTTTCCATATTGAATTAAAATTCTTCATGGTGTAACTACCATGTTTAAAACTAGTGATAATGAAGATAAATTATATATATAATTTAATGAATCCAGTTTTTATGACTTACTGAATAAAAAAATATTTGGCAGTACAGTTTTAATAAGGATGCTAGTAAATAAGGGGTTCAATTTATAATAGTGCTTATTTACTTACTTACTGTACTTATAATTCATACATCCCTGTTTTGCTATATAATAGTCAATATGTATTTATTATTATTATTTTTTTGGAAAATATGCATTTTTGTTTATTATTATTTTTATTTTACTTAGGTGAAATACCTTTACCTGATACACGATTGTGTGTCCTTTGTGGTTATCCTGGAGATAGTAAGCCTAAGGTGAGTTTCATTTAATGAATGATAACTAAATGAATTTTTAATTATCATTGTTCCTTGCATTTATATATTAATCATCTGTATTTTAGAAATGTGGGCGATTAATTTACTGTGGACAGGATGATTGGATTCATGTAAATTGTGCAATGTGGTCTGCTGAAGTTTTTCAGCAAGAGGATGGTTCCTTAAGGAATATTTATCCTGCTGTATCTAGAGGTAAAGTAATGGTATGTAAAATTTATTGCCATTTTTTTTCAGACAAATAATTAGCTGATAATTCATTTTAAGTCTAATAAAAAAAAATTTTATTACTCAAAATGAAATGGTATTTATTTTTTACTAAGCATGGGGTACATATCAACCCAATAAAAAATTATGATTAGGAATATTGCATTAAGTACCAGTCATTGTGTCATATGTTAGAAAAAAAATACTTTATAAATTCTTAGAAATTTTTCAGATTAGGCATAAATAAATTTTATTTTATAAAAAATCAAACTGTTTAACAGAAGTTAAGAAAAATGTTGTTCTAAAATATCTAACTATAGTAATGACACAAAGTAATGTTTAAAATAAAAAAATAAAATAAATGTAATTAGGGTGGAAAAATTTAGATTCAGGATTTTTTATTCTGGAAAAGGTAGTTGAGTAATATTGTATACTTTTTCATTAATCACCATTTATAAAAAAAATGAATGAAAATATTTCTTTCATGTTATTTAACCTCTCTGATTCAACCTTCCAAAAATAAGCTTCATTGTTAAGTGCTATTTTAACAATTAAGTATTAATTATTTCAACTATTTAATTATTTAAAATCATATTTGATGTCAAGGACACTCAATTTGTTACCTCTACCACCTAGAGGTGTTCTCTTCAGTATTATTTCTGCATAAAATTACAAGCTTCAATATTTCTTGTTATCATTAACAATTTAATAACTAAGCATTTTGTCTCATTCCACATGTAAAAGAATGTCATTCCTAGCTAATTCATAAAGTCATCGATTATTTTCCTAATTATCCAAATAACAATAATAACTTATTAAATTGACATAAATGTCTCAAAATTATGTGATGAATTTTATATGTCGGGTATATTTCTTCTAAATCAATTGAAGTAACATTTAAATGTTGATTTTTCAACTGTTACTAATCCTGAATTTCTGAAAACCTAGCATTGTGAGTTTTGTAATCAACCTGGAGCAACTGTTGGATGCTGCGTTAGAGGTTGTCCAGCTAATTATCACTTCTATTGCGCTCGTAAGGATGAAGCAATTTTACAAGAAGATAAAAAGATATTTTGTGCTCTTCATAAAGACAGTGTGGATGAAAGGGTAATTAAAAATGAAATTTTTAATTTACATTTTGTTTAGATATTTCAAAAGATTTAGAATTGAATGCCTGAATATATACTTCTATTATAATTAATAAAATTAATTTGTTGCTTTAAAAATTATTCAAATAGCTATTACCTATTAAAATTGTAAGACTTGAAATAAGATTTTCTAATTTAAATGTAAATTATTTTCCAGCTACTTTTCAATTTAAATATATAAAATAAATTTGTAAATATAAAAAAAAACACCAACTGTTTGTATCCAACTGTTTGCATGTCAGCTTTGATTTTTCCTAGTTTTTTTAATTTTGTTCTCTATATTTTTGGAAAGTTCTTAAAAAGAAATTGTAAAAATATTTTTCAATAAAAGTGAAAGAAAGCTATAGAAATAATGTTTAATGATATTATGCGTTACAAGCATTAAGTTTGTAAATTTTACTAACTTAAGTGATATCAGTATATTTTAATTAATTTTAAAGCTAACAATATTTGCTTAGTTTAAATGAATCTCCTACTTTAATTTTTAGAAAAAATGCAAGTATTTGATAATTATTATGTAAAAGATAAACTTTCCATTTGTTTTCATATATACAGATGTCATACTATTTTTAATAGAAATATTATTTATTAATGATACAACTTTTTAAATTATGCTATTGCTCAAGGCTCTTTTTACTTTAAATAATTTAATCTACTAAATATTTTAAACAATTATTATCATTATTTTAGTGTATAAAGGAAACTGGTTAATTATTTCATGTAACTTTTTGTAATAATATACTCTTTCAGACTTTCTGCAATTCAGAATATTTAATCCTTTTGCATGAAATTTCTTATAGTGTTAAATTGATTCATTGAAATTACTATTTTAAACAAATTTACCTCTTAAAATTGTTTCCATTATTTATTAATTACATTATTAGAATGGACAACAATTAGTGTTATTGTTTTTTGCCCAGTAAAAATATCATTTGTGAAGAATCATTTATAAAGGAAAATCTAGTAAATTTTAGTTAAAAAATATCTAGTAATTTAAAAAAGTTGAATTATTTTTTTAAATAGTTCTTTATTTTCTATTAAAAATTTCAAAATATAAATCATAAATTCTGTTAATTTTATATAGAGTAAATAATAACTATGATGCAGGTTGATGTTAATAATTTTCATTATGTTAATAACTTACAATATATTTTGCTTTACTGTATATATTTTAGGTATTCATTTGAAGTAATTAATTCAAGTGTGAAATTTTAATTTTAGTTTTCTTAATTGTATTAATTTAAATGTTAAGAAAAGTATTTCTAAAGAATTTATACTGTCTAAATAGTGTTCCTTCTATACATTACAATGATTATATCATCCATATTATTTATGGCTTTTAAAAATATTCTTTCTTGAACCAGATAGTAAATGAAGAGGATTTTCTAGTCACAGAAAGAGTTTTTGTCAACCAAACAAGCATAACTCCTAAATGGGTCAAAAAGGAATGGGAAAATCCAATGGATAAAGATACTCTCAAAATTGTTATTGGTATGGAAATTTTATCATTTGGTTGTACATCTTCTTAAATGATCAAACTTTCATAAAATGAATAATAATGCATTTTTTTTATTCTTGGATGTCTTTTCACTCTGCTATATTTCAGATTACTCTTTCTTTTAAAATTATTAATATTTGCAACAATCTTTAAATTATACTAATCAATCAGAACAATTAAAGCTACATAATTTGTTTAATATACAATATTTTTAGCTCAAATATTAATTATCTAATATTATTAAAAAGATGTTAGATAGTGCTTTAAATTGTGAATTTTAAATAATACTATTCTTTAATCATTGCATTCTGGAATAAAAATGTGTCATTTGCTTTCAAAATAAGTATTGAATTTATTCAAAAAATGTTTAGAGAAAAGAAACATTAATGAAATAATTAATGAAAAATTGAAAATGCATTGCCTGACATTAAAAATGCAACACCAAGAAGAAGTTGCCGGAAAGTGACTAATCTCAGCAAACAGAGAGAAACAGCGAAGAACAATAAGTGATCTATATTTTGAAATTATATGCATACTACAGAACAAGAACAGGGTATGATCAGTAGGTTGTAGAACACCATAGACATATATACATAGCGGTGCAGGCAAACCTTAGACTGTACCATTGAGTTAACAGGTTTGGAATATTCACCCATCACCAAGTGTCTCGTAATTTTGAACCATGATCAGGTGAGGAGGTCATACCTGAGTTGGCACCCTCTTCTCCTCATTCACACCACACCAGCAGAAGGACTTTGGAAGCCACATATTAACATGGGCACGTCCTCAACCCAATGAAGGGGGTTATCGCATGGTCGCGTACACTGTAGACAACAATACACGAAACAACACTTCTAGGCACTGAGTCTATGAGAGTATTGATGGTGCCCTGAGGGATGGTTCTCCATTCCCTGGCAACCATTAGTCAAAGTGTGTCTTCTGAAAGATGTAGAGGCATGGTCTGTAAATGGCATCCAATCATACATCAAAATTATTCAATTTGTGATAAATCAGGAAAGCACAGTGTCCAAGGAAGCAGCTGTACACCATATATTAGATTTAAAGTAAGGTGAATCCAAAAAAACCTAGCACTGTGACCACATAGGTCTGTTGTACCAGACCCCTCAAAAAGCCCTATTTGAAGACACCAATGGCTGAAGCAAAATTCAACAGACATTTAACAGCGATATCTCTTGCATCATCCAAGTTTCAATTAAGTGCTGACCTAAGTGTTCAAATCTGTGCAGAAAACATTTCACATTCACAAAGGATGTGTAATGAAGTTTCTTCCATATAATGACAACCCCTACAAGTAGGATCATGTAATACTCCTATTATGGTGAGATGTTTCTTAAGGTGGCAGTGTCCTGCAAGAAGTCCCATTTGCTCTCCTTAAACAGCTTCTCCTGAGCTTTAATAATTCTTTATGCCTTTTTACTAGGACATGTGCTGTCTAATAACCTTGCTTGTTATTAAAAATTTCTGAGGTATGAAAATGAATTTGCTTAAAATTTAGAACTGTTTGTTAATATTATATGAAAATACAAATGAGAGATTATATTCACATATAACAGTCTCAGTTATGTCTATAAAAACATAAGTATTGAGTTATTTCTGTGAAATAAACTTTATTGTTCAAAATGTTAAGTTATTTAAAATAAAAATATTTAAAAAATGTTTACTTAAAACTAAATGAAGCTCTAAAATTATAATACATTTTTAATTTAACCTGCTAAGGGTGCACAAAATTATTTTGGAAAGCAAACAATCATTTCATGTTTTTTTTTTATTTATTTATAATTAACAATTTAAAGTGTTAAATTTTGTACGTTATACATTTTCTAAATCTATGTTTGAATGATGTCGGTTAATACAACTACATAAAACTGATTTTAAATCCACTTTGATTGCAAAACTCAAATAAAAATTTTTTTCTTGTTGAAATTAGGTAAATATGATAATTATTCAATACTTATTTTATTCCTAAAAATACTAGATTTTTAAAATGATATTGTTTTAATTTATTGTAATTGATAGGTATTATATTACCTAGTCTATTAATAAGCATTTGAATAATATGTATTTGCCACAAATAGTTATCAGTTAAACATTAGTTCACCCATAATTTTTCCAATTGTTATTAAAATTGTTTTTAGTTATAACTAAAAATTTGAAATAAATTTTATAAATATTAAAATCATTGAATTCCGTATACTACTAACTAAAAATTTGAAATAAATTTGGAGTTAGTAGTATACGGAATTCAATGATTTTAATATTTTTCTTAACATAATATTCCTAACAAATTTGTGTATCTAATTTCAGGCTCTTTAACTGTGACAAATTTAGGACGTCTTTCATCACTATCACCTGGTCCAAATGTTTTAATACCAGTTGATTATGAGTAAGAAAAATATTTACTTTGATAAATCTTGTTTTTTTTATTTACTTGACGAAATTAACTGTCATACTTGTTTATAGTCTTTCTTTAAAATCACTCCTATGATAAAAAAAAAAAAAAAGAAATTAAAAGCAAGCCCTTGCTAAAATAAATTTATGGTAGAACGAATTTATTTAAAAGTTTTTTGTTGTACATTATAAATTTCAAAAATGCTGTTGCAAAGTTAAAGCTTTTCTACATGCTTAATTTACCACTTTGTTTCTGTACGCTCATGCAACTCAATTTTTTAAACTATTTTTCTCTGCTGTAATTATTATTAGATTCTTCAAAAGCTATAATTTTATGGAAATTGTTTCTCTTTTGTATTTTAGAAAATATATATCTTTTAAATTTATTGATTAAGATCTGCAAACTATGTTTATGAAGTGTGTTTTTAATCGCAACACACTTTGTTGTATTTTTTCCTAATCAAGGTACCAAAGCTTTAAAAAATTAAAGGTCAAATATATATATATATATATATATATATATATATATATATATATTTGACCTTTAATTTTTCTATCTATCTATATATATCTATATAGATAGATAGATAGATTAGGTTAGGTTAGGTTAGATTAGATTAGGTTAGGTTAGGTTAGGTGAGGTGAGATTAGGTTAGATTAGATTAGGTTAGGTGAGGTGAGGTGAGATTAGATTAGATTAGATTAGATTATTTGTATTGTAAATTTTGTTCTGTATTCTGTTTGTTTTATTATAAAAATATTGACTAAAAGATATAAAGGAACATTTTTATTTATATTTTAAGTCAGTAAAAATCTCTGCATAAAAGTAATTTTATGCAGATATTTTTTTTTTAAATTATGACAAAAGTATTATACATAACTTTATTGCTTCTTGTATTAACAAGAAAAACTTTATTTAAGAAAATGAAATATATTTAACAAGATGTTAGTTAATTTAATTTAAATGGTACAAAAACTTGAGTAAAATCTAAAAACTTTCCAGCTTTCAAATATTCAATTGATATTTCAAATAAATATTTTAAAAACTTTAATATTTATAAACTAATTTTATAAATTATTTAATCTATTTCATTGATTTTCATATCATGTGATAAACAGAAATTATGAAGAAATAAAAGTACTATTTTAGAGAAGTTATTTGTGAAATTTCACATGCATTAAAATGGTTACGATTATTGTAAGAAAGTTTTTATTCTGAAATTTTATAAACATAATTTTAGTATATACATAATTTAATCTTTATTAAACATTCTCAATATTTATCATTGCTAATTAAGAAGGATTTATTGATTTTGTTGCAGGTGTACTAGATTATTTTGGAGTACTAAAAATCCAAGAATCCGTGTAAAATATAAGTGTCGTATTGTGGAAATGAAGCCAGAGAAACAGTATCCATTATATGTACCAGATACTACAACAGTTCACACTATTGGAGGTATTTCAAAAAATGTTTGTGATGATAAAAAACTGGCTGTTACTTTGAAAGGTAGTTTTAATGAAAATGAACATTGTTTACAAGAAAAAGATACTGCATGTGTAGAATATATTAATTTGGACAATGAATCAGTTACCAACGAAGTCAAGAAAGTTTTAAATAGCATCATAAAAAAAATAATTAAACAAGAAAAAAAATTAAAAAGTTTTGATTTTACTAATTTATCTTGGAAAGGAAATATGAGCAAACATCTTGATAGCGTAATCAATAACAAAACAGACAATGTTAAAGTAAATGGTTTACGATATAAAAGGGAAATAAATTTAGAGCAAATTCAAAAAAGCTTTGCTTCTGATATTGAATGTTTTTCATCTAAAAAACTGGATCATATTGATAATAGAATTAAAAGGGAAAATCTTGATTTCAGTGATACTAATTATTCAGATAGAAGTAATTATCTGGATTATTATGCTAGTCTTTTCAAAATCAATACTAAGTCAGATGTTCTTATAGATGATAAATTAGATTTTGGTTCTAATTTTTTTACTGACTTGGTAAATAAAAGTGAGTCAAAAAATACCAAAAAAAGGCGTAGGAGTTCATCGTTTGATGAAATGCTTGAAACAAAGGTTGATAGAGATAAAACTCTATTAACTGATGTGATGAATGCTAAAGAAAAATATGAACGTCTACTTCATAGATATAAAGATCTTGACATGATACCAAGTAAAAAACAAGCTTTTTTAGACTCTGTTATTCCACCTGATTCTATTAAAGAAACAGTTTTACCTGTTTTTAATATACAAATCAAAGAAAATTCAGCTATAACTGAAAGTTCAGGCTATAGCTCCAATGATGATTCACATTTCAGGCAGAATAATCGATCATTTTTGTCTGAAGATTTGAATGGTAAAAATGCATGTGAAGGGCAATCTCGAAAACCAAACTCTATGCTTCAGAGATTAGAAGAATGTAGAAGAGCTGGAAGTGCTGCTTTTAAAAAAGATGGGAAACATAATTTGGAAATAAAATGTAAAAGCTCTCGAGCAGAAAAAAGTAGAGTCGAAACTAACAGCATTCAAAATATTGAAAGCTCCAAAAATGGTTGCTTAAATGGTGTTTATCAAACAGTGGGACCTTTTAAGTGTAATAAATGCAAAAGATTGTATCGTACAAATGATAGCTTCAAAAAACACATTGAAACATGCAATTTCATAATTGATTCTTCTTCTGGTGAAGAATCTGAGGATACCTCATCTGAGGAATATGTTGATCAGTACAATGCAAATAAACTTGAAACAAACTTTAATCATAAAATCAATAACTCTAATATTTTAAAACCTGCTACTAGAGAATATTCAGAGAGCAATAATATTGATCATAATTTAGTCTGTGATAAAACTCAAAACTCTTTAAACAAAACTTTGCCAAATAAAGAATATTTCAAGTCTGATAAGAATAATTGCATTTTTAATAACAATGAATGCCTTATGTCTGTAAATAATCAAGTTAAAAATGTACAAGTTGTGTCAAAAAATATTTCTAATTCACCATCCAAGACTCCCAAAACTAATTATGAAAGCCGTCAGCAATGCTTGAAATCTCGTAGACACGAAATTCAACATCAGCCGGCAATGTCCCATCATCCAGTAATATCTGCTCCTCTGCAACAAAATCTCAGTGTTCCCATAAATTTGGAGCAAAATTGTTTAAATCCTCAAGGAGTTATATCAAACATCACTGTAAATAATGCTTCATTGACTTCAGACAATATTTCAAGTTCTTTTAACTGTGCATATGGCAATACAAGTATTTGTAACAGTCCAGCACCTGCAGTTATGCAGCTCCCTTGTAACACTCTAATTATTCCTCCTAATGCAAATACAATAACTCAACCTAGTCCCATATTTAGGCAAATACCTGCACCCCCAAACAATTTCCTTCCTTCTACTTTTGAAGTGACTCAGAATTCTCAGCTTTCTTATGTTGGATCTATAACAATTACTAATAATGAGACAATGTCTTTAGCTGTAAATGTGCCAGATAGAGTTGTGCCAGTTTATCCTCAACAAGAGTTGAGTTTTAATTTAATTCAAAGTCCTCTCCAATTACAGCAAACCTCTGAGATTCATCTGTCAAGTGTAAATGTGCAACAAATTTCAATCCAAGGCTCTTATGCATCTCATCCTTTGAATCAATTAATGTTCCCTACTCAGACCGTTAATATTCCTCAGAATCAGGTAATGTTTGTTGAAGAACCAATTACACAGCAAATATCACCAGCTAATCAGACACCTAATTATATTCTTCAAGTTCCTGTAGAACAATCACAAAATTGTTCTTTCAGTGCATATGTTCCTCAACAGGAGTTCCATCCACAATTTATAAATCAATTTCAAACTAATGGCGAAATTTCACATACCTCTGTTGAAAATGCTTTGCAACAGTCTGCGACAGTTTCGCATTTAGAAGGGATTGCTAGTCGTAAATCTTTGCCTTTAAATTATAATAATTCTCATAATCCGTTATCTGATCCAATGAAAACACCTGAAATACAGCCTCCTACTTTACAGAAGATTACCATTCCTAGTTCATCTTCTCTTGTTTCATCCCCAACTGATATCAGCAATTGTTCTTCTCCTATTTCTGATAAATCTAGCAGCAACAAATCCTGTGGTCCTCCTGTCCTTAATCCGAATAATAATAATAATAATATCATGGATATTCTCAAAAAAGCTGCTGAACAAATGATAAATATATCTAATGAACGATCAAAAAAGAAGGAATCTTCTAATTCAGTACCAGATGGTAAAGCTGAGAAGACAACACGATTTGCTCACACACGAAAAGTAGCAGCACGAAAAGCAGAGAAATTGAAAAAGAAGAATCCTGTGATGAATGGCAAAATTCTGCCTCAAAATAAAGCAAAAAGTATTCAATTTAATATTGCTGCCTTAAAACAAGCCTTCATGCCTTTTCTTGTGGCACCAGTTGCGAAGGATGAGCCTAGCCCTGTTCCTTTACAAAGTAAGGAATTTCATGATTATTCCTTAGTTCTGGTCATAAAAACTATATATTTATATATTGCTATTCAGTATTTTCAAAGATAATTAGAATTTTATATTTGTAAATTAAATATATCTTTCTTGAAAAGTTATAAAAATTAAAATTAGAGTGTAAATTGCTAATATGTGTATTTTCCTAAATAAAATTATGTTTATTATTTAAGGTCCTTAGCCGGCCAACTTGTCTAGTGGTCAGCGTGCCTGACTACAGATAGGAAGGTCCTGGGTTCGAATCCCAGTTCAGGCCATGGATGTACTTTCTGTCTCTCTCTATCCTGTCTTTGTCCTTTCCTTGTGTGTGTGAATGAAGTATGAATGATGCCTACCCAATAAACGGGTCCCTATGGCATGTGTGAGGGTGCGATGGTGGCCCACCCTCTGTGGTGCACCTGGGGCAACACCTCGGCGGCTAAGAGGTCGCTGTTTCTGGCCATTTCCTTGGGTATCAGGGAACAATATATTAATAGACTCTGTTGCAGTTGTAACTGTCTACAATCTGCCATTGGAAAAAAAAATTAAGTTTCTTATATTTATATAGCAAACAAAATATTTTAATATCATTTATTTAATGCCATTAATTTGTTAATGCAGGTCTTCATATATATGTTACATATATTCCATATACTTCCTTATAAAACATTCTTTTATAAATCTAATCTTACTGTTTGTATTGTAATAATCTTATTAATTAAAGCTGAGAATCCTATATTTAATGACTACTATTTTCTTCCCCAAATAATGAAATTTATTACAAATTATTCTTTTGAAGTTTTAACAGTTATGTTTACACAAAAATAAATAGCACTAGCTTTGCAAAAATTGACTAGTTAATAATAATTTTGGAAAAAAAAAATAATAAGGTAGAGAAACATCTATAATGATATGAATTAACTTTGATTCAAATTTATTTTTGGCTTACTTTTTTTATCTTCTACAGTTTTAAGCAGGAAATCTATTTGCAAGTGAAAATAAAGCAATATAATTGAAGTTTACAATGAAAAAGTGGACAGTTTTGAATAATTTTTGAGATGAATTCTGACTTTAATTATGGATATTTATTTGTTGAAGGAAATGAAAAAGTAAAAAGTTAGTTTTCCAAAGACCTGAAAATCAGTTTCATTTCTAAATCATTAGATTGAGTAATTAATTATTATAAAAGTTGTATCTGCGAGCGTTTTAAAAATAATTTAAAAAATAAGTTATTTTTTTATATGTTGGTTTATTTAATTATTAAATTTAAACTGCAAAAGGTATTTAAAAAACAATACATTCATTATTTCTGCTTGAATTTATTTTGAAAGGAGAACATTTATGCATTAAATTGTAATTATAGGCGATAAAGATAATTATTGGTGGAAAATTTTCTCACAAATTACTGAAACGTGTAACAATTTCATTATTCCCAAGATATGACTTTAGATAATATCTATAAAATATATAAAAAACAAAATGAAATTGAAAATAAACTATGCATTTAGTAAATATGTATAGCTCACATATTTATAAGAGCTGAAAACTTGAATTAATATTTATTGTTATTCATTCTAGTTCTTGGTATGATATGAATTACAGATATGTAGACGACCTTAATTTGAAAAATGTGTGAAACCTTATTTTTTATACCTAATTAAAATATTTTTGAAAAAATACTTTTTACATGATGCTCAAGAATAAGTTTCAAGAGTTGTGAGAATACTTTTTAAGAAAATGCTTTATATATGTGAGTAACAAATTCCATTGTGATCATCATTTAGTTTATGTATGTCATAAGTTAATAAAGAATCAAGTACATGATTGTAAAAAAAATTGATTATAAGAATTAAAATAATAATTAATAATGATAATGTGTTCTAGAAAAAGTTAGTTTAATTTTCTCCTCTTTAATATATATATATATATATATATATATATATATATATATATATATATATATATATATATATATATATATATTAGGATATATCATAAAATTCATTGCTAAGCATTTTAGATTCACTGCAATAAGCATGTATGAAAAAAACTTTGAGTATTTCTGTTTGAGAACTATCATTAATTTAATAAATTATTGTTCTATATATTTATAGGTGAGCCATCAAAATTCCCCTCAGAAAAAATCCTTACTCCTCCTAATGAACCTCAATCACCTTCTTCTCCTCCTCCTCCTCCTCTTCCTTCTCCCCCCATGAAGGAAGAAAATCCTGATGTTTATTCATATCATGATGAATCAGAAAATATTTCACCATTACTCAGACTACATTTAAAGGAATTAGAACAAGGAAAAAAGGAAGACGAAGCTCCAGCTGATAAACCTTATCTTATGTATGAAATAACTAGTGAAGATGGTCTTCATATAAAATCCCGAAGTGCTCGAGGTTTGTTATCTTGTAGTAAATATTTTTATTCCTAAGAAAAGTATTATTCATTCTATTAAATATTCATAACTTATATTTGTATAGAAGCCTGGGAGAAAGTTTATGAAGAATTGCAAGATGCTCGCATTGCGGCTCATATGGATCATAAAACTGTTTCTTCCGAAGGTTCGTTAAACAATATTTCAGTTGTCTTTTTTAGGTTCTGTTATTTCAGAATAATTAATATTATCTCTGAGTACCATGTTAACTAAAAATTTCCCATTAAACAATTTCTTTAATTTATAATTATTTTTATCATTTATTTTAACCAAATTTTTATCTTTATTTTATATAATTTAACTGCCAGACATATAACTTAATGTAACTCTAAATAATAAAAAGTAATAATTTTAAAAAAAAAGATTTTTTTTGTTATTTTTGCAAAAATTTATTTTACTACAATATATCTACTTTCTATAAAATAACAGCTACTGAGTAAAGTATTAGTTTAAATTTAAAATTTATATTTTATCTTTTTTACATTATTATTTGTACATAGTATTTTTTCCATAGAAAATTTACTATACTTTAAACCAAATAAAAAGTTTCTTTATCTGTAGTCTTAATTTATGTGTTAAATAATGTAAATTTTTGGTATATAATTAGATATAAATGGATTCCATTTGATGGGCTTGGATAACCATGCACTTATGTATCTTTTGGAGCAATTACCAGGTGCAGAACAATGTCCTGATTATGAATTTCTTTTTCATCCTCCGAACAAAGAATTCTTTGAAGTAATTTTAATTTTTCTTTCTTTTTTGGATTTTTAAAAATATGTGCTATGTGTCATATTTGTCTCTATAGCTATATTTTAAAAAAATCATTAATATATTTTCTATATAACCAACACTATATTTTATACAAGAAATATTTAATATTTTTTTTACCACTGTTATCAACTAAATCGTCAAATGTTAAGCAGCTCTAGAAATTATATTATCTCATATGTATAGTAGATATAAAATATTTCAAATAAAATTGCTATGAAAAGATTTAAAGCATTTTTGAAAAATATGAACTTATGCTTAATACTTATTAAACGTTTAAATTAGTTTCTCCTAACAAAACAGAGATAAATATTTTTTATAATTAAAAAGCTTTACATTGGCATTGTGTAATACAATATAAATTTGTTGTATTTAGAAATCATTTTTGTTTTAACAGTTTTGAAAATTTGTTATTTAATATCTGATTTAAATTATATGATCATTTACATTGTGAGTGCTAAAATTACTGTTTATAAAAATTTAAATAATTAAGATAATTTTTTAAAATAAAATTAGTATAAAACTAGTAAAAATTATTCTATATACAATAAGTTCAAGGAAAGAATTTAATTAATGGAAATAATTTTATAAGCATGAATAAATTATATTTTAGCTCCCAGAAAATCCTACAGGCTGTGCAAGAAGTGAATCATTTAATCTTCGAAGGGATTATGATATGTTCAACTTCTTAGCATCAGAACATCGTAATAGACCAGTATTTTTACCTCCTGAAGAAGAAGAAGAAGGAATTCAGAAGTCTTCCAGAAGAGCTACTAGTGTTGATGTGCCAATAGCAATGCGTTTTCGAAACCTGAAAACTGTAGCTAGGGAAACAGTTGGGGTTTATCGGTAATAAAATTTTATCTAACTTTTGAAAACTCAATTGCAATGTCAAGAATTTGCTAACTCTATATTTGAAATTACTTTTTTCATTTATATACATTAGCAATAAAACATTTAACTTGCTCTTATTAACATAAAGAATATTTACACAAATTAGTTTATTATTTTAAGGAAATATTTATATATTTTGAATTCATAAAAGAAATTTGCTTTTCGGTTTTCCCAGTGCTTTAACATATTAATATTATGTTTATAAGTACTGAGATTATTATTAACTTATTGTATTATTTCTTACAACTTAAAATTTAGACTTGTGTAATGAAGTGCCAATATTTCAATTATTTCTTTTCTATGTTATGTTGAAAAAAATAAGACCAATTTGTTAATATATAAAACTATTAAATATTTATTTTTAATTAATTTATTTTACATAAATTCATTTAAATTTTCCAAAAAATCATGAATTTTTCAAAAAAAAAAAAAAAAAAAAAAAGATTTGTTAAATTTTCTGTATTTAAAGTTAAATATGTTATTCTCACATAAAACTCATTCTAAATAATTCACTACATTCTGTTTTAAATATTTGTTGTATAAAGTTTTATGTGTGTGATCATTGTATATTGATTTCAATTTATGGCATTTGTTGAGAATTCTGCAGGCATCCTTCTGTTATATTTTTCCATTTTAATGTAGATTGCAAGCAATTAAAATCAGAAGCTGATTTCTCTGTTATTAGTTTATTGTTGCCCAAATGATTGAAGATACAAACAGATTTGTATCCAGTATAACATTTAAGAAACATCTTGATAAAAATAACATGTTTAAGCATTTTTATTTACATTAAATACTTCTGAAATTAATTATTCCTGATACTTATATTCATTATACAATAATGGAAATCAAGTAATCAAATTCCGTATAATCAATCAAAATTTTAATTAAAAGCCATAGATTTTTTTAGTATGCCAAAAATATTGTTTTAAATAAAATCTATTTATTTGTGCACAAATTATTATGCAGGATAAATTTGAATGCATTTATTTAATGGCTATTCAAAACATTGCATTTATATAATTAAATAATTGTTTTTGTTTTATTTGTATAATTAACTGATTTACTCCTTTTATATTTTTCCAGCCCGTGTTTGGTTCTAAACAATAATTTAACTTTTTAAGGAAAATTTCAATTTTATTATAATATTTTATATCTAACCAAACTTTTAACAGCTTTAAGTAGAAAAATCGTAAATCTTACATAATTTCGAACATAAAATAAACTATAATAATTACAGCTAAAACAACTTGAAATTATATAAAAAAAAAGAATCAATTCAGTGTACAATTTTTCAGTTTCCAGAAGCTTTTGGCCCAAAATCAAGAGCTAACTCATTTTAAAATCTAAATTTGAAAAAATAATATTATCTTCCTGATTTTCTCATATTTTGGCATTGAAATAGGAAATAAATTATTTAAATGATGGAAAACTTCTATTAAAAATGAAATATTTTTGCATCACTTTTCTAGCAAAGAATATGTTCAGAAAATCATAATGATTATTATATTATAATCAGGATCTAGTGTTAAATTATTTAACATAGTTGAAAAATTGTCATGTTTAAACAGTTGTTTATTTTAAATTCCAAAATTAAAATTTGAACTAAAACAAAAATTTTGTTTATTAGGAAAAAATTATTTAATTACATATTTCACCTAATTAAACATGTTTTTAAATAATATCATTTTTAAATTTGTCAGATAAATGTAGTAAAATTTAAGCAATATTTTTAAGCATATTTCAGTTTTTGATATTAATCTCTATATGAAAAAACTTTTTTGATTTCACCTTTGTTATTCACATGGAATATTTTATATCTGAATCCATGAATGAAGTTTTTCTGCCTTAGAATTAATGTTTACTTTACAGAATTCATATCTTAGCAGTTAAGACACAATTGATCCCATGTCGTTTAATCACATATATTTGGAATGAATAATATTTAAATAATTTATTGTTTAGAAAACATTGGGTTATATATGAACTTATACAAAATTAATTCATGGTTTTTTTTTTATGCTAAAATTTATTATGCGAAATTTTTATGACTGAAGTCTCTTTTCAGTATTGAAGAAAATCACCTATGTACATAGATTAATTCATGTTTTTTTAATATACCCCATAATATTAAAACAATTATATTTTTATTATAAGAATATCAAATTAGAAAACATCTCCTGTATCAAAGATGGCTAGAAACTTTTGTAAGTCAGCAAAATTCCAAAAGAATTTTAAAAAAATAATTTTCATGTTTTTAGTATCAATTATTATTTTTTTTTACAGAAATTATTTACAATTAATTAGTCTTTAAATTACTTTACATGTATTGAATGAGTTTGTTGTACTATAAGTCTTAAGGTTAATTTTTTGCAGCATGAACAGTTATGTGCTTTTATTATAATTCTTTTACCTTATATTTTTTATAGATCCAGTATTCATGGTCGAGGACTATTTTGCAAAAGAAATATCGATGCAGGTGAACTTGTCATTGAATATGCTGGAGAAGTTATTCGCTCCGTTCTGACAGATAAAAGGGAGCGCATATATCAAAGCAAAGTAATCATAAGTTTTGAGCTATAATAGCAGTTTTTTAAAAAAATTTCTTGTCTTTACTGTATACTAAATTTTTATCTTTATTCGAGACAACCATCTGAAATGAAAGTACAATTTTTAATGCAATTGTTGATAGAAATAAGTAGTAAATAATAAAAAACTATCAATATAAATATATAAATTGTAATTTAATTGTTTTCAGTCATGATTTATTTTCTTTTTTATTATTTATATAAAATCTAATTTTATTAAAAAATATTCCTATCTTAATATATAATTTAAAATTAAAATTTAATGAATATTGTTAGATATCTAAATAAAATATAACATTGAAAAAAATAGAAAATTATTTTTCATCATATCACCAGATTATTGAACAATACATATTTTCTAATTATATTTAAAATGCATTTTGCAATTATTATGAAAGTTCTTTCTGTAAACAATATTGTTACAAATTTATAAATAATTATTGTATTTGTCTTAAAATATCACAAACAGATTGGAAATACTCACATTTTGGGCAAAAATTGTGGTATTTAGACGTGTTATACATCAAAAGCGGGTTTTCTAATGATTTGGTGACTTGGCGAGAAATAGATACTTCTGGAAACATCCATCACCTAAGCTCTAGAAACAATATCCAATATTTAACGAGATAGCCTAGAAGCTTCCAGAACCTTGGCGAAACTAGTAGATTTCCCCGCCAAGTCAGGTATAAATACCGCAGCCCAACACAGAAGGGAGTAGTTTTGTAAAGACAGTGAGTGAAGACGATTAGTCATGACTGCTAGTTTAGAGAAGCTGTTCTCTGTCTGAGGTATTTGAGACCTGTGGTTGGAATCTGTTACTTATTGTATCTAACTAATTGTAGCTGTATAATTGCAATTGTTACAGCTGGTATATCTAGTGAAATTTTTACAAATAAAAGTCTTGTGTTCATTGAGTGGCTGTTTTATTCAACTCTCAATTGACACGAACCCTGAAGCTCGGTACAATATGTTTAATGTTCTGAAAGAATTTTTTACATTAAAATTTATCTTCTTAGATTTTCAATCAACCTAGTAGCTAAATAGTTAATACTGAAGCTTTCAATTTAGCAGTTTGTGCATTCAATTTCCACTTCAAGCTTGGATATTTCTATCATTTTAGAATCTACTTTGTACTGCAGTTAAGATGGTTTAATTAGACTTCATGTACAAATAAATCATCATTGAGTGACAGTCAAATGAAACCAAACTTTGTCTTTTTGATGTAAGATTTTTTCTGATAATTTAAACTATGGTTTATTGCTAAATAACATTGGTCATTTTGAAAGAATGCATGCATCCTTTGTTACGTAACTATTTTTTTTCAGTCATTTACCATTTTAATATCACTTTCATTTAATTTCAAAAGAATTTTTTATATTTTTTCTTATAGGGCATTGGTTGCTACATGTTCAGAATCGATGACGATGAAGTTGTTGATGCCACTATGCATGGCAATGCTGCCAGATTTATAAACCATTCATGTGAAGTAAGCTTTTATATTTTCATTAACTTTAACCATAATGTATTATATTTTATACATTATTATGTTTTTCAACCATGCTGTTTTTCTCAAGTGGTCACTTTATTTTTTATACAATTTCATTTTTTTTTCATAAAAATATAATATATTAATAATAACTATGTTTTGTAGCCAAACTGTTTTTCTAAAGTGATAACTGTTGATGGGAAGAAGCATATAGTTATATTTGCACTCAGAAAGTAAGAATATTTATCTAGTTATCTAGGAATTTTGTTAGCAATCGTTAGCATTTATTCTCACATTTATATTTTACTCAACAGAATAATTAAAGGAGAAGAGTTAACTTATGATTATAAATTTCCTTTTGAGGAAGAAAAAATACCTTGTCATTGTAATTCTCGAAGATGTCGGAAATATTTAAATTGAAAGCTTTTAGTATCAAGTGAGTAAGTATTGTGATTTATATAAATTTACTTTTCAATACTATTAATGAATGTGTTGCAACTTTTCTATCAAAAATATTTTATCATGTAATAGAAGCAAAATGTTATTCAAAATGACATATTAGAAAAACAACACTTGATCTTATATATATATATATAGAATCTGGAGACAATTTTTCCTATTTTAAAACCAAGTATTTAAGAATGACTTAAGAATAACTTAAGAATGACTAAACTTACTTAAGAATGACTTTATATTAATTCAAGATGGCTTAAACCTAACAGTTAAAATCATGGTAACTATCAAAAATATATTAACACTTAAAAAGTCTCACCTAAGTTAGTAAAATAATATTCAGGAATCCACTTCTCCATTCTGACCTCTCATGAGGCTCATCTTTTTTAGGTGAGTACGGCTGTCCCAATCTTGAGGTACCAAGGAGTCTATATTCTCCCTCTGTTTTTCTTCTCTTCACCTTCTAATATTTTCCTTATCCTTTCCATTTCTTGACAGTTAGCAAGGGAGCTCTCCATGAGTAGCTTTAGCCACTCTGTTTGCTTCTTTTTTCTCATTGACAGTCAAGATCCCCACATGTTGGTCGTGTGTTTCAACCCTTTTTGCTGATTGATACACTTTGGTCCCCAGTGTATCAATCAGCTGGTCCCTAGTTACAGTTGTGGCTAGTCTGATAGGTATAGAGCAAAAGGGTCACATCTTTCGGTTTGGCATTAAGGGTGCTCACTGAATTCGAGCGTGACTCCCAGCATATTGAGATGTTTCAAATGTCAGAGAGAGATACGGTCATTCTCGACAGGCATGTAGAAATACTAATTCTATATATGGAAAATATGCACAATCTGGGCATGAAACTAGTGTTTGCACTTCAGAAATTTGCAAATTTTATTATTGTTCTGGTTCACATGCTGCATATTCCAAATCTTGTCCTATATGAATCCTATAAAAAGAAGTAATTGTGCAACCAAGGTAAAATATATATAATTTTCTCAGAAACAAGATAAATAATTAAAAACAGAATTCCAAAAGATGGTGTCCTATTTTTCTAGTTTACAAACTGAAACTAAAGTAAACAACCTTCCATTAAAGAAAAATAGTTTATCGGCATCTATTCCAGTTTCAGCTTTGCCATCTAAGTCCACTAAAATACTTTCTACTACCAACAGCACAAAAAACCTGCATTAACTTCCAATAAATCTGAAATTGACAATACAAAAGTTAAAAAACCGAAATCTCGGGAAAAAAGTTGCAAAAAAACAATTGATATTTCCATATCTGTTTCTGAACTTCTTAAGAATATGGAAATGGACTCGTCTTCAACTTTACAGGCCATCTCAAAATAAAAAGAGAAAAGAAAATCTACTCTGGGTGACACCATTAATTTCATGGAATTGTTCTGGGTCTCGCAGCAAAATTTAATATAATAAAGACTTGATCCAAGAAGTGAATTTGATTTGCATTACACTTCAAGATACTTGTTTGAAACCTTGTGATACATTAAAATTTAAACTCTATTATAATTTTAGGAAAGACAATGAAAATGCATTCGGCTGAGCATCTGGAGGTGTTGCTCTCTTGTTTCCCATGATGTTCCATCATCTGTAATCTCAATACATACAAATTTGCATGCAGTGGCAGTTAGAATCATATTATCCAAATTAATAATTATTTGTACCTTATACTTGTGCCATCAAATACTCATATGTAAAATAAGCCAAGCTGGCAGCCGAATGGTTACCGCTCTTGCCTTTGGTTCAATAGTTCGTGGGTTCGAATCCCACCTTGGGCGTGGATGTTTGTAGTGGTTCAGAATCCACTTTAAACCATAGGTCCTGTTCTAATTAGCCCTTGTGTGCAAAAAATGACCATTAAGCAACATTCAAACATATAGAAGATAAAGATCTTGACAAACTTGTACAAGAACTACCTGCTCCTTTTTTTCTTTATTGGAGATTTTAATGGTCATAGTCCATTGTGGAGCAGTAAAAATGTAAATCCTCAAGGTCATCAAATTGAGGGGTTCATTTGTGCTCACAATCTTTGCGTGCTTAATACGGGGAAAGAAGCGTATATTAAACAAAGTATAACTTTCCTCTCATTGGACCTTGCACTGTGCTCATCTCTTGCTTATTACTTCGATTTAAGAGTTGGAGTTAACTTACATGACAGTGACCATTTCCCATTTTTTCTGAAACATATGAAGGCTGACTGGAATATCATCATCTCACAACTAGCTATGATTTCTAAACCTATGATCAATGCAAATTCTGTTGATGAAGCAGTTAAAAGTTGTACTTCAGCTCTAATAAATGAAGCCAACATAGCAATCCTTAATAGTTACCTGTATTGTCACAGTATAATTGTGGTGGATTGAAGACTCTCAGTTAGCATATAAAATCCAAAAGAAATGATGGGGCATTTTTCAGAGATACCTTACTACTAAGAACTTCATAGAATATAAAAGAGCTAAAGATATTGCTCATAAAACCAGGCATCATGCTCAGAGGGAATCTTGGAAGACATGTTTCTTCCATATCATCCTCAACATCAAGCAAAAAGTTTTGGTGAAGTGTTAAAGCAACTAATGGTGTATGCAGGGAAAATCTTCTATTCCCATTATGTATAGAAAGACTACTAGGTACTATTCTCCTGTTGATTTAGCTAATATCATTGCAAAATCTTTTCCTAATATGTCTTGCAAGAAA
The DNA here is from genome assembly GCA_030067965.1 of Latrodectus elegans. Classification (NCBI taxonomy): domain Eukaryota; kingdom Metazoa; phylum Arthropoda; class Arachnida; order Araneae; family Theridiidae; genus Latrodectus; species Latrodectus elegans. Next base: position 33,425,930 of record CM057818.1, on the reverse strand, counting down.
TTATATAATTCTAGATTTCTTAAGATTAAATTGGTTGATGATAAAACCCCTTGATAAGATTCCTCAATCAACAAACATATCCATACAATTCTAACTTCAAAATCTTTGAATTGCAAAATACGATACTAAAAGGGTGTAAAACAAGTACAAGATCTGACTGCATAAGTTATGCTATGCTACAACATCTTAATTTAGATTCTTTGTCAAATATACTGCTTTTGTTTAATAGAATCTGGAGACAGTTTTTCCTATTTTAAAACCAAGTAAAGATTCTTCAAATCCTTTAAGATACTGTCCAAAAAGTCTTATGAGCTGCCTCGGTAAAATATTAAAATGTATGGTCAAAGCATGCCTCATATATATTTTTGAGAAAAATAACTGTATAAGTTATGAGTAATGGTAAGGTGATACCTTACTAAAGTAGTTTCCGTAAAGGAATGTCAACACTTGTTAAAATTGTGTTATTGGAAACGTGCTATGCTTTTGTTAACAGAATTTTGTGTTTAACTTTTCCATGTAGAAAAGTCATGCAACCAAACTTAGTATTCTCCAAATAATGTTTCTCTTTAGCTTATAACTTTCCAATCTTCATTCACAACCTTTTACAATTGCATACTTTCAAAGTCTGCATAGAATCAGTTTTACCCAACCTCTTTGTTCAATCTGAGAAAGTTACGCAAAGAAGCATTTTTAGCCTAATACTTTTCAATTTACACATTAATGACATTCTCCATCAACTTCCATCAGTACATGGCAACATATATGTTGATGAATTATAAATATTATATCAAGGATTGAATATGCATTTTATAGAATGTCAGTCACTGATAACAGTTAATAACTATTGATTTGTGTGATAGAAACTGACATACTTTATCACCAAGTAAAAGTGGATGCATGCTTTTTTGTGGGAAAACCAGCTTACTCACAGACTTTGATATTAAGATTGCCAGTCAATTCCTGTGGTTTATAAAATACAATTTCTTGAAGTAATTTTTGACAAGAAATCAACAAACATTCAAGCTTCTGCCTAACACTTTCTGAGGAACAGATCTCAGCTATTTCAGCTAATCATTACTTAGAGTTTATTTAGTCATTAACCTCTCATGAATTGATTATGATTCTATTGTATATGGATGTGCTGAGCGCCAGTGGCTCAGTAGCTTCACACCGTTTCCCATTAAGATCAGTAAAGTGAAGTGTCATTTGCCATGGGCGGTGATTGGGAGGGTGATCAGGTACACTCCCTCACTAGGTTGCTGGTGTTCCGTGGGTTGAGATTGTGTCCACATTATTATGTGACATCCAAAGTTCTCCCGCTGGTGTGGCGTGGATGTGGAGATTATAGTACCAGCTCAGATGTGACCTCATCACCTCACCATGGTTCAAAATTATGAAGCACTTGATGATGTGCAAGTATTCCAAACTCGTTATAAACTATAACTTTTTTCTTAGCTTTAAAAAGACAAGTACAAACCTAGTTGTTTTACAGCAATTTTTGCCCATCAAAATCAGTATTCTTCATACATTCCTCTTTTTACCAATGGTTCCAAAAGGGTTGATTATGTTGGATGTGTGGTGTATATTTTGAAAACATCTCACACAGTTACTGCTTTAAAAAGGTTTGTTCAATATATATTTCCGTCTTAATAGTTATTTCTCTGCATTTACACTACAAAATGTTGACAATATGTGAGGCACCTATTTACTAAGAATAAAATGCCATGGCAAATTTTCAGTTATGGGATTTTGGCATCTAAAAAGTGCTTCAATTAACATAATATAAAATTTTACTTCAAGTCAGATATACACTGGTGTTTCAATATTATAAATAAATCCAAGTGTAGTCGAAACAACAATATTAGATACTTACATATTAGTGACACCACTGCTTTTTAAGCTGAACGAAAATATGAAATCTTTTCCTATAAAAAATTTCTTTTCAGAATTATAAGTCGATTTTTCAAAAGTAGAAAAAAAAAACGTTCAAATTATAGGTTACATGCTTATTCTACCTAAGTTTTGGAACAAAATTAGCTGCGGTGGTGCTAATATGTAAGTACCCGATATTGTTGTTTTGACTGCACTTGGATTTATTTATTGTCGATACTAAGAGATAACATTGTTGAATATGGTATATTACTCGTTTTATATTTTTAATTTTAAAACAATTTTTTTGACAAAGAAAGAAATTTAAAATGCTTTTGTTATTTTGGAAGTAAACAGCAACACACTTTTTTGTAGCTCATATCTTTTATTTTCTTTTAATTCTCATTAAATAAGCGCTGAGGAACAATATGCAATTATTATGTGTCAATTTGGCAGTATTTGCATCAACTTTCCTAGTTGATGAGATTTTACAGCTACATCAAAAATTTCACCACAGTTGATCAATGAGTTATATCAATGAATTTCTTCAAACAAAGCATTTATTTGTTGAACTGTAGACATTAGCAGCATTTTATTTAAGTCAAAGGGATAATTTTATTCTTCGTGTAATACATGTGGAATTATGAGATCTTGTTTTATATGTTTGTATGTGTGCATGCAAATTTACCTTCTAAACAGAATACTTAAATATTTGACTGCAAAAATTCAGATTATGTATATATAATCTGAATTTTAACTGTTTATTATATTTAAATATCCTATTGAGCATTTAGAGAAAAAATTATGCATATTAATACATCTGTTTACAAAATGCTGTAAGTTTAAGAAAAAAATAATTTTTTAAGTAAATTATATGCATTGTTGATTTGATTTGCATTAATAAATATTTTCTAATACAATACAAAAACTTGTGCCTCTAAATGGCAACTTTTAAAATTAGAAAACCTTGAAATTATGTTTTGATTTATCTGGCCATATTGCTCCTAAAGTTGAGCTACATATTTTTTATTGAGTATAAATTTTATTGTATTGTATTTTTTTAAATTGTAGATAGTAACAAAAAAAGTTTTCAATATAGTGTTAAATATCATGCAACAGCAGTTTTCAAAAATCCCGATGAAATAATCTTCTATAAATGTATAATTTTTATTGCACATCAATTATTTAAATACAAAAAATAAGGTTTTCTTTTGTATGCAAGTTATTGATGTACGAATTTTCCCTTTTAATTATAATCATACAGCAGAAATTAAAATGCTTCAAATGTGTTAAATATTGATTAAAATTAGTTGCATTGGCATTTTATTTCAGAAATTGTCATGTTCTTGGTAATGTATTGAGATATATGATATGATACTGAGAGAATGTATGATTTCAGATATTATCTGCTACTGTAGGCAATAGTTAAATAATATATCAAATAACAGCAACAAACAATATAAGATTTTCATTTAAACAATATAAAAACATCTAACATTTATGGGATAATGCAGCTCAACTACTGGCTATAAAATATAGAAATTCTCAACACGTTGTTTATCAACTTGCTAAGATGAATGAAAAAGTGTTAATGGACGATTGATTGAATCTTAGATGACTGAAAGATTGTTTCTTAATCAGATAAATGATTTCTGTTGCTAAGAGCTGATAATATTTCACTATATATGGCAAAGACTCTCCTAATTGTCAATTTAGCAATGCATAAATTGGTGATGGACTTAGTAATGTGGATTGCTTTTCCATGAACTTTCATTGTGAATCAATCAACAGAATTGTAAAATTATAGGACCAGATCATGTAACTTATTTAGGATTTTTTCTCATTCTCAGAACATGCTCATTTGACACTTCTATAATCTCTGCAACAATATGCATTGTGATTATGACAACTATTGTTTACCTGAATTTTACAATCTGCAATGTTTCCATGTCCAAGATCTAAGAAAATTTTTCTGTATTATAAATATGCCATGTCACCTGCCAGAATTGTTTCAAATGGTTTGAGAATTGGTCCTGACACTTCCAATGAATGATTTGGTTAACAAGATCGCCCGATATAAATTTATTTAAATATGAGACAGTACTTTGGATAATCGATTTAAACATCCTTACAGACAAGGGGTTTCATTTTATACATATACATTATATCTATGTAAAATATTAACAGTTTAGAAAGAGGTTTTGTTTTAAATTTTTCTATACAATTTTTTGTTATATAATATTTGCAATACTAACTATAATTTGTTTCTTTTTTTTCAGATAGCAGCTGCAAAAAATAATTGAAATTTATACTGTGATAAATTTAATTATTAATAGCTAGTTGTAATGTATTTTAAAATGTTATATGGTGCTGTGTCTGATGAGTGTACATTTTTAATGAAGTATGTAAATTAATGTAAATATTCAAGAAATCTGACTTTTTAAAATATTTGTAAATAAAAGGAATTTTATATTTTATATTCATATTGTGTATATTGTTCGAAATTAGTTTTTCACTTGTAAAAATGTTAGTTTAAAAATAAATTTATATCACATCCTGAAGTTAATATGATAAAAAAGTATGATACATATTTAATATACAGTGGCTGTAAGCACTATGTAATATTATGAGGAAATAAAGCTTAAACAGATAGTGAAAATATTTTGAATAGATACAAAAAAGAAATGTTTGAGGTGGACTAATATTACTTTTTACTGTATCACATGTGTACTAATTTACATTGGGAGATTACTGGAGGAATACCATTTATAAAGTTGTTGTTAAAATTGCATTTTATTTATTTTTTTCCTTTAATAAACATAAAGCAGACTAATCAAAATTTTAGACAACAAAAATAAAATCTTTTTAGATGTACATCTTTTAAATTATACTTTTATAGCTTTAATTAATATAGAGCATAATTTATAATTTTTCAGATAATTTCAGTTAAAATATGTAAAAAGAATTCTCAAATAAGTTTTAATGTTTTTTAAAGCAAATATCAAATAAAACAAAAATATTTATCACATTATTATATGGCATTGATGCTATTTTTAATTTATATGTGTCACAAGTAAACAGAGAAAACCAATAAAAGTGTTTGAAAATTTATGTTTTATTCCATGTTTTAGTTTTAAATAAAATACTTTCTCTTAGAACATAGATGGAAGTAATTGAAAATTCATTCTACATCATTGTTTTATTTCTGTGCATTGTTTGTGTGGCATTATTTGTGTAATTTAGTTTTTAGTTGCCTACATTCAAAGACTACCTATTATAGTTAAATTTTCACTTTGGAAAAAATTTAACTTCTTGCAATACATCTTATTTTATCAAAAGTAAATGATTCAGGTATTATATGTCTGTTTAAATTCAAGCAACTCATTTTGAACATAAACTACTAAGTGGGCTTCTTTTTCCTAATTCACATTTTAATTGATTATTAATATTGATGCTTTTTAAATACACAATCAATGATACTAAGATAATATCTATTAGTTTATATTATCTTAAAACATTTTAATTTTCTCAAACTATATAAAAAATTTTGTCTTGAATTCTCCTTTTAAAAAGCTTTTGTTTTGGAAATAGTTCTAGAATTAGAAGATAATATAATTTTAAAATTATTCAGAGTACTAAATTAATCATTTTTCTAAAAGACAAATTAAAATTGTTACCTATGTGACATTAATTTATACCCTTATTTTGCAAAGACAGTACTTTAAATTTTAACCATTTCTTTTGCTTTAAGATTCTCAATAACTTTTTTTTAAAAAAAATAATCTAAAATAGACAAAATTCTTTTTCAGACACTGAAAAGTTTGTTTTGTGAACATCACTTACTTTTCAGAAAAATTTAATGCTTGTATAATAAATATATTTATTTCTGTGGGATCTGATAATATTCTGCTGAATTGATACAACTACTGCTATAAAGATAAAAGCGAAAATTATAAATCATAAGTTTCTTTTTAAAAAAAAATACTTTTATATTGATTTTCTTGTTTACAAAATTATGTTTTTGTAATTGATGAAATGATGTAAACATATTTTCTCCAAAAATATATTTATTTATACATATTTATTACTTCATTCCAAAAATATTTATAATTATCCTAGGATGCCCATTTCCATAATGATCAATTCACCTAGTTTCTTATCAATCTTTCTGTCACAACTTATGCTTATCTAGGACACACTACTCCTCTCCCTCCATCGACTGGTAAATTCACACCAGTAATAAAAGATGCTGAATTGTCACTTGCTAAAAATGCAATTGCTTGTGCCACTTCATCAACTTGGCCGACCCTTCCTAAAGGATGCGTTTCTTTGCCATGTTCCAAAAACTGAAATTTAAAAAAAAAAAAAAAATACTAGTACAAAATTACTTTTTTTGCTATATTTGAATTATTTTTATATTGAAAAAACTATTATCAGATACTGTCTCTTAACAAAGTATTTGTTTGAAATTTTATGTGGCTACTTATAATTTGCCTTGCTTTAATTTACCAATCATTATTAATCAAATTTCTGATTGCATCTATTGTAATGTTGTAATTAAAAAAATTCTTCTGCTAACAACTGTTTACTTTACATTTGAAGTAATATATATCGTATTTTCCTGTATATAATCAGCAGCGGCGTATAGTCCGCGGCAATTTTTCCAACAAATAGATAATTTGGTGTCAAATAAAATAAAAAAAATACACATTATGTGATTAAAAATATAATAAATTCTACAGAAAAAAATATTTATAGTGATAAAGATCTCACTATGAAATAATTTTAACTTCACTATGAGAATATACGAATTTGAATGTTTTCAGAGCGAAACAGTTCAGGTCAAGAAAGAATGAGAAATGATGCTAGTGAAGTGCAACTTTAATATTGTTCAGAGGAATTGTATTCGTTCTTGAACATAATTGGACAATGCTGATTATAATTAAAATAAATCAACGGAGTCGTAGCGCCATCTATTATTTATTTTAAGAAAAACCGAAACCTTTCTTTCAAAGCTTTATTGTAAGCTTTTCTGGTGAAAAATATTTTATTTATCAAATTATCCGCGGCGGGGTATAATACGCACAACGAAATTCGAAACACATAATTCGCGGGTTATATATAGGAAAATATGGTAATAAGAATTAATTCACGGAAAATAAAAAGTCTAACAATTAATACAGTATTTAAATTATAGAATATAATATTAAGTCTAATTAAATATAAATATCTACATTTACATGATTTAACATGTTACTATATTTGAAGAAATTAAAAATTTGTTGCAGAAAAACTAATTTTCGAAGAAATTTCCTTTGTTTTTTCACTGTTAATTTTCATTAAGTATTCAACATCAAAAATTAATTTCCATAACATTTTAGATGTGATATTAATACACAATAATGTCATTTATGGAGATAGATTGATACGAGAAATGAAAAATTCTAGCAACAAGAAAATAAAATTTTTATGAGGTAGAACTAGATAGTGAATTATAGTGTGCTTCTAAATTAAGTCTCAAATTCTATATACCTTCAATAGTTTTATATTCATTCTATATCATTTCAATTACATGTCTTCAAATTAGTAGTAAATTTACTTGGTCACTCAATGGCCACTTTTTTGCACAAAACAGATAACAGGGACCTACTCTTTATATAATTTTAATGTGTATTCCAAACCACACTACATATTCAAGGTGAGATAGAGTCCTCGTTGAGGCCCAAAATGGAAATCAAACACTTGGAACTATTAAACTGAAGGCTCTAACAACTAAGTTAGCCAGCTTAATTTAATGATTTGATGTAACTTTAAGGTGTTTATATATATATATATATAAATGATAACTATATATATATGATTGTAACATAAATATTGAATGCATTAAATTGAGATTCCTTTTATAAACTATAAAATAAGTTTTGCAATTCATTGATAATATATGAATATTTGATATTTTAGTCCTTTTCAGTTAATTTTAATGCAATATACTTCAAAGTTATAAACCTTTTTAAATATCCATTATTTCTATTTTTCTGACACAAAATACTGGAAAGATAATGTACAAATACAAGTGTAGGATAAAATAGGACCTATATAACAATAACAACTACTTAGCAATAGAAATAAACAAATTTAAAAATGAATCATCCTTTGAACATCCAATAAATGGCTAATTCGTTTTGAAATATGTGAAATCTAGTGGTGATGCAATATAAGGTATCAGTCAATCATATGGCAGTCTGAAAGTTATGTGAGAAAATTATGTTCCTAGCATATCGTAATTACATCTGACCTTTTCAATGAGAAACAATCGGCAAAAGTTACGGTTGGTTGGTTGGTTGGTTTTTATGGCGCCAGATCCAGATAAGGACAAGCTGCGCCAATCACAAAATATTATACACCAGTTTTTTTTGTTTTTTTTTCCACCCATTAAAAGTATAAAATAGAAATATAGTTAAAATGTACATTAAAAGTATAAAATAGAAATATACTTAAAATGTATATTAAAAGTCTATAAACATACAATATACACATGTATAAAATTAAAAACTTGAATATTGAATAAAATATTACTAAATCAGATAAAATTCATAAATCCTACGTCTTTTAAAAACGCAAATAGATTGCGATGGTGTGGTTCCCCAAGCAGTTCTAATGTTAAAATATCTAAAACGCTGTTGGTTTAAATATGGGCACACAATTAAAATAAGATATACTGTGTATGGTTCATCACACCATGGTTGGAGATCACTTAAGATCAAATGCTTGTGGGTGAAACGCGTCTGACCAATTCGAAGACGAGTCAGTCTGACATCTGCGCTTCGTGAAGATAAAACAGATAATGGAATAATGTGTGGAAATATGGAATGGAGTTTGTTGCTGACTTGCAAATTCCAGGATTCCTGCCAAACAAAATATATGAAATATTTGAGTCCTTTTCTCATGTCCATTGATGGTATTGAAGGCAAAATGGAAGTAGCTGCAGATTTAGCGGCAGCATCAGCTTTCTCATTGCCATCTATTCCTATGTGGCTTGGTATCCAACTAAACAGTATCTCAAATCCCTTGTTAGTAACAGAATCAATTAATTTGAAGATCTTAGACACAATTGGATGGCAATTATAGTTGTTATTCCTCAAAGCTTCTAATACACTCATACTGTCAGTGTACACACAGAATTTACGTTCATTTTTAGTTGTTACCAACTGAAGTGCTCGGTATATAGCCGTATCCTCAGCAGTGAAGATGGAGCAGGATTTGTGAAGGCTATAACTGTAGGAGGTATCATCAAGATAAAACTCCACAACCAACTGATCCTGGACATTTGGATCCATCCGTAAATACTGGAGTGTACATAGTATACTGACAGCGATGGAATGAGAGAATAAAGCTGTTGAAGAATAGAAGTATTTGTGTCTGATTTTTATTTTTTCCAAAAGGATTTAGCACAATCATGTGTGGATTATACCAAGGAGGATGTGCGAAAAGGTCGGTAGACTCGATTCGAACATCACATAGGTCAGATAACAAAATAATAGATTTAATACGAGAGAGAAAAGGTTGAATGATTGATGGTCTAGCATTATATAAACTCTTAAGAGCAGCACTTGGAATAGTGGAACGTAAGGGATAATGAGGAGTGGATATGATTTTAGAATAATAATTAAGAGACAGCTGTATCCGCCGCAAGTCTAATGGTAACTCTTGGCAGATTACATATAGACTCTGGACGGGTGATATACAAAATGCTCTACAACAAATCCTTAGAGCAGAGTGGTGGACGGTGTCCAATCTGCGTAAAATGGAAGATCTAGCCGATCCATAAGCAACATGTATCCAACTAAAACCATAGTCAACACGAGATAAAATGATTGATTGATAAATTCGGAGCAATGAAGTGCGATCTGCACCCCAAAATGTATTCGACAACACTTGAGGATATTGAGCAATCGCTCACACTTCTTCCGCAGATATAAAGTATGCGGAAGGAAAGTTAACTTCTTATCGAAAATTACCCCGAGGAATTTTATCTCATTGACCACAGGAATAGGTCTATTGCTTATGTGAAGCACAGGATCGGGATGAAGACTAGTTTTCCTACAGAAATGGACACAGCAACTCTTACTAGGAGATATACTAATACCATTTTGTTCACACCAAGTAGTTAGATTGTTTACAGCTGTTTGCAATTGTCTCTCAATTATATTCATGTTTGAACCCTGATATGAAATTTGTAAGTCATCAACATATAAATTACTATTAACAGAAGATGGTAACTGATAAGGTATGTTATTGATGAAAAGGTTAAAAAGGTACCTTGAGGGACACACTCAGCTTGAGTAAAAGTATTGGAAACTGTACTTCCAATACGTACTTTAAATAACCTAGTAGCTAGAAAATTCTGTATAAATATTGGAAGATTACCCTTAAATCCAAGATTATGCATATTACGGAGAACGCCATAACGCCACGTACGATCGTATGCTTTCTCAATATCGAAGAAAATTGCAACAAGATGGTTTCTCCTCACGAAAGAATTTCGAATTTGGGATTCCAGATCTACTATGTTATCAATACTGGATCGTCCTCTTCGAAATCCGCTTTGATGAAGAGGTGTGCAATTATTCTTCTCTAAGACGTAACTGAGTCTAGCATTGATCATACGCTCAAAAGTTTTGCACAAGCAACTCGTGAGAGCTATTGGACGATAACTTAGAAGGTCAATTGAATCTTTGCCAGGTTTCAATATTGGAATCACTATCGCTTCTCTCCATGATGTAGGATAAGCATGCTCAGTCCAGATTCTATTAAACAATGAAAGTATGTTTAATAAAGAATCATGATTTAAATGACGGAGCATTTGATACGAGATTCCATCTGGTCCTGGACTAGTGTCGTTTGCTTTAGATAAAGCAATCTTCAATTATGACAATTCAAAATCACAATTATATGATAGATTATGTCGATCATGAAAGCTTAGAGGTGTCCGCTCAGCGATTCCTTTAATCCTTAGAAAAGTAGGATTATATGAATCAGAGCTGGAAACACTAGCAAAGGTTTCACTGATGACATTAGCAATATCTACCGCTGAGGAGTGTATTGCAGCTCCAGTTTTTAATACAGGAATGGAATAATCCTGATAAATACCATTGGCTGCTTTAACTTTCCTCCATAATTGTTTGCTTGTTGTCGATGAATTGATTGACGACACGTAGCGAATCCAAGATTCTGACGTCTAGCTCTTCGAGCTTGAGCTTTTTTAAAAGCAACAAGATTCTCCAGGGTATCTTTGATTCCATTTCTTTCTTTGTTTCTTATAGGAGAGTTAGCACTTTTCATTCCACCAAGATTTCCTGTGCTTATGTGGAATGATGGAATTTTTAGAGATAGTAATATCCGCAGCTCGGATAACTGTGTCGGTGACATATTTAACGGCATCATCTATCTCATCTGTCTTAACTCTTGTTTCGCTAATCACAGCCAATTGCGTGAAAAGTGTCCAATCGGCTCGACTGTACACATAATTAGGTGGTTTGTGACGCACACTATTACTTCCAGCCTGAGACACGATTAGAGGGAAATGATCACTATTGTAGAGGTCATTTCCGACAGCAAAATTCAGCAATGGCAGGAGTGATGGAGAACAAATAGTTAAGAGAGTGAAATGTCCGTGATGGTTCGTGGAAATAAGTTTTCTCATCGGTATTTAGCAGACAGAGGCAATTGTCAGATATGAACTGCTCTATCTGACGACCGCGAGAATTCGTATCTTCACTACCCCACACAGTATTATGGCCATTAAAATCACCGAGGAGTACAAATGGAGCTGGGAGTTGGTCAATTAAATTATCTAGTTCCTCTGAATTTACGACGTCTTGTGGGGGTAAATACAGGCTGCAAACCGTGATAAGACATGTTACGTGAATTTTCACTGCTACAGCTTGTAGTGTAGCTCTTAGTGGATGTTCTGTACTAGAATATGAGTTTGATGTGAATATACAAACTCCTCCAGATACAGACGCATCACCACCATTATCTTTTCTAAAGCATTGAAGCCCACGCAGTTTGGTGTTAACAGTGGGCTTCAGGAATGTTTCCTGGAGAGCCACACATGCGGGGTTGTAGCGAGAGATAACAGATTTGACGTCAATACGAGAACGAAAACCTCGACAATTCCATGAAACAAAGGAAGTCATTAATGGCAGAAATGTTATCCCCAGCGGTGCTCATTGCAGTCTCAGATGAATCCTCCAAACTATCAGTATCTGAAGGATACAGTTTAACAGTATCTTCATCCAATGCAAGCCCGACTTTCCTTTCTGTCAAGGAAGGCTTACGGGCGCCTTCCTTAATAGTTTTAATTTTTTTTACTTGTGATGATCTTGATTTAGCAAATGACAGTTTAGGAATAACAGTTGAATACTTTGTCTCTTTTGGCTTTGGAGATGGTTTTGTTCAGAGTTTTGAAATAGTATCGGTTTGGATGCAGCAAGATCTAGAGATTTTTTTTGGTTACAGTCGCATAGCTAATATCTGGCTGTGGTGTACGTGAGGTGACAATTCGTCGAGCCTCCGGATAAGACACATTATTTTTGATTTTGATGGAAGTAACTTCTTTTTCCAACTGCTATGTTGGGCAAGATTGCGAATAAGCTGGATGGTTGCCTTTGCAGTTTACACAAACCTCTTTAGCATTGCAGATAACACAATCGTGGCCAACGTCAGAATAACGGGCGCAAGTAAGTTTACCTCTGCAAGTTATTTTTGAATGGCCAAAACGTTGGCATTGAAAGCAGCTCAGCGGATTTGGTATGTATGGTCTTACTTAACATCTCATATATGCAACTTTTATATGTTGTGGCAAATCTGGAGTGGTAAATGTCAAAATGAGATGTTTTGTATTCATTGATATACCATCTCGATTAAGAGTTATACGCTTCCCAGCACATACTTTTTGAGATTTCCAAGTTTTCGAAAATTTCATCTGTAGATGTATATAGGAGATCTGCTGCAGATATTATTCCCTTGGAAAAGTTTAATGTCGTAGGAGGCTGAATGACCACATCCACATTTCCAATTGATTTGAATGATTGTTTGAGTATTGCTTGTCTTTCAGAAGCAATATCAATTAAAATATCTCTTGATCGTAGCTTTTGAATATTTTTAACTTCTCCTAGATAAGATGAAATGCTCTTTTCAGTGAGAAAAGGTGAGACAAATTGGAAAGAGCCACCTTCAGTTCTTTTAACAATAAAATACTTGGCATTTTACATAGACAACTGTTGCTCTAAAGGGAGAGAAGAATTAATTGTTTTGTTCATATAGTATATCTCAAAATTCAGGGACTAGACAACATCACCCACCACTGAGCCCTACAAGGGGATGCAGCAAATCAACTGCACCAGTGCTAGCCAGGTCCTATATGCTCACTGTACATCCCTGAAGTGGTCTCCACTTTTAACGAGTCACCCAATAGATATACCGATCGCTTGATCCATAAGGCCGATTGATATGCTGAGGACCACAACATACCTCCCGTTTACCTGAAACAGAGGCCGAAGTAATGTGTTTGTCTCTGGGGGCTTTAATTACCAGGACCCTCCTTTCCAGGGACACGGGTCTCCACGCACGGGAAATACGTGGGCGATTTAGTCCCCAAGAGGAGCTAATATCAACAGAGCGGCGAAAGCTTCTCAAGGGGAGCCCTCAACCTCTTACAAAGCAACTACAATGAGGGAGAAAAGGAAGAAAAAGCAGAAGAGTAGAAGCGAGAGGAAAGTAAAGAGGACAGATCACTAGGGTACCTCAGGATTGTGATACCCGTGTTTACCTAAAGAAGGTAAACCCCCTGAGAGGTCGGCAAAAGTCAAAATTGAAGGACCATGATTGACAGATGTTGAAAAGGATAGTCGCCCAAAATCGCAAGACTGCTCTGCAGCAGATGTCTAAGGTAAATAACCACTTTTCATGAGCATGATGAAGTGGAACATATAAGTTGTTATCCTCAGTCCTCTAAGCTCAAAATCATTGAGCATTTGTGTGGTTTTTTAGCAAGCAAAATCTGTACTCAGTTTCCTCCTCCATCTATGCTATCAGAACTCAAGATGGGTGTGAATTCTTATTAACACAAGCACAAGGAATGGGTGTGAATTCTTATTAATTTCATTCAAGGCCTTTGCCAATCCCACATCAAATCCAAACTGTCATTCAGGCTGATGGAGGCCCAACTTACTAATTAAAAATGTTCATTTTTTCACTAGTGTTCTTTTTTTTTTTTTTTTTTTTTTTTTTTTGTCTTATATCTCTAGTATATTTTAATCTAAGCAATCAGAAAATTTCTTAGTTATTTTTTTTGTAATAATACTCAAACTGTGTTTCTAAACTTCAAAGTTATAATTTTATTATAAAGAATATCATGCTTGTGATGAAATGAATGATTAAATAAATTATTTCATGTTTTTAAATTGTTGAATTATCTTATTACCCCCGTATACTTATTACAAGCATTTTTAAGTACTTATAAGCTAATAAATGCTAAAATCAAAGATATCATGTATAAAAACATAACGCCTATATTTCTGTTAATCTCATTTTATTCATTAAAAAATTACTTTTTCATTGATAAAACAAAATAAGGAAGGAAATAAAAAAAAATTAAAAACTGGACTCTTTGTAAAAATATTATGTTGGGAGAAAAATCCACTATTTTTAAACGAAATTCAAAACTTCAACCTGTTTTGGACAATCAATTTTGCTCAAATATGCACTGTTTGATTCTCTAAGTTATTGCCAGTTTTAGAGCATATAAAGATTCTATAATGCCTTTTTTCATCTCTTGTTTAGTCTGCACCACATTTATATTATAACAATAACATCGGTTTTAGTTAATCAAATAAATTTATGTAGCAATTTAAATTGAAATTATTTTAAAATGTGAATTTTTGTGTGGAATTGTATAAAATAATTTGTATCTTTTGAAAAAAAAATAACAAGGATACAGGCGTAACATCAATATAATAACGCCTAAAATTTTAAAAATGGCTTTAAGTACATTCAAATGAATAATAATGCATAAAATATTTAGAAAAAAATTCTAAATAAAAAGCTAATTCAATTGAAAGCTGAAATCAAATACTATATGTGAAATTAAATATGAAATAAAAGTGTTGAAAAAACATTATTTTATGAGATCACATATAATCTGGAAAGGAATACAGAAGAAAAGCATACCTAAATGCCTTAGTTTCAACTTTGATACTGAACTTTTAAATCGAATTGGACATTTGCAAATAGATTGTTTTTAATATTTGGCTGTATGTAAATTGCATTTTTTCTTTTTAAGTTAAAAAATTAAGTCAGCTGTTAAATGCTATATTAAATAAATCATATAATTTTAGAAAAAGTTTTCACTGATTAAATCTTTAACATATTTTATTTTCCCAAAAAATAAAAATACTTTTTGAGGTAGGTAATTATTTTGTTCTTAGTATAAAATAATTATTTTCATGAAAAGTCTGTTTTGCTTTGAAAAAACCTTATTTTTACATCAATTTTGATTTTTTTGAAATAAATACTTAAAATATGTATCATGATTATCTTTATAATTTTCTCTGCATATACTTACTACAGTGAACACAATAATATTTTCTTAAATTTAATTTGGAACTTCAAACTTTGAAGAGCATTCCAAAATCAAATAATTTTAGAAAAAATGATGCTGGAAAAAAAAAAAAAAAACAATGATTAAAGAAATAAATTTTGAAACCCAAAAATATCAATTCAACAAATATTATGTCAATCAATTTATAGCTGTTAAAAATTTATTTTTATAAATTTGATGACAGGACTCAATCGATTTATTTTTGTCCAATTTAGTTTCTAAGAATAAGTGACATATCATTGGCTGTGATAACTTATAATCAAAGCTTCATCAAAAAGAAAGACCAAAATAAGTTTTAGAATCTATGCAGAAAAGAAATCAGCTGGTATGAATTTTGTATCATGATGAAAGGGGCAATTGCTTTTTAGAGAAATAGCGTACTTATCATAGTATAAATTTCTCATATACTGATGGAACAATATTTTGGGAAAAATAAGAAAATTATAATTAGAGCAATAATTTGATATTTTTGCGACTCATTAATGAGGAAATTTAATCAATAAGATAATTTTAAAAATAACCTCATTTGCAATTATAGAAATTCTATTTATGTAATTTAAAAAAAAAAAAAAAAAAAAAAACTTAATTTGTTGATTTAACAGCCACTAGTGGACCAAGGCCTACAGTGCCCATATAGTTTTCAAGAGCTAGAACCGTGGGATGAGAAATATTTGTACCAGTTTGGTGATCATTTTATCATTCTCAAGTATTACTCAGTTTCATTGATCCACCGAAGGGATGAAAGACTGAGTCCAGCTTGAGTATAGAATCTCAGTCCTGTGTCTTGGAATGTGAATTGTTACCACGTATGTCACAGGGCTTCTTATATAGTTTTTACTGAATGATGATTTATGTAATATGATGAATATAGAAGGTTTATGAATGTCATAATCATCATGAAATATTTTTGTTATGAGTAAATTTACTATATACTGCAGAATTATAATGATTTAGAGTGCTTATAAGGATATATTTTGCTCTAATGAAAAAAAGATAAGTAATTGTAAGTTTTGTTGCATTTCAACTAATTTTATGCAAATAAGAAAGGAAGCTTGAATGAAAACTAAAGAATTCAAATCTTCTGTATCAAATCTTTGTATAGTTATTTCATCTATCAGCCTTTATGTCATAAAATAGGAGTTTTCCTCAGGGTCAATGATTCGATGGATCCTGTCTGGCTTTGTCAGACATTTGGAGGATAAGCCACAACAATAAAAGTTTTAAGGCATCATTAATATATATATGTACAATATCCAATGACAAACCTTAGCATACACTTCTTCAGACATCCCACCTCTTTTATGAACTTCAGTAATGATTACTCCAGGGCTAAAAATAAAATCCACATCTAAATAACAAATCTTTATATGGCATTATATAAATTATGCTTAAGTTATATATTAAATATTTATTTACTCACAAATGAAAAAAAATTTTAAACTTACTTTACACTATTAACTCGAATGCCATCTTTTGCAAGCTCTGAAAAATATGTCATTTTTTTTGTGAGTTATCCACATTTTTAATGATTTCTATAAAACACTAACTATAAAAATTCTTTCGTACCTAAAGCAGAACATTTTGTGAGTTGATCAATTGCTGCTTTACTCATACAGTAAGCTGCAACCCCAGGGAACTAATTGTAAAGAAATTTTAAAAACAGTAATATATATATATTTTAAGTTAGAAATCAAATTTCAAATTTAGATAAAAAAAAAAATAGTTAATCAGTTAAGATTATCTCTCTATTGTGTCTCAGATTTACTTTTTAAATTAAAAAATTGTTGGTAACCAAAAAAAAATTTAAATTTGATATATATTTAAAAATAAAAGCTGAAAAATATTTATATTTTGCATATCTTATAACTTAAAACGTGCTAAATACCTCAACTGTGTTAGGTATTATTTTCCCTTACAAGTTCAAATAATCAGTACAAGAATTAGAAAATTCCAATATATTGGTATTACAATTATCATTTGGATCAATTTTTTTCAAAACTTCTAAATACTTATTTTACATCCAGGGTGGACTTTTTCTCCACAAAAAATATTAGAATTAATTTTATTTTATTAAAAAATCTGTTATAAAAAGGTAATTTTAATATTTATTCAATCAAATAAATTTCTTACAAGTTAAAACCTATTTACAGCAATCAATTTATGATGTGAAAAATTTGTTTTATATGAGATGAGTCAGAGTGAAATATTCAAAAGTGTCACAAATTTCATATTAAAAAAATCTTTCATAATAGATTAAATGGATTAACAGTACTTACCGATCGGATTCCTGTTATACTAGATACATTAACAATATTTCCTAAAAGGAAGAATATACACTTATAAATTTTCAAAATTGTACAAAAAAGTTATTTGTACATTATTTTTTCAACCTAATTTTAAAAATTATGCTATTTTTAAGAATTAGAACAAATTATTTTACACCAATGACATTATTGTAGAAACGACACACTTTAATATTAAGAATATTGATATTTGAAAATCAGTAAAACATCAGAACATTCTAATGAACTTGTAATTATCTGTGAGAAGTACTGATAATGTTAGATGTGATAACTTTAACATTATCTGTACTCTTCAGAGATAATTTGAACAGATCACAGATTTATGAAATAAGCAAAGAGAAGACTTTTAAATGGAAAGTATCCTAATGAATGCAAGTAATTTTTTAAAACTCCTCATAATCGATATATTACTTGTTTTATTTTTATCTTTCTTTATATTTGTATACACTTTCATCAAATCTCATTTAAAATTTAAATACTAAAATAAATTAAAGACAATTTGTAAAATTTACTCCTTTAATATCGGCTAAAAATTAATTTTTGATTTTTGTATTATTTAAATTAAATTTATTACTAATTTGTTTATTTAAAATGTTTTAATAGCTGGTTTTTTTGTTATATAAAGACTATTTTTTGATTATCTGCATTACTTAGAAGAAATGACTTGATGTGTATAGTAACAAAATAAATAAAAATTTAAAAAGCTTTAAATAGTCCTTCCTAATTAAATTTATTCATGTGTTTTTTCCCCCCTAGTTCTATTGTCAATGTGAAATAAAATCAGTTTTGTTGTTCATGAAAAGATTCACAAATTGGAACAAAATGCACTTCAACAAATTTTTCTTTCAAATCGAATGTATTGATGATGTCAGGTTTTCACATGAAATCAATATCATGAGTCCAAAAATATTTGACGATATTTAATTATTTTCAAAAATTTTTAATAAGCAAAACAAAAAACTGGAATTATTTTCAATTATTTAAAAGATCTAGTAATCATTAAAACTAAGAATTTATTTATAGTGAACATCACAATTTAAATTCAAGAATTTATAGATACGACAAATGCACCGGCAAATAAATTTATTTATTGTATCCTATATTTGTAGATTTATGATAAATAAATCTGAATAACATAAATAACATGCATTTTTTATGAGAACTTGAGTTTCTAATTAACAAGCACTACAATTCGGGGTAAACCTAAATACATATATGTCAATTATTTTTACACAATACTCAATAAATTTTTATATAAAAAGGCAATTTTAATGAATAACATTCACTTGATTATCACTAGTAGAAGAATCAAAAAATACAAATTGAATTCATTATTATATATACTTTCACTTTTTATACACTTATACAAAAATTTTTCAATTTAAAACACTTTCAAAACAAAATAAAACTTCAAACTTTTAAATTTCAATTTGATACACTTTCAAAATAAAATATAATTTCAAATACTTAAATTTCGGTTTGATACTTTTTTTTAAACAAAATATATATTTCAACCATAAATGAATGAAACTAAGTAATGCAAAGCATCATAAAATCATATGAATGCATTCCATTAATCAAAATTTGGCAATTTATCGATGTACCAGTTCCTAGCCTTATTTTGTTGCTATATTAATCTTTTAAGTGTCATGCCCAAGATAATCTCGAGCACAGCACTGGTGTTTGAAAATGTCCCGCCCAAGTATTACTCGGGGTAATTTTTTTTTAATGCATCATATTGTTATACCCGAATATATATCAGGAGACATTTATATCGGCTTCATCTCTTCAAACTGTATCTTGGGAAAAGTTAATGTGCACTCAATTCAATAGAGATAGCAGCACTTTACTGAAAATTTGAAAGGTTTGATGTTAGAAGTTCTTTCGTTCAAAGTGACAATTTGTGTACTCAAATCATCAAAATAACTTGACAGTTAAAGGGTTAATAAATCAATGCCTAGTCCAAAATTTAACGAATAAAAATTGCAAATCTTCACAAACCTTTAGTTTTTCGTAAATGAGGTATAGCTAATTGAGTTAAGTAGAAAACAGACCGCATATTTATCCTCATAGTCTCATCAAATTTATCCAACTGTGTGTCTTCTACAGTACCAGGAGATAAAATTCCAGCACTATTAACCTAAAAATATACATTGCTTCCAATTAAGAAAATAATTAAACACTAGTTATTTATAAAATAAAAAATTAAGAGTAAATTTTGATTTGGGATTATATTAATCCCATTAATCTTAAATCTAGTGTCCATTTAAAAATATTTTATGTAATTAAAATAACATGTAACTAGACAAAGAAATATAATAATTAATGTATGCAGAAATGCCACTTTAAGGAATTTCATGAATTGAAAAAACGCTTTTGATAATTTTAATGTATATGTATTGTCTCCTTTGAAATAGTCTATAAGCAAATTTAGCATTAAATAAACAAAATTTGTAATGCTAAATTTCCCAATGGACAATATTTAAGCAAAATAATGTTTCTGGGATTATGATTCTAAATTTCTTTTCTGCATCCATTTTATGTAAAAGTACTGCCATGATGTATAAATAGTATAGAACTCAAAAGGATTTTTAATCTCCAAAATCAAAAGCTATGTTTAGAAGAATCTAAATTTAATCTTGCTTTGTCTTTGATAGTTTCTTTTTCACTCAAATTTTATTCTAATTCTGCATGTTTCTACTACACGCATAAATGACTGAGAAGTGGCTTGGTTAAATTCTAAGAGACAGTACTAGTTCAAATGTTCCAAACCTATAGATTACTACATCAAAATGGATTTGTGTAGTTTTATGATAAGACCAGATTTGAGCATGTGCAAAATTTATTTGGAGTTTAAGTAACCTTTGAAGTTCTAGCTATGTGTCTCATTTTATTTATTTACAACTATGTTTGAATCATTTGTGTTTGAAGTTAACTCAGAAGATCAATTTTACTTTCAAAGTGAATAAAATTCAAATTTTCTGTAATTTTAGTAAATATATATAATGTTCTTTTTTTATTCTGTAATATTTCTTTAGTAAATATATATAATGAAATACCCAAAACTTCTATATTTGAAATCAAAAATAGTACAAGATAGCAATATTCAAAGCTCAAGATTGAGAATAATTGGGATTTTGAAAACTGAATATTGTTCAAAGTGATGTAATTTAGATTTGTAAAATAACTGTGCAGCACTTGTTGTAAAAATTAGAGATTGCACCAAACCTTTACCATCTCCTGGGATTTACCAGTAGCTTTAAGACTGCACAACTAAAATTGGTCATAAATGATGTAACAAATGCCCAGTTGTAAACTGAATTCAAATTAAACATAAGTGCTGCATTTAATATTAAAATTACTATTTCTTCCATTAATTCTTTCAGAAGATATATGACTCAGCATACTTTTCAAAATAAAGTATTTCTAATTTACTTGTTATGTATCCAACTAATATTATTTTTGAATTAATTTACATTCCTAACATTTTACACAATATTGTACTGAAGCTTTTCTTGTAAAAAAACATGTTTAATTATACAGTGGTGGCCAAAATTGTGGACAATTTTGGAAATTTTTATGTTTTTGAAGTTTGTATGCTTATAGAAAATTTTACGTGTCGCAAAATGCAAAATGGTATAAGTAATTTTAAAGAGAATTTATTGCTGAATTCAATGCAAAACACAAAATTCAATTACTTGCAATACAAAAAAGAAGTTAAATGATAATAGTTATCGATATACATTAGATGATATCTATATACATGGCTGATTGCAGTGAATTATCAGTACTTAGTATAGTATCCTTTATTTTGGATTACAGCTTCACATCGACATTCGACATTTCATTGAGCTGACAAGAGTTTTAAGCTCTTCTTTTGTTATTACATGATGCCAGGAAACAATTACAGCCTCAATTAGTTCCCTTTTATTTGATGGGAGCCTCATTTGGACAAGAGTTTTCAAACCTGTTTCGCATTCATTGCAATTACAAGTAGGAATTTTTGTAAAAAATTTTAATATTTAGTCAAGAAGCAATGACATAAAATAAAAGAGTAGATTGAACACCTACAAAGAGATATATTATTGTGTTACAAGAAAGTGGTTTTTCCTAGGCTGAAATTGCAAGACAGGTGAGTGGTTCAGTGACTACATCTGGAGTCCGAAAGTTTTGTTTACAATATCAGGAGACAAATTTAATAAAAAATAAAGAAGGAAAAGGACGAAAAAAGTGCAACATCTATTGATGACAGAAGAACAAAATGACAATGTCACCAAGATAGAAAAATGTCATATGTAGCCATCAGGAGTGATCTGAATGATGCTGGTGTTTATGTCAGTTCACGGACAATCAGGAGAAGATTAACAGATGTTGGACTGAGAGGTAGAATTCCATTAAAAAAGCCTTATCTTAATTTCAGCAACAAAAAAAAAAAAAAAAAAAAGACTACAGTGGGCAAAGGAACACATTAATTGGACAGATGATCAGTGGCCACAAGTTATATGGAGTGTTGAAACTAAGCTATTGTTATTCGGTAGAGATGGGTGAAAATATGTAAGACGTAGAATAGGAGAAGAGCTACATCCTGACTGCATTCAAGCAACTGTGAAGAACCCAGTTAAAGTTATGATTTGGTCAAGCATGTCAGCAGATGGTATTGGTCACCTTCATGTTATCAATGGGACACTGAATGCCAGAAAATACACTGACACTATTCTAGAACCAAAATTTCTACCTTTCATTAGAGATCTCTTTCCCAACAATGCTTCATTTATTTTTCAGCAGGATTCTGCTCCTTGCCACAAGGCCAAAATATCGAAAGAGTGGTTTCGTACAAAAAGCATTGAATAGTTGTCATGGCCTCAATCCTATCGAAAATTTGTGGCACCATTTGAAAAATCTTATCCGAATGAGGCACCCATCAAATAAAAGGGAATTAATTGAGGCTACAATTGTTTCCTGGAATCATGTAATAATGAAAGAAGAGCTTAAAACTCTTGTCAGCTCAATGAAATGTCAATATGAAGCTGTAATCCAAAACAAAGGATACTATATTAAGTACTGATAATTCACTGAAATCAGACTATCTGATGTATATCGATAACTATTATCGTTTTACTTTTTTTTTTTTTTTTTTTGTATTGCAAATAATTGAATTTTGTGTTTTGCATTGAATTCAGCAATAAATTCTCTTTAAAATGATATACACAAGTTTGCATTTTGTGAAACATAACGCTTTCTATAAGCATACAAAGTTCAAAAACATAAAAATTTCCAAAAGTGTCCACAATTTTGGCCACCACTATATACCTTAACTATGAGCCCATTTAGCTTCACTTAGTTGACTTTCATCTAGTCCTATTAGTAAATCAATGATTTATAATAATAATTAAACCATTATTCAATACTGATACATAAAGAAATTTTAAAATTATTTTTAAAGTATAAAACCTAAAATGACAAAATTTGAATTCAAAATTATAAATATTAAATTTTTTAAATTATACTACCAATATATCTATTTTTCCAAAGTAATCAACAGTAGAAGCCACAATTCTTTTAAGGTCTTCATCATTTGAAACATCTCCAATTACTGTAAGAATCTGAAAGAAAAATATAAATTTTTAATTGAAATTTTTTTATTTTTTTGAATATATATATACATATTATATAAAAATAATATATATATATATTTATAAATATATATTATTTTTGCACACATTTTTATTATGTTAAAGTTAACATTAAGGCATTTTTCATTTAAATGAAATTAACTGATACATAAAATACCTTAATTTTTATTTAGTGATTAGATATTAATGTCTTTCAAGTGTGCTCTCCTCTAAGAATCATAATAATTTTCAATAGTACACAAATTATTTTACTTCGTAATGATTAATGTGTTCCTTGAAAAGAGAAGTGGGAAAAGGGTTTGATTGATCAAGGAGAAAATCACTAAAAAAGAAAATTAATCAAAGAAAATAACAAGTCAAGAAGGAAATTAAGTTAAACTATAATATACAGAATGACCTAAATTTCACATTGTTACAAAGGTTATAATATACTGGTAAGTTAAAGGAGGAAAAAAAAAAAAAAAAAAACTAAATTTAACTTTTTTCAAAAGATTCACTTACATGCAAAATTATTTTAAGTATAAAATATTTCCCATGATAACAAATTACTCATTAATCTGCTTCATAATCAAAATTAAAATAGATAACTAGCTTATGTATCATGTTAATTGCAATGAATTTTATTTGTTTTGATCCTTTAGTATCAATACATTTGTAACAAATTGTTTCAACTGTTAACTAACATTTGTATCTACCTTTGTATAACCTGTATATTAATACATGGTTTCCCCAAACATTGTGACCCAGAATCTTAAAGGATGTTGCTTGATATTTCATTTCTTTTAATCCAATCAAAATAATTATTTCCTTAGCATTGCACTTCACAACTACACCAAATGAGGTATTTCAAAATAAATTAAAGATTGCATTTAAATACTTATTAAATCAACAAAATTCAATATTGAAATTCTAATTTACTTGTTTTAATATATTTATTCATGTTCAGAAAATGGTATATCTAACAGTACATTAAATAATATTTGCACAAAATTTAGTATAATCAACATCATTTGAAGAAAACGAAACCTATTAGAGAATGTTAACGATTAAATTCAAATTGAATTTTTAGAATTGGAAGTCAGTTTTTAAGTGAATGAAATAAAAGCTTCTTTGCAGTTAGATGGCCCATAGAATTAACTTTGATTTTTTTTTTTTTTTAAATACAAGTATGTATAAAATCTACACAGTATATTTACTATTTTAACACTCATAATGTATGTTGTTTGATTAGACTTCCATAGTGTTTTTGGGTGTTTATTGCTAACAATAAAATACAGGTTTTTAAATTATCCAACAATATAATTCAAACTTTTAAAATCATTATATAAAAATAGAAACAATCATCACAGTATACTGAATAAACACCACTAAATATTTTTTCCAGTAAGCAATTTTAATTAGCAACTGACAACTGAAAGAAATGAATGTTATATCTTCCTCATTTATTCATTGATTTATAAAATCATTTAGAAACGAATTACTTCAGTATCTTTCAATCCATTTGCTTTACAACGATCAATAACACTTTGCAGATTTTGTGCATTCCTGCCAGTCAAACTTAGTTTGCAGCCTAAGGCAGAAAAATGAATTGCAGTGCCAGCACCGATTCCTGAAGAGCCACCTGTTAGATAGATACTACAATGAATACATTTATTGTTGGAAATAAAAACACTAATTAAGATACAATTAAGGCGACAATAACAATTTCTTTAATTGCAAGGAATCTACCTGTAATCAAAGCTACTTTTCCAAGAAGATTTGACATTTTTTCAAACTTTTTTTATTAATTCACCCAGAAAAGCGGCGGATAGGCGCAGTAAAATCAATATGATAAGATAAAGTTTTGTTTGATAGTTTGATAACAGCAGCTTGTACCTCGGTAATATCTTGTACCATAGAATTAAAGAAATATTTAATATCAAATTTTTTTTTACGATAGAAAAATTGATTAGATTTCATTACCATAGATGATGAATATTTATTCGACTTCCTTTTAAAAAGTTTTTAAGATATTTTCGGAAATGATAGTTAACTGTAATTTTGTTAAAATTTAGTTGCCTAGCAACACTTAAGATTGGTTTGTATACACTTGCTTAGAAGTATTTGCAGTAAGTGTAACTCGCTCAAGTTTTTCCAAACATTTTAAACTAAAAATGGTGTCAGCTGAAAAAGATACTATTGATTTCAGTGTTCTTATGAAGCAGGTAGATGCCGCAATTGAAGCAGATGAGATTTATCACCTAAAGAATGCAGCGAAAATTCGAGCCATCAGTCAACGTGGAATAACATACGAAGATTTCGAAAATTTGGTGAAAGGAGCTACTCTTAAACCTATTGAAAAAACAGACAAAATAGCAAATAATCCGAGACAAACTTGGAATGCAATTGCAAAAAATGTTGGAGAAGATTCCGTTACTCGAATGTTTAAAAGCGCATCAATTTTCAGAAAAAATACAGACTCCTTGAAAAAACTTGATTAACTAATGAAAAAAGATTCATTGAAAATAGTTGCTAATCACCTATTTATTCTCATGTTATGCTCCTTTCAATGTAGTTGTATATGATTTTTTCTTACCATTAGTTTTCGACGCATTTTTTTAAATTATACTAGACATAACGATATAAACACATTAAAATGTAATTTAAAACACTTTCCTAAGCTCAATCTGTTGTTGGAATTATAGAAATTTCTTAATTTTGAAGAAAATAAAAATTTTAAAAATTATTTTTCTGTTAAATTCAGTACGTTTATTAAATCCAGTACAGAAATTTTTTCTCAAAACTTATTAATTTAACTTTAACATTTCCAGCCATTTTCTTAAAAAAAGATTATTCACATATAATAAGTAATGTATTTAAGCAGTTGTAAACAAAGGAGATAATAACATATTTTACTTGACTCATATACACATACATATAATTAAAATATATATAAAAAAAAATATAGTATATCTCATATTTCTACTGTGCAGAAGGAAAATATGTAAATTATCTAACATATACTTGACATCTCTATTTTCAGTTTATCAATCTATATTGAATCCAATGTTAATTAGTTTCCTGATTTGGGAAATATCTTTTGGTTGTTATTTTTGAGAATATATTTAATACTACATATTTTGGGGAGATATTGATTTTTACAATCTTCTCAATTTTTAGCCACAAGTTTCTTATGTATTCATTAATATGAAATTTATTTGATGCTAAAATTTTTCCGAAATGTAACTCAAAACCATTAATTTTTTACTGTCGATTGAAATATTATTAAAGGTATATAAAAGTTTTTTCATTATTTCAATATGGGAGTTTGTGTAAGTTTAAAAGTAGACATAAAATAAAAATAGGATTTTTTTTTTATTTGTGAAGTTTCATAAAATGTAATCGTTCACGCAACATGCTGTAGATATTTATAAAAATATAAAATTATTTTTATTGTGAAAGTAAAAATATATATATAGAAAAATATAACCATATGATTATACTTTAAATTTTATTAGTTTTTCTTCTTCAAAGTTTCAAATATAAATCATTATAAAAATCTATTTTATTTTTCTACGTAAATATCATCTGAATTCTTCGGAAAACGATTATTCGGATGACATGAACATGTAGATCAGGCATGTTCATCCCGCAGCCCATTCGAAACTTTTTGCAACCCATTTGAAGTTTTTAACAGTCTATATTAATTAAAATATTTGGACTATAGACTGTTGAATAAAAAAAAATCGTGTTTTGATCCACCCCTGCCTCCCCTACTATGAGCAATTTTATCTGAAATAATTGTTTCTCTTTCATTTGACTTCTAAGCAATAAAAAAGTAAACATTTGTCCAACGGACAGATTTTTTTTTTTTTTCAAACAGCGTAATAATGAAACTGCTGTTTTCCTCAGCTTAGTCGACTTTCTGCAATAAAATTTTTTAAACCTAGCCTAAATCAATTTCTTGTAGACATTCTGAAACACAAGTGTAAAATATGAAGATGATACGCAGATAATTATTATATTACGTATCGTTAGATGGCTGCACGTATTCACCGTAGATAAGAACCTTGTAGATATTCTTCCTCCAACAAGTGCAATCTGGTCAACTTTCAACTTTGTTTTGATTGTAATCTGTGATTGTGATCCAGGTAAAAGGTAAACTTACTTTTTTTTTCGATCACGTCAATATTCGTCATAGTTGAAAAAAAATTGAAGAAAACAAACACCTTCCGAATGAATGGGAAAATTTGTAGTTTTTTATTCAAGTAAAAGACAATGATGTATGTCTGATTTGTCATCATTCAATTTCAACTTTAAAATCATACAATCTAAAAAAACACTATGAACAAAAAGATGGAGAAATTGATAAGATTTTAGTTGGCGAATAGAAAACAAAGTTACAATTTTTGAAGAACATTTAGACGCTTTAATAATATATATTTCTTAAGCAAATTGCTCTAGCATATGGTATTATCAGTGCTAGCTTTGGAGTATCTCTCACTATTGCTAAAAATATGAAGCCTTTTACAGACTTACTATATTAAATACTGTCAAATGACACAGTTGAAGAAATCTGTCCAGAAAAACTGTATATCTTTACTCAAATTAGTCTGTCACGTCAAACTGTTGAAAGAAGACAACCATATGATTGAGAACATTTCCACTGAGATTCTGCATCGTTTAACACAATTACAATAAAACTCATATATTTCTCATTGGCTTTAGAAGAAATGTCAGATATAAGTGAAACTACTGAGCCTGCTGCTTTTATTACAAGTGATGATAGTCCAATGAATATTACGTAAGAACTTATCGAACTTGTGAATTGAAAAGTACGACCACCGAAAGAGATATTAAGCATACTGTCATAAATTGCAAGCAAAGTTGTCATATGAATTTGAAAAATTTTGTAGGCATTACAACACATCAAGCCCATTCAATGGTGGGAAAAATATGTTGGTGCTGTTACATTAATTTTTAATTACATAAAATCTTTTGAAAAAAACAGTTCAAACAATTTTGAAATGTTCATTTTTTTATTGTTTTTCACACTCAAAAATATGTCTACAAGTGTTAAATATATATGATACGATGAAAATTGTCAAGGTCATTAATTCAATTAAAAACAATCCATTGCAGCATCGTCTATTTTAAGACTATCATAGGGAACTGGAATCTGAATACGACGATCTCATTTATTACATCAAAAAAATGATGGTTAAATCTTGGAAACTGCTTATTGCAATTTTGGATATTAAGGGAAGAAATTGAAACTTTCATGAACAATAATGGCCATAATAAGCGAACTTTCGGATGAATATTGGCTTCTAAGTTCATGTTTTAAAACAGATATAACAATGAAATTGAATGAACTAAACCTGAAGTTGTAAGGTGAAAATAAACTGATTACCGATTGTTATCAAGATATAAAAGCCTTTGTAGCAAAAGCTTTATGAAAATTAACTGAGGTCAAACAATTTAAATTGAAAAGGAATCAATTGATTCCTTTTCCATTGTTATAAATGACTATAACAATGACCATAAGAGCTTCTTCAAATATTCTGTGGAAATTTCAGATTCTCCTTCATAAAAAAGTTTGAGGAAATATTTACAATATTTTTAGCTTCATATAATGTAGCAATGGAATGTGAGCCTAGGAATTGACAAATGGAGCTAACAGAATTACGATCAAGCATAGATATAAAAAGCCTGTGCGAAAGGAATAAGATTGATTATTATCAAAAACATAACCTCGATGATAAATTTCCAAATTTAAAATGATTACCTATGCGCATTATTTCAACATTTGGAACTACTTACCTCGCTGTGAGTTAAACCTGGTAAAAACATAGTATCGTAGCAGGTTGCTTGATGAAAGCACGGCCAGTCAGCTACGATGCACATCGACTGAATTATAAATTAATATTAAAAAAATCTCAAGTAAAATACAAAAGCAAGTTTCACATTAATTGTATGGTAACAAAATATTTTGTCATTTTATTTTAATATGTGCGGATTACCTCAGTTTAGTAAATTTTTACTTGGGTCACCAACAAATTTGAATTGGGGACCACTGATTTTTTTTTTTCAACTGATGCAGCATAATTGAAGCTATCATTTAAAAATCAAATCCTTTTTAGGATGGAGCTGTGTCGAAAATCTTCTCGTTACAATAAATTCGTCTGAAACGAATCACAAGGAATTTCGTCTAGTTTTCTTTGTCCATTCGAATTTTGCACCTTAAAAATTTAAATTACAATTCATTTGATTTTCTCAAAATCTAATAAACCACGAGTCACCATTTCTTCATCGGTCGGATAAGGCAAGAAAAAAAAAAAAAAAGTCAGAACATTATACTAAACTCAATGGCAAGATGGGAGCCAAGGTCTACAGTACCCATTTTTTCGTTGACAGAGGGCCGTAAGGTGCGAAGAATATGTCTTGGTTAGATGACGAGACTAACATGAAACCAGCAGTGTTTAGGTTCTAGGCATGATCATTTCTTATTTATTCATACAGTAAGTTGACTGAAAGTTGATCTTGTCCAGCCGAGGTTTGTTTGTCACTCAACGGTCATTTTTTGCACAGGAGGGCTAATTAGACCGGGACCTACGGTTTAAAGTGGATTCTGAACCCACGAACTGTTGAACCGAAGGCAAGAGCGCTAACCATTCGGCTACCAGCCGAGGATCGAACCCCGAGCATGTGCTTTGATACCTCGAAGCACTACGCCACTAGGCTTCATAATATATACTTTAAGAAAATCAACAAAAAACGGGGCATTAGAAACGAGTTATTTGAATAAGTTAAAAATCAATATACATAATAAATATTTTGTAAAAGAAAAAAAAAAAACAAATAATAGTTACAATTTCAGAAAACCGAATATTTATTCATGAGAAATGTTTCACAATATATGTCACTGATGCCTATGTCAGCTTTTATTCTTTTTGGCATTAATAAAATATTGAGATGTCACCTAGCAAGATACCAATTTGAATGCCGGAGGCTTTTGCCCATAATGCTCCAGACGTTCTCTGTGTGGGAAAGATTCGACGATTTTACTGGCCCAGGAAGTATTGGATATACATTTAGCGGAAACTCTCACCGTGTGCGGAATGACATCTAGCTTCAAAATTAATCCTGAAACATGCGATATGAAAAGTAACAAAAGGGGGACGGCAGAATTTCGTTGACGTACCGCTGTTCCATAAGAATGCTTTAAACGATAACCAAAGGAAATTTACTATAGAATGAAATGGCTCTCCAGATTATCAGCTCTATTTGATGTGAAAGTTAGAATATTTTACCGTTATACACAAAATTTTATCTAGTCATCGGGGCTCAATTTGAAGCGGCATTCATTATTGAAGGCTATTCTAATACAATCAATGATACTTCAGTTCGATCATCCCTAACATCACTGCAAACGACCTCGTCGATGAGCCGAGGTCAATGGTAGTCGACGGAAAGGTTGCCAAGAGGTCACTATTTTTTTCTAATCCTTTTAATTATAGTCCTTGTGGTTGCTAAAGTACCAGCTGTATGCTGACCGATAAGAAGTCTCAGAACATAAAGGCCACTTTGACTATTTTCTGCCCTCATAGATGTAACACTTTTCCCGATACTGTTTGATCACAGTTGACCTATTCCTGAGAACATCGTGTAGCAGTTCACTGTTTACATGAAGTCAAACAATAGTGAAAACACTAAACATCTATTAGCTCAATAATACATTACTTTTCAATCCTCGATAAATGTGTATAACTTCTGCGCACCTTTTTGCATGGATGAGTAAATTTCTACGAGTGAAAAGAATCAAATTCGCAAAGAACTTGATTTGAAATTCCTATTTTCTCTTTATTTCTACTGGATACGCTGCCGCGTCATGCATTTATCCATTGACTATCAAATTTTATTTTTCTCTATTCCGGCTATTAATTTCCAGGACTGACATAACAGTAGGAGAACGAAAAGCCGGAAGATGGAGATGCATATTGATGAGCGTTTATTTGCGCATGTGCAGTGCAATCGGCGTGTTTCTGAAATAAGTTGTTGTGGAAAGACGCTCTTAAATTTCTATTGTCAAAGTGAAAATGGAGCGAAGAAATAACATTAAATTTTGCTTTTTGAAGCAAACAGCTGCTGAAAACTTCGAAAAGTTGAAACAAGTTTATGGCGGGGAAGCATTATCTCACTGAAGAACTTTTGAATGGTTTAAACGCTTTTGGGATGGACGCAAAATCATCGAATATGACCCACACACAGGTCAGCAGCAATTCAAGCATGACCTTGGTAAACGCAAAATTTGTTCGATTCGTTCACCATTTAAGAAGCGAACAAAAGCAATCGAGACTAGACGCATGTGGCGAAATTATCGACAATGATAATGGTGATTCTGTATAGGATAGTCACGGGTAATGAGTCTTGGTGCTATCAATATGACTTTTAAAACAAGCGTCAAAGCTTGGAATGGCGGTCTCTAAGTTCACAAAGGCAGAAAAGATTTCAATTTTAAAAGTCAAAAATCAATGTTTTGTTAATCGCTTTCTCCGATTGTGAGGGACTCATTCATCAAAAATTTTCTCTTTCTAACATTACTATTAATGGACAGTTCTACACACAAGTTCTTGACAGATTTCGAAAACGAATTCTTAGAGTGGGGGCTCATTTTTAGCAAAATAGGAGCTGGTTGCTATGACATGAAAATGCCCGCCCACATACTGGGTTGCCTGTGAGTGGATTCTTAGCCAAGCTTGGTGTCTTTGAGCTATAGTATCCACCATACTCTCCAAATCTAGTACTCGCAGACTTTTTCCAATTTCCTAAGTTGAAAATTTCAGTTTGTCGAAGCCACCAAGAAAACTGTAACGTCACTATTAAAGAGCATTCCAAAAGAGAACTTTAAAACTTCTTTCCGAAATTTGTACGGCAGAGCACAGGCATGCATTAAGGCTGATGATGATATTAAACGGCTATTGTGTTTAACTTTTTCTCTTCTGAGCTATTCAACGAGTCCTGGAAACTGATAACCGGACCTTGTATGTATCCATCACGATTTGCGAATTTTGATAGGTAAATTTAACACTCCTTATATTATTGATGGCATCATAATAAAATAATTGTGTTCACATCCTATGTTGTTTCTTAATATTACTGAACACATAATTTGAAATAGAAAATAAAGACGATAATTTCAATATGTTTATTCATGATGGACCTTAATAGTTAAACATTTTTTAGTTTTCTGCAGAATGTTTAAATGGATTGTTCTTCGAGTATTATTGCAAGCGCTTATCGATTATATCCAAATTTGCATTTTAGGATTACTATACGAGTATTTTGATAATGTACATTTTTATTATTTAACTGCGACCATACTTCATTAAAAACCTAATTACTGAAATGTTTATAGTGTTAGTTTATCATAAGAGGGGTGTATAGTGTAACAGGCCTCCTCGTCTAAAATTTTTCACACATTCTACTTTCCAAAAGATAGAATATTAGCAAATTTTCATAATTAACAGTAGGAACTAAAAAGATGTCCCACAGACATGTTTGTTACTTGATTGATGAAATATTAAATGATCAATTCAGACTACTATAAAAATAGGACACGAATCTTTCTCAATAATTTAAGTTTGCAAAATAAATACAAAAAAATACTCTAAAAAAGTAATTTTCCAAGCTTTAATCTACTATTTCAATTTCGCCAAAAGAGTAGTTTACATAAAGACTGCTTTGCTGAAATTCACAAGTCAATATTTTTAGAAAAATAGAAAACTTCTAAAAATTAAAAAAAAAAAAAAACTAATATAATCAAAAGCAAGTTCATTATAGCAATTAGCTTTCATGAGACTTTTCTTTTCCAAAGTATACACATTTAATATGAGAATACTCCACAAGTAAAGATTCTAAATTACAGTCTGCATTCAATATTTATAATTTAAATTTTCATGTTTAAATGTGAACACACTGAGTGAAATTAGATAGAATACAAAACATTTAGTATTTTTGATTGCACGGAGACTTAAAATAATTACTTAAAAGATAAAATTGCATCATAGAGAAAAATATAAAAATTTCTTTGTTCATAAAAGAAATGGTCTAAGAGAAAGACACTTGAAAGGAATACAATATTGAAAATTAATTCCTTAAACTGATAATTGTGATTATCTTACTTATTCTGCTAATTATTTTATATTTTTTATAATAGTAAAAAATGTATTTTTTAAATTAAATTTGATTTCAGTTTTACTTTATATGTATTGATTTAAGGCATTAAAAGTAACTTTAAATATTAGAAGTATTTATGAATATAAAAACCAAGTCGCATAATAATAATAAAGTAACTCACACATGGGTTAGCAACATCATAAAAGACAGGGTACTTATTTTTTTCAAGTTAAAATATAACATCAAGATACTTATATAATTCTTGTTTTATATTATTAATCTATTAAGATTAGGGATAAGTATACATTAATTTGTTTTGAGTAGGAAAACTCTAATATTTTCTCCCTTAATTTAAATCCTCATCTTCAATCAATTTGGAGAGTTAAAAGACTTGAAAAAAAATCCTTCCCATAATTTAAGTAATCAGACTGCAAAATTTAAAAATTTGTAATTTTTTTTAAAATTTCAAGAAAAACAATGATCAGTTTTGTACATTTTATTCAAATATTTTTCACACATGGAATGAATAATGAATTTGTGACATCTGAAAATAATCTAGTAATATTTATCAATAAATAATAAATTATGAAACTAATGATTTCAATTTCTGGAAATTCTTAATAAAAAACAGGGTAAAATGAAAAAGCTGTAAAAGAAAAATAGTTAATATACAAAATTATTTACAAGATTGTTCCAAATCAAAATAAATACACAACACGTAAATATAGAATATATAGACTTCTTGAAAATAATGTTCCAAAATAAGTTTAAATGTAATTATATACACAATTATTGTAATTAGTAAAATTAGAATTTTTCTTTCTTCAATGATATAATTAAAATACAAAATAAGCAATTATTTTAGAAAGATTAAAATAAATAAAAACGAATTTTAACAAAATGAAATAGAAATCGTGATTCTGCATGCATATCAAAGATTAAAAGATAGAACGTTATAGGTAATACTGTGCACTAAACTATAGATAGGTAACTTAAATTTCTATGTAATAATCAATTTATTTTACATATAATTTTAGTGAAAGTGTGAAATATATTACTCGTTTTTTTGTGGTATAAAAATGCACCAATTCCAACCTACCTAGTCAAAGGTAAATTATAAATAAAAAAAACAATAGAATCCGTTAAAGAATGAAAAAACGTATTTGAATTCCCTTATTTTACTTAAGTGAATTCATCCCTGCTATGCTATTAGTGAAGAAAATTTAATGGTGGCTAAAACTATAACAGGTTTATGCTCCCATTTTTAAAAGTTTCTCATTCCTTAATTCACAAAATGCCCATTTGGAAAACACGAGTAGATTTTCCCCTTCACTTCTCGTATACAGAAACTTGTATTCCATCATGGTAATATAAATCAGCTTCAGATAATGCAATTTCTCCAAATCCACAGGAGGACTCCTTGAAATGACAGCTTGGTATTCTTCCAACTTGTGGTTAGATATTCTTCTAAGCAATAATTTGTCAAGCATGCGTACTGTAGATACGGACTCTTGGAAATTGTAACTAGGCATTTCTTCAGGCTATAACTTCATATTTCTTCCAAATGATTCCTTGAACACTCTTCTGAACACTTATAATTAAAGCTTCACACTTTTCTGAATTTACTTAGTATTTCACGGAACTGTGGCTCAGCATACCCCACTGATTACAACTTGATACTATTTCATAATTATAATTTAATATTTTTATGCTCTAATAATACTTTAGAGTCACTTGAAGCAACTTTAGAACAATCAGATTGTTTATGAAATTTCACAGGAAAATAAAAGTTCTCTTCTAAAGCACACACACACAAAATACATTTTTCTAAATAGTTTCTTTGGAATATTCTAAATAAGAAAACAGCACTCCAGAAATATTTTTAATTATTTCTAAATTTTTTTTTTGTATTTCAGAAACATGAACTAACTAAGCAAAGTATGGAGAAACACAACTAGAAATAGGAGCAATAGTTCTTAACACTAATACCATAATAATAGTCCAACACTAATTAACAGCTAAAAAAACTATGTGAAATAATGCCACCCACTTCCTAGTCCTTGAAATCTCCAAATGATTTGATAATTGGGAAATGTTCATTTTTCATGTTTGATTTTGCATTGCATCTTCATCAAATACATGCTCCTTCTTATTCAACTTAAAAAAATAAAACAAAAATGGAAGATATAAACCTGATTAGATTTAACCGTAAATCACTCATAACACATCAGGGATGACTTAAATTTGGATGTTTCTAAGACTAAGTAGTTGCAGCCTTAGAAGTTAGCCAATGGACCCACAGATTCCTTGCAGTTGATAACACCAGTGTCTGCAAAAACTAGGTTCGCCTTTGTTAAAAATGCCATACACTCCTCTGAATCAGAAAATGCTAAGGCACTTTGAATATATGATACAGGTAAGTTTGGACGGAATCTATGAAAAATAGGATATAAAGGTTAAAAGACAAAGTATCATTAGATAATTCATCTAATATAATTTACAGGAGGAAAATGTCTTAATAGTAAAAAATTTTTTTTTAAACTTACAGTTCACATAGCAGATACACCTGAAAATTGCAAAAATTAATAGATATACTGCATTTACATTTAAATTAATTAAATATTTAAAAGTGAATGCTGAATCCAGATTTGAAAATTAAAACTTTAAATTGCATTTCATTAACAGTCACAAGTAATATATTCCAACTATAGAGATTTCCAGCTCAAAATTTGCAAAATTAAAACGAGATTTTTAATTAATGCATTCTTTGTTATCCTTAAGCAAATATCTGTGTGTGTGAAATATAGCAAATATATACAAACTATTAGAATTGAAGGATTGAAATGTATTTTTTGCTGTAAGTAACATACATTATCAGTTACTTAAACAGATAATAGAAGAAAAATATAAGAGAATACTGATGTGTGAAACTCACATAAGATTCCAAATCATTAAAAGTTAGTAATATTTTATCAATAACTTTTTTTAGAAAAAAATCATAAAAAACAGATTTTTCAGGGAAACATTAAAACAAAATTATAGGAATTAAAATTAAAGTGAAGCATAAAATATTTAATGGTAAGTTCACCATTAGAAATTTTAAAAATTGAATTTTTTTAAACAATAACTAATGATGCAAATATTAAAACACGGTTAAAAAGTGCAAATTTTTTGATTTACATTTATCTCATGATCTGGCAGTAATATGTTGTAAGTAGAAATAATTTAAAGAAACATGATTTATTAAGTTACAGTAATTATTTCAAAAAGTTATAAATAATTTATGGTTTTTTAGTCAACAGCCTTAATAAATAAACTTAAAAACTGAATTTGCAATTTTTTTTTAAATAATATTTAAAAAATCACAATTTTACTTACCTTGGAAAAATTAGTTTTTAATGTGCAAATAAACACAATTTTAGCAAGTAACAATAAAAAATTCATTTTTTTAATTAATAGAAAAATATATACCAATTTTTCCATTATAATATATACATATTATTTGGTTCAGAATTTATGACAATACTTATTTAAAGTTTTCTTAGATGATTTCATTTAAATGTGCTTGTATTTATATGCTGCGATCTTTATTTCTCCAATTTTTTCTATATTTTTAATTTATATATGTGGTAGTTTTTGCATAATTTTGGGCCGTCTTGGTGCAACTTGTCTTTAGCCTTGACAAACCGTATATAGGTTACAATGATATCAATACACTCAAATGAAGTGGATAATGTTGGTGCATATATTCATTTATTTATTCATATTTTTGATTATACAATTAAAATTAAATTTCATTTGTATATCAATGTTCTCTTGTTTATCATTGAAATCGAAAATATAAATTATGTCAAAATTAAAGGAGTTCCAATTTTTCAAGAGAATTTTTTATACACATAACCTACTTATCTTTCCACACTTCTATTGAAACAATTCTTGGTATAAGATATTGAAAATTTTGTGAAGGGATGTTTCATTTCAAAATTGATGATGGGAAATTAAATTTTTCCTTTCCAATATCAAAACACATCTTATTTTACAATGAAATAATTCCTATCTAGAACTTAATTTGATATAAAATATTTATAAATCAATTAATTACTCAATTGCCTCATTTACTCTTTCTGTACAAATTTATAGTTTTGAAACTAGAATAATTATAAATTTATACAAATATAAGATCATAAAATAGAATTTGCAAGTTTGGATTTTGAGTAAGAAATAAAAATTTGGCAAGTGTATCCATAAAACTGTATAAAGCAAGCTTTAAATAAACTAAAATAAGGAAAAAATAAACCAGATTCTGGATAAAAGAGTACATTTTAATATTTTTTATTAATTTAGTAAGCTTAAAAAATCTGTAAATCATTAAGATAAATTTAATCAAATAAAATATGAACGCATTTTAAAATTAGGACAAAAATAAATGCACATTTTTTTAAAACTGGAAAAAAAAAGTTTAAATAATAAGAATTATTTTTCAAAATCAGTTCATGAAAGCAATTATTAAAAAATATTTATAGAACAATAGGAAATTTTTTTCCCCAATTCATATCCTACCTCAAGCTTATTAAGGTTTAAGGTTTTCTTTCTTTTATTTTCCTGCACAATTATAATGAGAATAATAAAAATTAATTTTTACATAAACTAATATGGGTGCAAATTGGATCTTCAAATTTCATTCCAACAAAATTTGACAGCATAAACAAACTAAAGCATCTCACTTCCCCCCCCCAAAAAAAAAATGTTTAATACAACAGTTTACTCTTTTAAACGATAATAAAAAAAATGATTAAAAATTATTTTAATATATGCATGCATCTATCCATCATACATACATAATATATAAAATACTTGGGGGAAAAAAGGAACAATTTTGAAACATAACTGATTATGCTCGACACATTAATTTCATATTAAATGCAATCTATGGTTTTTAATTTTGAAAAATAAAATATTATTTGTACATATATAAAATTTGAATTTTTGGCACAAAATAAGAGATACAATAGCTTTTGAACAACTTATGTTAATTTAATCAAACATACATGGCCCTTGTAACTCTAGAATAATTATGGTTAATCTAAAATTTTTATAAGATCTCCTGTATTTTAATAATGTTAGATAATAAATCATATTTTGTGTTAAGACTAGAATTATTTAGAAAAATTAATTCATTAAAACAACTTTTTTCTGACATTAATCTATCTTCTAAAATTCAATAATATATTCGAATTATATTTTTAATATTGTCAACATTACAAGCATCAATGCCTAATATGGGAACTGAGCACATAAATCATTGAACAGCCAGAATTGGGATTCAAATTTGTGAAATGAAATCCAACATGCAGTCAGCTGGTACCTCAACAATGTGAAAAAGCAACAATAATTATAATATAATAAATATCAACACTATCAAAAATTTTAAAGGCAGTTGTATAAAACTAGTTTACTTTTGCTTGTTTCGATAATGAGTTTGTTTATTTTTCAAGAGCTAATGACACATAGGAACTTTTGAAATTATGTGTTGTGCCTTTACATACACCATGAGATTCATAACAGATTTTCTTTAGAAGATACTAAATTTAATTTGCTAACTCACATCTGTGTATTAGAGAAAGAAATGAATTAGAAAATAAGATAAATAGGCATTAAACATTTTCACTGGTATTAGAAATTTAATGAAAGAGCATTTTATAAACTTATCACTTTATGTCAAAGCAATTTTTTTTCATAGAAAGGACACATTTTTGACTACTTTAAAATTCAATTTTCTTTTTCTTTATTATTTTTTTATTTTCTTCCTCCAACAGCTAGAAATTTATTATTTAAAATAATATTTTGAAAGCTTAAAATTGTAAAGAACTTATATGCAAATTTGGGTTAACATTTTTGTTTAATTCATTTAAAAACAGTAATTGAATTGAAAAAATGCTAATAAAAACATATGCATGATAAAATTTCTTAACAATCATTTATTTTTTTTAAGCTTGATAATTGCTTTACTATAGTTATAAAATGATTTTATTACTGATAAATTTTATAGTCTATTAAAAAGGAAGTACTTATATATGATGTAAACTGTAATATTTCAGTAGCAAAGAGTTATCTTGTTCAAGATTAACCTGATACACAAAGAAAATAACCTAAGGCAATTTTTTATTATGAACAAAAGTAAATTGATTAACAGCAAAAACAATATTTTTTATCTCAAGATTTTAAGCACACTAGAACAAGAGAAAATGTTATGATAAGCTCTGTAGGTTATGAGCAAGAAAAATAGCAAAATTAATATATTACCAAAATAATATTTGGTTCTTAATAAATTTTTTCTTTAAAGTACCAAATATTCTTTTGTTGATATACTAATTTTGACATTTTTCTCTTTAAAAGTGAATGCTTTTTAATTATTTAACCCAGCAGTTTCAGATGAAATTCTTTTAAATATATGCTTTACTGTACACAAGATAAGATCTTTAGAAATTCAAAATATAAGAAATAAGAGTATGCTGAAAATTATTAAAACATTATTAAATATATTATTGTAAGAAATATATTAAAATGTATAAACATTTTTAATATATTTCTTACATTTCTCAAAAAATGTAAAAAATAAGAAATATGTTAAAGGAATAATAATAAAGTTTTCCATTAAAAGATAAACAAAGAAAATAATTTATATAAAAAATTCATATAAAACTTTTTTTTTTTTTTTTTACTTTGTCTAACTTTTTGTCGATTTGAAAATTAACCATAAATTTAGAAAATACTTAAAAAGCACTAAGATCTTTATCCTAACATAAACTTGGAATGATTTAGATTTACAAACACTATGCAAATAATTTTTTAATTAAGAGATGCCTGTCTTTAAAACATTATGTATTTCAATTTCTCACATTGTATATTTTTCTGACACAGAAATACTAATTTTGTTAAGCTTCTTAATTTATAAAACATGAAAGAGGCTTAATTTTAATGATCATCAAACTCATTAAATTATATACAAAAGAAACATCAATGATAAAATATCGATAGAAATTTGTTTATTCTTTTACTAAAAATACATGAAAACAAATTCTAAAGAATAATTTTTCTTATTTCATTATAGAATTACATTTTTACTGTAACATTTTTTTAATATTATCAAGTCCTTATGCGAGATAAAATATAATGATATCAAGAAAATGCATTATGAAAGATACCTACTTTATACATCAATGATAAAATATTTCAATAATTAGAAACATTTATGCAACAGATAAAAAGTATTCCTATTATACTTACCAGATGAAATAGATAATTTAAAATACAAGAAAAAGAAATTATATACGTACGATTTGATCATGGCTTTAAGAGCTGCTTTTCTAATTCTTTCTATAAACCAGTCAATTACAAATGATGACATCTTAGGCGCAGAAATATAAAGCTTAAAAAACTTATAATAATTACAATTTGAACATGCTTTGGCTATTTTTAAAGCATGAGATACCACCTCATCTTCTTTTTCTTCTACTTTTAAATCGGCAAGTATGTTTTTTAATTCTAAAAGAAAAAAAACATCCATATGGTACTATTTTTACGATATTTTAAATTACTCAAAGTTACAAAATATTTTAATGCATATACCTATAGAATTTTCTGTATATATTGTATATAATATGTGGTATCCTGTGAATTCCAAACGATTACCTTCATTAACTTCTTGGTATAATGCTTTCAGTTGAGATTGGCACTGATTAAATTCGGTGTGATCTCCCTGTAAAGTTTTAAGGATATGAATTAAAATAAAAAATTACATTTCCAATTAATTTAATTTTTATTCATGCTTTAAGAGGATAAAAAACCTTCTCCAAAGCTATTCTGGCATGTGTTTCATATACTTGGACTGTGAATTTATTTCTAATACACTGAACCTGAAAAAAATTTAAATGAAAATGTTTTTTAAATATCCACAAATT
Source organism: Latrodectus elegans (assembly GCA_030067965.1). Classification (NCBI taxonomy): domain Eukaryota; kingdom Metazoa; phylum Arthropoda; class Arachnida; order Araneae; family Theridiidae; genus Latrodectus; species Latrodectus elegans. The sequence continues at coordinate 33,384,343 of CM057818.1, read as the reverse complement.
AATTTAAACCAGCTTCAATGAGTTATTTTTATAATTTCAAGCTGGTTAGAACAGTATGAAATTAGAACTGTTATCTAAATTTACACTTACTACTAAATCTTGCCTTATAGATTTCAATTGTTCACAGGCGAAGTGATAATCCTGTTTTTCAATCCAATGTTTCTTTACCATAAATAAGGATTTTGTTAATATTTTAACTGGTCGCACACTTGTAGGATCAACAGCCTAAAACAAAAGCAAACAAGTATACTCGTAAAAATGTCAGCTTTTGAAGATGGATGCATAAATTTTATTGGCAGCAAACGTATTGATGTTAATAGGGATTTCCACGAATATATAATAATATGTAGAAATTATATTAAGTTTCATAAAGGTATATTTATAATTAACCATAAATGTATATAATTTATAATAATAGATTTTTAATAATCAAATTACAATTATTCATATTTTGCTATTAAGATTTTTAATGTATATCCATATACAAACATTATATAAAATTTCATAGAACTCACTCCAGTTAAACGTAAGAAAGGCTTTTCTAAATCTTGACATGTACCGACAACAGCATCGGTGCTCCAATCTATATCAGCACCAGTTTCATCAATTACCTAAATTATAAAACATATTTTTTGCATAAATATTCATATTTTAAAAAGGGGAAAAAGACTATAACTTATTCTTCATAACTGCTTACTTACAAAAAGGTTTGCTGGGGACAAAACTTGACTGCTAATTTTGGGGCTTTTGTTTTTGACTTCAAAACGAGCGGCTCGCTTTAGGAGACGTTCATCTGTTTCAAATTCAGGATCAACAGTAAAATTCCTGCAAACCATATACATAACATTCAATTTTAGGAGTCAAAGAGTTTCATAACATCCAAAACTATAATTTATAGTAAAAATGGAGGCAACAATGAACAGTATATCACTAAAAACTAGACAAAATTGATTTATTCCACACACACTATACTACATTAAAATTAAATGCTTACAAATCAATATACATTAATAGAATGGGAGAAGAAATATCACTTTAAACCAAGACAAAATCTCCTTTTAACTCTGAGATTATAGAATAAGTTAGATTCTACCTTTACTTATATTTCTTTTAATGAATGCCACTTTCCTTAACAATACAGTTTTTTTTAAAAGTTTATAAACCTCTGGCATAAAATGCAGTAGAAAATAAAGCATTAAATATCAACTTCAAAAGATGGACAAAAATAGTGAAAAGAATACAATTTAAATACTGAGCAACTCTAAAACTAAATAATTTGCATAAGTATTTTACTGCAGCATATTTTTATATTTTTAAGAAATAAGGTAGACAGTTAAGATTTAAATTTATAATATTAAATTATTTGCTTACATTTTATTAGCTTTCCTTTTTTTATTTTTGGATTTGGATAAGTTTTTCTTGGAAGATCGTGTTTCAAAGTGAGAGTTGATGCTTGAGTTTAATGTTTTCCTTGGACTGCTATCATCACTTGATTCAGAGGAACTGCAGAAAAAAGCATCAAAATAAATTTACATGATATGATCAAGCAAATTGATTTAGTAATCCCCAAAATAATGTGCACAGAAATATATCAAATAAATGAAGTTTTACTTTTTACTTCAAAAACAGGTACTTCAGGAAAACATGTTAAGATACTTTTACGACAAAGTAAATATTTTTCTAATTCACTATTGATGACTTCTCTATAATCACCTTCAGCAGATGAATTCTCATGCAAGAGTTGCAGCTTTTATAAGATAACTTATCCAAGTTTACATTAACTCTATCTTTTATTCAGAGACAATTGATTTATTTGTTCTAAGTACCAAATATTCAGAAGATGTATAATTTTAGTAATATATTAGCTAAAAAAAATTTGTATTTCTCAAAGCCTTCATTATTAAAAATATAAATTGATAAATTACTTTACACATTTTATTTATACATCATTCCTTTCTATAAAATATTATCTCTTTATGTTTTATTTACCAATAGTCACAGATTTTACATGCTTTCTTGGTTATCAAAGTTCCAAATTACAAAAAAATATTTAAAGTGATTAAAAAATCTTGTCTTTTACTTAACAACCAAAATTTATTTTGGCTCAGTATTTAAACTAGTAAATATTTTAAATATTATTAAATTAAAATTTACTTTATTGAATTTAAACATTAATGTAACTCATATATTAAAATATTAATTTTTTTTTTTAGTAAAAAAAAAATCCGAAGTTTTAAAATTGATAACTAAATGAAAAATATTAATGAATACTTTTCGTTAATTTCAGTTCTTTATATATATATATATAATGCAGATGTTTTTAAGGTAAGCCAAGTAAAGTTGAAAATAAAAGAATTCTTAGAGCAATAAAACTTTGAATGTGATAAGAAACATTTCTAGAATTAAGGCATTAAATATTTGAAAAACATAAATAAGGATAAGTGAGAATATAAACTGTACATATAAAAGGGCAGTTAATAATTTTATTGTAAAACAATTTTCATGATTTTATTCATTTCACAATTTTAGAATTTAGAAGTAAAACCTATTCAAATACTTCTTTTTTTTTTTTTTAAACATGCAACCTACTGATAAAACTATTTAGTACTTCAACAACTGGAAGCATAAAAATAATGAAAATTTGTATAAAGAAAAAGCTGCAATACTATTTTAAATTGAGCCTATGTAAGAAGTCACACATAAATATAGTAAGTCATTATATAAATTATGTCAGTTTTCATGATATCATATAGTCTTAATGGCAAAAGAACAATTGAAGTGTCCCTAAGAGATCATACTGATTAAATGCAATGTTCTTGTTCAAAATTATGAGTTAAAAACAGTTTTCTTTCACTGCATCTTTATATATATATATATATATATATATTATATATATATATATAAGGTCTGATGGAAAGTATTGCCCGTTGATTAATGACAATGGTAGTAAAACCATGTTAGTGCAAGATCATTTTGTGATAACATTGGAGATAGCAGAAAGCTTAATTCAGCTAAGCAAACTACTTTGGGCAATATTCAGAAGTTAGGGTTGGTGTGAAAATATTCAATATGGGTTCTACTTGAATTATGATGATTCAGTCACCACATGCCTATGTTTGCTTGTTTGGAACAAGTTTGAGCCCATCTTGAAAAAGATAGCTGAATATGAAAAGTGGATTACCTACGAAAACATCATAAGGAAATGGGTATATTGTGTGGAAAACCTAGTCCTTTTAAACCTAACACAAGTCTGACACTGAATAAAAGAATGTTGTGTATATGGTAAGACATATGAGGACTAATACATTGTAAGCATTAAAAATAGAACGAAATGCTCAATTTTGAAAAATATTGACAGCAGAAGGATAATTGAATTGGTGCAGTCCAAGAAAAGTTTGTCTAAAAATTTCAGAACTAGGCTGGGAAATTCTATCTCAAACATATTTTTAGGACAACTTATACCTCTTGCAAGAATCACTTGTTTCTGTACTTGCAAAATTTTTTACAGGGCAAAATATGCAATAACAAAGATGATATCAGATGACCACTGTTTCAATATATGATACCTAGAGATAAGACATGTTTTAAAAATAGGATAAACAAATTGCCATCATCCTAACAAGAAATCATAAACAGTGATAGGAATTTTATTATTCAATAAAGTTTATTCAAGGTATGAAAATTATATTCTTTTGTTTAAATACAGAACTTTTTGGTAGACCTAAATCCCACACACATATATATATTGAAAATAAACTTGATTTTGACTAATTTTAAATCATTTAAAATATTATTTTCATTCTATTATTTATTAGAAGAAATTATTTCTTTTAATGATAAAAAGAATAAGCAATCAACAGATACTAAGCAAATATTTTATATTTAGTATTACTAACTGGCTATAAACATTAAGTATAAAATTGAGCCAAATTATAGTAAAATTAATTTTAATTTTTTGTGAAGACATAATTCAATTCATTGAACTTAAGTGAACAGTATGGTTATATTGATGTTTATCAACAGGAGATTCAAGACTATGATGAACGAAAATTTGAACAAATACCCCACAGAGAATAAATATGTAAATTCAAGCTTTTATTAATAAAAACTGGGTAAAATGATACACCTTACTATGTAAATGATTAAAACAAAACAAAAAATTATTTATTTACTTATTTTTGAGATTCATCAGATAAGATATTTTCATTATCAATGCATAATATGAACTTGCATTTAATTCAATAAAGATGTGTGCAAACACTTATCAAATATAATGTATTTAATTGAAAATAATGTTTTCTTAAAATTAAATATGAAGTGGTTGCCGGCTGGCTGGTTTCTGAGGTACCTGGATCGTTGATCTTCAACCCTCATCTGTAACTAGAGTGAGTGGTGAACTATGGCTGAAAGTGATGCTGTGCATTTAAGGGGAGAAACTTATAGATTTTTTTTTCAATTTTTTAAATTTATACATTTAAAGCTTAAATTATATATAGAATATTAAATTAAAGTTATAAAAGTTAAAAAGAAAAATATAAAGAGAGTTAGACATAAACTACAACATTATCAATTTAAATATAGATAGATATTCAAACATACATGAGCTGGGTTAGTAATATTTACATGGGTTAAGTTACACTGTGTGCTCTAATTTACAGGGTTAGTACAAAACATATACAAAAATAGACTAAGTTAAGATATTTTTACAATTATTAGAATATATACATAGAATATAATTCCTATTTCTTCCTATATATATATAGGAAGAAATAGGAATTATAAAAAATTTCCTTTTTACATTTTACTTTTTATAAAAAATGAAAAAGAAAAAAAAATTGACTGACAAAATAATTATTTCTATATTATGAAAAATTTTTCTGGGTAAATATTTAATTGTTTTCTTGTATATATTTATGCCTCCAATATATATATATATATATATATATATAATAATTATTTTGTTATTTTGTCAGACAAAATAATTTCTATATTATGAAGAATTTTTCTGGGTAAATATTTAATTGTTTTCTTGTATATATTTATGCCTCCAATATATATATATATATATTGGAGGCATAAATATATACAAGAAAACAATTAAATATTTACCCAGAAAAATTCATAATATAGAAATAATTATTTTGTCAGTCAATTTTTTTTCTTTTTCATTTTTTATAAAAAGTAAAATATAAAAAGGAAATTTTTCTGTGGATTAAAATAATTACATGCATACATTGTTAATAATATGTGAATTAAATATTGTGTTGAATATAATAAACACAATTCTAACAAAAATAAAAATTTGGATTAATGCCTAATTTTTTTCCTAGAAAAGTTGAAATATGGAACCTTTTTATTATTTATTTATTATTTTTTTAAGGAAAAAAATGAAGATTTAAGCTATTTACACTCATACCTGCCATATCTTTTTTTCTGAATGACTTTCCTGGGAGGGCTACGAGATCTAGATCGAGAATATGATCTTGATCGAGACCTAAATACAAACACATCAGTTTGACATTTTAAAAATAAATCCTTAATAAATAATTATAATATTTTATTTAATAAACCAAACAGCAAAAGGATAACTTAATCTTTCATATAAATTTTATTGAATTAAAAAAACATTAACACATAAGCATCATGTGATTTTCAGTTATCAATATAATAATAACAATTTTCAAGTCTTAAATTATCAATTATTAAGAAGTTTTGGCCCACTTATTTACATAGAGTTAAATATTAAGGAGATTTATAAAACGATGAGAATATATCAAATAATGAGCAAAGAATTCCACAGCAATCAGTTTCAAGAATTCTTGTAGAAAAATGTCGGAATTATTTAGAATTATTATCAATCTAACAATAGTTCTTAACATTTAATTAGCAGTATTTCTGGACACCGATATAATTACAAAACACTGGATTAGTATTGGAAAGATTTGCCTTCCAGTACAATTTACCCCCAATTCATGTTTAAGAAATTCACGAATTAAACAAAAACATTTAATATAAAAATGAAATTTAAATAATAGCATAAAAATTACTCTTGCAAGAATCACTATTGATAATAATCACTATATATTAACTTTATTTTAAAGATATGTTAAACTTACCTTGAACGAGAACGACGATTATAGTATTTACTTCTAAAAGAAGCATTTTTAGCTCTTGGTGGACTTTGTTTCTTGACAATATTCTTTGTTATATTAATATTTTCTAAAGGCTTTTGCTCAGTAAGTCTTTCACTATAAATGCTGCAAATATTAATTGAAAGTATTTTGAAACAAAGGAACAATTTGTGTTATAAATTTTTTAAATAAAAAAGCAAGTTTTTCAATATGGATTACATGATAGCAATAATAATTACAATTAAAAAAAAGGCAATAAGCAAAACTTAAGAGTTAATGGCAAAATTAAATATAATTAAATAAGAAAGGAATTGAGCCTACAGATAGTTAAATTAAAAATCCATTATAATAAAATTCTGCTTCTGTACCGTATATAAAATCGAGAATAGAAAGAACACTACGAAACTCATTCAAAGTTTCATAAAATGATGTTTTAACTGAAAATGAACCCAATTCTTTAAAATTATAGATTATTAGAGCTTGTTTCAAATCAACTTGAACAAGAAGATCTCCCGATCGTAATTTTTTTAACATCTTGCATGTTAACAATAGATTATGTGAGAAGTTTTTGTACAAGAAAAGGCGATATTGCATGAAAAGTGTTTGGAATGCATATCAAATTAATGAATTGGCTTCAACAGCGCAAAAATTAGAACCCATAAGATATTTGTATAGGTTCATGTTTGACAATATAGCACACCACAAAAGCCCTACAAGGAATGGCAGCCACAGACTCTGGACATTTCCACTTTCTGTACTTACCATCATGCTAGTTGATACCAATACACCTTGGAGAGAGCGACCAACCTAAAGGATGTAACCCCTCATTTGATCCTAAGCAGATTAGCTACAAGTGTAGCTAGGTATCAATAGAATGATACTCTGGGGACCACAGTGTGCTACCCATCCAAAGTGTTGCCTTACACAACCAACACATGGGGATCTTGACTGTCCATGAGAAGCACGAGGCAAACAGAACAGCTACATTTTATAACAATATCATAAGATATAAATAAAAATAAGTTTGAACACCTACTTTGGCAAAGGCTCAGAGCTCCAATCCTTAGTAAATATACTACCATCATTATAAGCTCTGCTCAATTTTCCTTTTAAAATGATTTCCACTTGATCCTTATCAAGGGGAGTTTTGCATTTATTGAAACATTCACTAACATATGTCCTGTAATTCAATAATTATAATTTTTAATAGTATGACCTCACTAAAATAAATATAATCAGATAACAAAATCATTAGATTTTTTTTTCCAAGAGAGAAAAATCTAATGATTTCACATAAATTGAAAGATATGCTTTTTTAATCTTTTTTTTTTCCATTTAATAAACTGACATCTAAAATTTAACTAGTTGTTCATAAAATGTTATTTAAAAGTAAATTTATTCATAAGAGGGAGTCAAACAATAGTAAGTACAAAAGTAAGCAATAAAATCAAAAAATAGTAGTAATTAATTTCATCTATTTGGGGGAGGGAACATTTAATTTCTTCTTTGACACATAATGTATAATAAAAAATGGAAAAACTTCATTCCAGAACTTCAAAACAAAATAGCTAATGATTAATAAAATAGAACAACTGTTTTAATTAAATATACTGAAAAATGTAGAAGCTTTATAAAGGAAAATAAGCAAATAATAACAATAATTGTAAAGAAAAATAAGCAAGATTAATTTTACCTAATTGTTTATTTTTAGTTGTCTTAAAAGCAGATTATTTTTTTTATCAAATGGTAATAATGAAATTATAATGGTTTAATAATAAATTATAACTATTGCTTCCAATTAGTAAAAACTAATACAGAACATATTTTACACATTTTCAGATGTATTTTTCACAATTTTACATTTTAAATAAAGTTCCACCTCTATTTTATATTTAATCATAAAGCTAAACCGTATTAAGAAGTTTAAAAGGAAAAATACTCTGCACAGTACTTTGTTTTATTTTGCAAAGCCCCTTTTACTTGTCATTAATTCTGTGTAGGTAAGATTCTGTCCTTTAAAATAATTGTCTTCAAGGACAGAAAATCTTTTAAAATTGGAGCATTGATGGAGATTAAATTAGCTTGGGTATACTAAATTTTCTTGGGAGACTGTCAACCAAATACACAGTGTGTTTCCAATGGATCCCTACACACGTGGGAATAGAGGGGAATGAAGGAGCGGATTCCCTAGGCCAGATCCGCGTCAGAGGAGGAAGTAAACCCAGGAAAATAGCTCACATCTACGGAGATTTCTTCCCTGGCAAAAACTGAATTGAATAAGCTAATGAAAATTCCTCCCAACCATCCATGGTACTTCGCCAAAAGACCGGGTGACATCTTCAAACTTAGACCAAGATCTTATCAAACTGCCTTTTCCCGTTATCTGAGTGGGTACACGAGCGGAATCACCTTTCAGCAAGGGCAGAGGACATTTCCAGACTGTCCTTGGTGTTCCGTAAATATGGCCTCCCCTAGACATATCTTAACCTGCCTAAATTTAAAAAAAAGACTATGTATTCTGTGACCCCATCACAATTTTTTAGGTTTTATGTTTTCAAACTGAGATAAGTAACAAGATGGTTGTAAATTTTAAGTTATCTTGCTTAATGTTTCCAACCAGGAGAATCACTCTTAATAATTAATCCAAATAATGAATATTTTTTTCATTTTTTTCAATTTTATTTCCTTGGAACAGAATGCATGCATAGTTTGTAGATTTTACAAAGTAAATGCACTTCTCGTTTTTTTTGCATTTTTCTAAATTGTATGGACCACTGCTTCATTAAAATGTTACACCAACAAGGAAATGTTTTAAAAAGAGATGGGCTATGTTTTACATTTTACTTTTAAAGAGACAAGGACTTTTTCTTGAGCATTTTTAAAAATTTTGACCAGACACTGCAGGAATTAAAACTTTACAACTTCCCCACTCCCACCCCCAAAAAGTAACACTGAAACCTACTATGACATAACACAGACTACTGATGGCATTTGAATGGCATGATCTAGTTCTTTAAGTTCAAATAATGATACAAAACAAGTATCATAATGGTACAAATCATTGTCAGTCAGATAATAAGTATGGCTGTAAATAATAAGCAAACCACTTTCCATGGTAGCATTGGATAGTTGATTTGTTGCCCTACATCTATTTTTGGACACAAGGGCTAATTCAATCAAGACACACAGCTTTAATCCCAAACTACTAAGAACACCCACATTTAATGTGGGAATAGAACCCATAAACTGATGAACTTAAGGTAAAAAATGCCTTAATTTATACGGCTGCCATCTCAGACTATATAATTAGAAGACAAGTTATATTTTCTGGGGGTAAAGGTACTACAGATTTATTCTTTCCCATTAATATTTTTAGGTACCTTAGTAAGCAGGTTAAACAAAATCAAGTTACGTGGTACTATAAAATTAAAGTATTGCATAAAAGGTACTTCAATTTTCTTATAGTATTAAGAATAAACCATATTCTGGTATAAAATATAAAAATATTTTATGCAGCATAAAATAATTGCAAGAATAAGTAAAACTTACTTTAATGATTCTGGCCATTGATCAGATGGCATATTTGTCACACTATGCAAAATAAAAAAGATGTATCATTTTCCAATATAAAATCTCAATTACTTAAGAGCTTTTTTTTAGTGGTGCACATTACATAGTTCTTTTAAAATGTGCATGATTTCAATAAAAATCTTTTCAAATTATATGGACATTTACATATAAACAAAAGTTAAAATCATAATTATATCTCAGGTAACTAAGCATGTTTTAAACATGCACTTTCCTTCAACAAAGTTACTTTAATAGTTATTGTATTAACTAGCATAAGGAAAAATTACTTGCTTTATGAATGTTATAAGAGACAAATTACAAAGACACTAGAAAAATGCTTTGAGTTACTTTATTTGCATGCACTGTCAAAGTCTACTAAAATACAAAATTATTAAAGTCATATTGAATGCTAATAAGAATAAGTAAATAAGGATTGTTTATTGATTTACATGCTATTCTTATCATATATATTTAGTACATCTGTGATAGTTATTAAATTTACTTGTAGTTATTATTTACTATCAAAGTCTAAAAGTAACAATCTAATTCAGAAATTGTATCATGCCTGAAAAAAACTGTACTTAAAATCTTAAAATTTATTGATACGAATTAATATATTTTATTACTTTCATTACTTTTTTTTTATTTACATAAGACTTTAAATTAGACAGGGATGACACTTTAAACTGTCAAAAACCATCCCAAATGAGAAAAAAGTTTTTAAAACAAAGTATTTACTGTATTTTGAAGAAAATTAAGCGTATCTGAAGATGCCCAGAATCAACTTCAATACTTCGGTCAATGAAATATAATTCTAATTGCAAATATAAACATATAAAAAGTACAATACTTAAAGTAACTCTTTAAGTATTGTATTTTTTATATATTTATTAACAGTTATTATGCATGAGGTTAACATTAATCAATTTGCATGAGGATTAACTAAAGTAAAGTTTACGTGGAATTTGAAATATCACAACTATCCACAATAAGGATGTCAAATTTATAAATCAAGGTGCATACACGATTTCCAAGAATCAAATAATTTCTTGGAGGTATTAATATTCACATTAATTATTTTATTTTACTTTAAAAATTGTTCTTAGCCCTATATGTATAATTATGTACTTGCAATATTTTTCAATCATATTTGTAGATTATAGAAATAAATAATAAATAATCGCAAAATTTAAAGGGAATGTTTTTTTTTTTTTTTTTTTTTTTAAATTTAAGTTAGAATTATAATTAGTGATTATTTCAAAAACCTTCAATGAATTTACAGCTGTAACATTAAATTATTTTTCCTGCCTCGAGGAGGAACTTAACCCAGAACATAGTTTTAATTGCCCAGCCATCATAATAAGTTTACAGGCTATTGACAAATTTCCCTTTCAGGGAAATCTTTATAATGATAAGATTGATCGCCAAAGTCATGATTTTGGCACTTGGAGTAATTTATCTTAACTTCAAATGGACATGACACCAACTAACTTAAGGATCATTTTAGAGTTTTCAAACATCTTCAATAGATTTCCAACCTTTTAACTTATTGAACATTTCAAGGAGTGTAGAACAACCTTTTTACACATATAAATTTACTTACTCAAAACAACTATTAGATAAAATTTCCAGGATGACTTTTTTCCGAATTATTTAAAAGCAGTTCAAAATTTTTCTTCTGTTTACTTTCAAACTTTTTATAAACAATAAAAATTTCATATCCATAATAACAAATTTATTTTGAAGAAACAAGTGAATCTAAAATTTCAGAACATGTTTTAGGTTCACATTCTTTGAGCAGTAGTAGTGAAAAAATATTTTAAATGAAAAAAATTTTTGGCATATACCGTCTGCTCTAATAAATAAACATGTTTTATTCCCCTTACATATAGGGTTTGATAGCCGATTCACCCATATTTGAAATGCAGAAGTCTTTCTTGCAAAGCAGACAATGAATACATGTTTTTTCTGAACCACACAAAGGCCAATCTTTGTATGTCTTTCCATGAGTCCACTGGTCAAAAGAAACTTTCTACCAGACATATTAAATAATTTATTTCAGCCTTTAGTTCACTAACAAACAAATTTACACAATTGACTGAAATTATACATAATTTTCACCAAGGAGGACATGGAAAGTATATTTTAACTAAAAAATTTATATTTAAATAGTATTTCAGTGAATTTTATACCATATAAAGTAAACAGAAGCAAATAGAAAAAAAATTAAGTTGCCAGCCTGATCGAACAACATGACGGTTTTCTCTACTATTGAACTGGATTGTCATGAAATTATTGTGGTTGAACTTATCTTACATAGTTAAGAATACAACAATCTAATAATGATTGTGCCACCATCTATTGATAACTTAAAAAAAACTAATACTCAATAATATTTTTGGACAATATTATTGAAAACTTTAAAATATTAAAACTAAAAACTCAAAAAAATTATAATATTACCTTTAAAAAAATACATGAAGGTAAGTAAAAATTCCAGTGGTAATTCACAATTTTCAAGAAGTTTAAATTCCAAGAGTTTCAAGGGCCTTTAAAAATATAGCAATTTAAAGAGTTTCTAGAAGTTGTATGAACTTTGATAAACTGTTGATCTACAATAACATGAATAGTTTAATCATTGATTTCACTTGTAGCAAATGAAATCTGTATTATTATACTTTGAAAATAATAAAAATGCAAATGTGACACAAATATTTCCCATTCCTTTCAGCAAGAAAATGTTAAGAACCTCAACTTTTTTACTCGTTAACAAGCCAAACTCATTTATCATTAAATTTGTACTTTTGCTGCAGCATGTTTTTCCATTATTGAAACTTTAAAAATCAGACTTTCTATAGTTTCTTAATTACGTTAAAATATTTGGTACAATACATAGTAAATTAATAATATCAAATACAGGATATTAATATCGTTTGCATTTCCACTATTTATATTTAGATGCTACATGCACCAATCATTGTATTCAAAAATTAGACTATTCTGATATTTGCTAAACTTTTTCAGCAACCCAATTATCAACAGTGATACTGTATCACTCAATAAAACAAAAATTTAAAAAAAATCATTTAAAATTGTGCCAGATAAGACAACTTTATTTCAAAATGATTAAGGAATCTAAATGGGTTTGGTTTTTTATCACTCAACAATCATTTCTTGCACCTGGGGGCTAATTAGATCAACAGTTTAAAGTGGATTCTGTTAAACCACAACAATATTCAAGCCCAAGATGGAATTACAATTCAAGAAATTAAAACATAGATGTTATAACAAAGCATTCAGCTGTCAATTCAACACAATCTAAAAGAGAAGTACAATTGCTTTGTACTAGGTTTAAAAAAGAACCTCAAACAATAAAAAATTTCATGCACCACATTGAAAATCTAAAAATGTCAGATTTACTGTTTCAATATAAAATTTAAACACATAAAATTTTATGATATGGCTGCAACTATCTCAGATGGAGGATACTTATAATAAATTAGCAAACAAACAGAACATTTATTATAAACTGATTATAGATTCTTGAATATATTATCACATTTGTTTGCCATTAAATAGTCACTTTTTGCATTCACAAACCAATCATTTAAAAATAAAAAATTGAACCATTACAAATATTCACAACCAAGGGAAATCAAATCAACAAACTATCATGATTAATTTATAAGCATAGGAAAGTTTTTAAAGGGTTGACTTACAGCTATTTTTTGTGTAAACAATAAAATAATTTATAATTTACAGTATTTTTTCATGAATAAATTAAAAAACTTATTAACTCACGATTTTTGATTCAAAATGTTTGGTTGCTCAACAGGTTTACTTTCAAACTTTTGAGTAGAATTAGACTGAAAGTTTCGGAAATTATTCATCCTTTGTTGCAAAATATTTTGTGTTGCTTGAAAATTAGAATTGCCTTGCTGCTTTTTTTTAGGAAGACTAAATTTGATACCAGCAGATCCTGGTGCTTCTATAAAAGTAAAAAGAATATTTTACATATAATAAAATAATGTGCACTTGATTTTAATACAATTTAATAATTTTTTTATTACATATATATTTTCCTTTAGTTAAAATACAATAGACATCTAAAAATTATTACTTCAGAAAAATTTTCTTGAATTTTTAGGGACATCAAACACTAAAGGTATACACAGACATTTATGTATTTCATAAGAGGAAAAATTTTACATTAACAATGATACAAACTAATAAAAATTTAATTTGATAATGCAGACATTTTATTATAAATAATTTTGAAAGACATAAATTTATAAATGTTTTTGGAAAAATCAGCAAAGCTGCTACAAGATAATCTAGAGTTTCAAATGCAAGGTGTAATTTTGCTAATAATGAAATAAAAGTATCAAATTCCAGTTCTTTGCTGTTCTATTCTCACAAGCATAAGTATATAAAAGTATAAATTCTCTATGTATCCTTTTATTAAACTGGAAAATGATCATATATCAATAAAACTCTTGCTTAGAATATAAATGCATTCCAAAAAAGTGTTCTGCAAATGATTGATTTTCATGAAACATAAATTGGCATTTTCACATAGCCAGATAAAAATTGCAACCATCTAATAATAACTTACGAGAAGAAATTCCAGTAAAATATGGTATGTCTTCAGAAATAGGAGATGGTGGATTTGAAGGTGGGTGTGGCTGCTGAGATTTAGTATCATTTGATGTACTGCAATCTGGTAATTCAGAGCCAGCAACCATAGGCTCATTTTGCTTTAGCTGAGAAGTCGGAGGAACAGAAGGAGGGACTTCGTTAGTTACTGGCATAGAATTTATGTAATATGGATTCATAAAAGGATAATTCTGGAAAAAAAATTTTTACATAAATATGTTGCAAAATCAATTCTATATAAATAGCAAATATGGTAATTATAACATTTAAAATGAAATCAGCAAAATAGTTCTTAAAATAAAATTAACAGAAAGATTAAATTTTCAATAAAAAGCATCTTTTTTTAAAAAATTTTATAAGCAAAGTTAATTTACATTCTGATAATCTTAGGCGTTAAACCTTTTCCAATCTTTTAGAACAAAAAACTTTCAAGAAATAAAACAAATGTGAGCAGTTTTGTTAAACAGATTCAAAATGTCTAACATATAGTGCAGTCAATGTTTGGTCCCTAAATGACAATATTATAAGTTAATACACTTTCGCATTTATTGAAATTATAACAAAATTACAAGCATATTAGATTCTATTAATCTGTACACTTTGAAATTTTCCACGGTTTATTGGTAGGACCCCGCTTTTCAAAATGAAAGAAATTTGATTTTAGTAACTACAGAACAACATGTGATAGGTGCTTAAGAGTTATTAAAGTTTTCTTCTTTGCAAGATATATAGCTATGGAAGAAAGATCTTAGAAATACTTTCTAAATAGTCCCCATAAAAGGCACATGTTAAAATGCCTTAAATTTAGAGCAGAAAATGATATTGAAATTTGATACAAATTTACAACTTGCAGTACTTAGCAATGTCAAATCTAAGTGTCATTTTCTACTATATCTTTTCTTTTCCATTCATTTACACTATATCATTTTCAACTGCAAAGCTAAAATACAGGAAGTAATTCAATATAGTAATTTATTATACACTGTAATATATTTAATGAAACATTTTTTCACTTACAATAAATAATATTGTCATGCTAAATGACATATATACAATAAACTAAAAAAAGAACATACTAGTCATTGGCATATATATTTTTTCATGGTTTTTTACCATGTTAATTATTAACTTAATTTGGTATTAATCTATATTTGAAATTGATATAAATTTAGGTAATAAAATAATAAATTGTATTTCTATGAGTGTATTCTATTGAAATATAATAAATTGTATTGTATTTCAAAAATATAAATAAATAATAATAATAAAATAAAACAAGTCCTTCAATTAAACCATGCATAATAAAAATTAAAGCTATTCTTTTCACTAATATTTCTGCTAAATTTTTAGACGCATCATCAATGGATTTCAGTTGAATATAAGCCAGTTCCAATAAGGCAATCAGAAAAAGCTACTCAAAAAGCTTACGCAAATGAGTTTCAGTTAACCTCTATAAATGGATAATTGATTTTTTTTCTCAGTATTTTGTAAATGCTAATTTTGGCATTAGATGTAAATTGTTCTGTAGAAAATGATTTTTTTTGGTAAATCCTAATATACCTGAATAGAAAGTTTGGCTGTAGTCAAGCTGGTTAGAAACATTAATTTCATACTGTTGTACTCTGCATGATGGTTGGTTGGTTGGTTGGGTTTTATGGCACAAGGTCCAAATAAGGACAAGCTGCGCCGTACTATGAATGAAGATGAATTTATTTAAAAAACAATTTTATATTATTCAGATATAATTCAAATATGGTTATCGAAACATCAAAGACCATTTTAAAGTAAGACCTAATCAGTACATCTAAATTAAAATCAATCTCTAAGAAAAGTATAACAATAAAATTTAATATTATATACACAAGTTACAACTTACATAACTGCAAAAGCCATAATTTGGAGGATATCCAGTATACCTAAAAATAAGTATAAATATTAATAACACAGTAATACAGTTTAAATAAAAACAATATTTTTACTTTTTACTGTAATAACTAAGTGGACACCCATTTTTATAAACTCTTAAGAACAGAGAAATACTTCTCAGACAAGACATATATTAAATCTTAATGAATTTTTATTTTTTGTTAAACTAGTCTCACTCTTTGTAAGTAAATTTAGAAAAATTATTCAAGATAAGAAAGTTGACAGTGAGCATTCATATTTAAAAATAATTCTTACTTTAAATTTTTGATTAAAAAAAAAAAAAAAAAAAAAAATCAGGCAAAATAAGTTGTTTTCCTGTTTCAAAAGTAGGTTTTTAAAAATACATTAATCTAACATCAGCACTTCGTCAATCTAACATCAGCACTTCGGAATGGTAAAATTGATAATGAGATGATGGATGAGAAAATGGAATGTAACTTGTTGCCAACCTGCATATTCCACAATTCCTATCAAAGACCATATATAAAACTTTTTATACTCTTTCTCACATCAGAGCGCAGAA
Source organism: Latrodectus elegans (assembly GCA_030067965.1). NCBI lineage: Eukaryota > Metazoa > Arthropoda > Arachnida > Araneae > Theridiidae > Latrodectus > Latrodectus elegans. The sequence continues at coordinate 33,367,537 of CM057818.1, read as the reverse complement.
CCGATAGTAAAACCAGATCTGATGCAGCCTTTGCAGCAGCATCCTCTCTGTCATTTCCATCAAGACCTATGTGACTTGGTATACAACAAAATATAATATCATAATCCCTTGCCAGCAAGGGAATCTAATGCTCTGAAAATCTTTGACACAACAGGATGGCAAGTAAAACTATTGTTTCTCAATGCTTCCAATACACTCATGCTGAAGCGCATAATAGATAGCTGTGGCTTCAGCGGTAAAGATGGAGCAGGACGAATGCAGACTGTAACTGAAAACTGTATTGTGAATAAAAACTCCACAGCCCACATTTCCTGATGTTTTTGAACTATCTGTGAATACAGGTGCGTACGACTGATGCTGACAGCGATGGCAGGGAAATAAGTGTTTGAAAAATAGGTGTTGTGTCTGATTTTGAAAACTGAGCAAAAGAGTTATTAAAATTAATTGTTGGATCATACCAAGGTGGATGAAGAAAATGATCATTTGTTTCAATACGAACATCACATAGGTCTGAGAGCCACAGATTTGATATGGCTCGTGTGAGAAAAGGTAGGATGCTCATTGGACGAGCATCATATAGTCTTTTATGAAAGGCATTAGGAACCATGGAAAGTACTGGAGGGTCAAGGGTCGACATGAACTTAGCAAAATAATTGAGAGACTGCTGCATTCGTCTCAGGTCTAATGGTAGTTGATTACATATCACGTATAGACTCAGGACGGGTGATGTGCAGAATGCCCCAGAGCATATCCTCAAAGCAGAGTGATGAACTGTGTCCAGTCTTCGTAAAATAGAATATCTAGCCGTTCCATAAATAACACTTCCGTAGTCAATGCGAGACAAAATCATTGACTGATAAACTCAAAGAAGTGATGTGCGATCTGCATCACAAGATTTATTTGACAACACCTTGAGGATATTAATCAATCGCTCACACTTCTTCCGCAAATATAAAACATGCGGGAGAAAGGTTAATTTTCGGTCAAAGATAATACCCAGGAATTTTATTTCATTGACTATTTGTATTGGAGTGCTGTTGATGTAAATCATAGGATCATTATGCAGGCTAGTCTTTCTACAGAAGTGGACACACTTACTCTTGCTAGGAGATAAAGTATGGCCATTCTCTGCACATCATGCAGCAAACTTGTTAACTGCTGTTTGCAGTTGTCTCTCAATTAATCACATATTAGACCCCTGACATGATATTTGCAGATTGTCAACATAGTGTACCATTTATTGAGGGTGGTATTTCATGTAGAATGTTACTGAGGAATAAATTAAAAATGGTGATACTTGAAATGGAGCTTTGGTGAACGCCCTCGGCTTGAATAAAAGTATTGGAAAATACAGTTCCAATACGAACTTTAAAAACACGGGAGCTTAAAAAATTTTGTAGAAATATCAAAAGATTACCCCGAAAGCCAAATTCATATAGTGAACGGAGAATTCCATAATGCAAGGTATGGTCGTATGCCTTCTCGATGTCAAAGAAAATGGAGATCAGATGGTTCCTCCGCACAAAAGTATTGCAGATTTGGGTCTCCAAATATGTGATATTATCAAGAGTGGATCTGCCTTTTCCGAAGCCACTCTTATTAATATGTATACATTTATTTTTTTCTAAGACATATACGAGACGGGCGTTGACCATACATTCGAGAGTCTTACAGAAGCAACTCATCAGAGCTATTGGTTGATAATGTGAAGGATCTTTACCATCCTTAAGAAACAAAATCACTATTGCTTCATTCCAAATTGATGGAAATTTTTTTCAGTCCAGATCCCATTGAACAAAAATAACAAGATCGATAGGGAGTCTGGACTTAAATTTCAAAGAATTTGATAGCTGATTTCATCGGGTCCTGAACTGGTATCATGGGCCTGCTGTAATGCTCTCTTCAATTCCAACATCCAAAACTCACATTTGTAAGGCAAGGCTTCACCATGGTTAAAATGAATTGGTGTTCACTCAGCACAATTCTTTGTCCTTAAGAACGAAGGACTATAAGTCTCATTGCTTGAGACACTAGCAAAAGTTTCACCAAGGGAATTAGCAGCAATGTCTTGAGGAGAAGAGTATACAGCAGCTCCGGTTTTTAAAACAGGAATTGAAAAATCCTTATAAATCCCACTGGCTGCTTTCACTTTTCTCCACAACTGCTTACTGGATGTGGAACATGTAATTGAAGATACATAGAGAGACCAAGATTCCTTCTGATTTCGACGACAAGCTCTGTGAGCTAATGCTTTAGCATTCTTAAAGGCAATAAGATTCTCCATTGTGGGGTATCTCATAAATAACCCCCATAACTTCCTTTGATTTTTATAAGTTTCTTGGCATTCTTTATTCCACCAAGGTACCTATACCTGTTTAGTATAAGGGAACTCTTAGGAATTGATGTATCAGCTGCATTCTTAATTGTTTCGGTGACTTTTGATGCAGCTTCATCAATATCCTTGACTGAAACCATTTCATAATCAACAACTGCCAATTGTATAAATAATCTCCAATCTACCCGACTGTACACGTAAGTAGGTAAGCATTGTCCTACACTACTACCTCCAGTCTGGGAGATGACGAGAGGAAAATGATCGCTATTATGCAGCTCATTTTCTACTGTTAGATTTAACAATGGCAGAAGAGATGGAGAACAAATGGCTAAATCGAGGGAATGAAATGTTCTTCTGGGTACATGGAAATATACCTTTTTGTCAGTATTAAGCAAACAGAGACAGTTATCAGATATAAACTGTTTTATCTGCCGACCACGAGAATTGATATCATCACCTCCCTACAAAGAATTATGTCCGTTAAAATCACTGAGTAACAAAAATGGCGTTTGCAGCTGATCTATTAATGTATCAAATTCCTCTTGGTGGATGACATTGTATGGTGGTAAATATAAACTACAGACTGTAATTAAGCATGATGTATTTTCACAGCCACAGCCTGTAGAGTAGTATTCAATTGATGGACAGTGCCGGGAAAATTATTGGATATTAAAATACAAACACCACCGGACACTGTACCATCATCACCACAGTCTTTTCTAATACAGCTGAACTTCCGCATGTAATAGCTATTGCTAGACTTCAGGAATGTCTCCTGAAGTTCAACACATGCGGGGTTACAGGTGCTGGAAGGCGGGTCTTCTGTCATATCCTCGAACTGTGTATCATTGTCCAAGGGAATTCAAGAAGCCGCATCAGTCTCCAAGCAAGAGAAAGAATTAAGGGTGGAAATTGTAGGCTTTTTAGCTTTTTTCAATTTTAAAGCTTTCTCCGCTTTTGATTTAGCAAAAGGAGCTTTTTTTGAAAATGCTGGCATTTTTTTTTAATCTTGGCTTTTTAGATGTTTGGGGTAATCTTACTGGGGAAACAGAAAATGTTTCAGTTTGTGTGCTGCTCGATTTGGTGATTTTTCTGCCAGCAGTGGCATAACTCCTGATTGAGGAGTGTGAGAAGTGACTAGGCATTTTGCCTCAGGGTATGAGGCTTTATGGTTAACCTTAACCATGGCTATCTCCTTTTCCAGCATATATTGAAGACAACTTCAAGAATAGGAGGGATGGTCACCTTGGTAGTTGACACACCTCGCATTTGCTGTGCAGTTCATGCTATCAAGGCCTAGCACAGTGCAGCAGGCGCAAGTGATTTTGCCTCTGCAAGCGTTTCTCGAGTGTCCAAAGCGCTGACATTGGAAACATCGCAAGGGATTTGGAATATATGGCCTGAGGGGTAAGTTCATGTACGCAGCTTTTACATATTGCAGAAGGTCTGGCATTGCAAAAGTCAGAACAAGGTGATTAGTATCAATTACTTTGCCACCCCGTCTGACTGTAATGCGTCTAACGCCACAGACCTTCTGGTTCTGTAAATTCTCCAAAATCTCCTCCGTCAGCAAGTATAATAAACCCCTTGCTGAGATTACTCCACATGAAAAGTTAAGGTTTCTGTGAAACAGTCACTTCAAAGTTTGCCAAGGACTTCATGCTAGCCAGAATGTCTGTTTGTGAGTTTGATGCAGCTTCAACAAGCAGATCACCTGAGTGCATTTTCTGAACTTTCCCGACTTCCCCAACAATTCTTGAATATTATAATATTTTCTCTAAATTAGCAGAAATGTAAAAGATATGACCCATGAAATTTTTATGATTATTAATGGTATTTGACACTCAATGACCATTGTTTACTCACACAAGCTAATTAAACTGGGACCTAAAGTTTAAAGTGGATTACAAACCACTACAACTATTGATGTCCAGAGTGGGATTTGAACTAATAAATGGTATAATCTAAAGCAACTCCATCAACCACTCAGTTACCACCTTGGCAATAGGAGCATTAGAAAAGATATTCAATTGTTCAACAGATTTTTGCATTTCACTACATTTTTAAAGAAGCTGTATAAACTTAACATAACTACATATCAACTTTTATTGGTTTCAGACAAGCAAATGATTTCTAAAATGAAAATTTGTTTTTAATCTTGGAAGAAATACAAGGACATCCAAAAGAAATTTCAATTAAAAATGATAAACTTACTTGCAATGGTTAAAATCCATAACAGTAAAAATTATTTGAGTGACAGAAGGTTTGAGATATGGCGATCTATTGTCAACCAATTTAACATTTGCTTGGAACATGCAGGCGATTTGAACAGTGGGCCAAGAATTACATTAGGTTTGTTAGTAGCTCAATAGTCACTTTTTGTACACACAGGTTAATCAGGTTACAACCAGAGAGTATTTTTAAGATCAGCTACATTTTTCAACAAAATACATTTATTTGTTGATATTGACAAATAGTAAATAAAAAATAAAATAAATGATTTATCTAATAGTGAAGAATTTTTAAAGCAGTAGAAGTATCCGTGGGAAAAATAAGGAATTAAAGTATCTAGGTAATCTTATCAATAATTAAATGAAAAGTTTATTAAAATGAAAGTATGAATAGTAGCAGCAAATATTAGAACTGAACATTACAAAAAGTAGCCCAGATCATGTTTTATTTGGTTTTGAGACAGCAACTAGGATAAAGTATGATGAACTGTTGGAATGTATAAGAGGTTTGGTTTGTTTGTCACTCAATGGTCAATTTTTGCACACGAGGGCTAATTAGACCAGGACCTACGGTTTAAAAAGGATTCCGAACCACTACAAACATCCATGCCCAAGGTGGAATTCGAACCCACAAACTGTTGAACTGAAGGCAAGAGCGCAAACCATTAGGTTGCCAGCTCGGCGGAGTGTATAAGAGGAGATGAATATATAGTTGTTAAAATAAAATATTATTAGAAAAAGAAGGAAAATTTCAATTGAGTGGCTAAATAGATGGGGATAAATACTGTAGTACTGATAATGATAACAGAAATTAAAAGTGGAAAAAGAAATATATTAAGTTTATTAAATTATACATTTGAATTTTAAATTGGCACATAAGAAGTTTGAAACTAAATAAGTATAAGGCTTAAAGTGATATACTAGTAACACACATACATGATTAGATAAGAATGGATATATACATAAACATGTTAACTTCCTATCGTCTTTTAGAGCGATAATACTTTTTCTATTTTTTTAAATAAATTTATACATAAATATTTACAAGTTCAAATGCAAAAACTAATTTTTAATTACTTGTGTAATTTTGCAGCTGGTTAAAAGTGAAAACGGCACCAAACATACAGCAGTAAATAACTTTTACTAAATGTATGTATAATAATAATTAGGAAAATAATAATGCATAAAAATAAGTTATAACATATTTAGTTTCTCAAACATTTGTTAAATACAGCTAAACTAAAATTTATATTTTTAAGTTAGAATTAGAAAACTTAGAAACCAATTGATAATTTATTTTTATAAATTCTTACCCAGGGTATGTAGAATACATTGGTGGATTCTGCCACTTAAATTGAGGATTCATAACAGTAGTTGAATTCATTTGATTCATAACAGTATTTGAATTAAAATGATTCACAGTAGCATTTTGGGTTTCCACAGCAGGTGTTAAATCAGTTGTTGATGAAGATTTTGGTCTGACAGCCTGAAGGGCTTCGTTAGCTTTCTGCCATTCTTCAGGAATTTGCATTGGTCTAGCAGCTACATTAGACATTGTATATGACCTTACAAAATAATTTCTCACATAAGTATTTAAAATTTAAATACATTTAAAAAAATAAAGACAAAAGTAACAATTTGAAAAGGTAATCTACAATGAATAAACTGTTACTATCTTTCTCTCACACACACAAACATGCATGAAAAAAAATATTGTTATCCTTTCTTTCAGGAAAAAATAAATTAAGAAAGTTCCTTGTTTTGTAACTGGACATATACTGTATTTTTTCAACAGAATAATTATAATCATAGAAATATTAAAGTCAAAGCAGTAAGAGTGAGTTTCAAAATTTATGTAATAAATTCAAAAATACCTAGTACTAAAATAAAAAATAATTCATTAAAAAATGATAGTTAAATATTCTAAATTTCCTTCTTTTACAACTAAACATTAAATTTAATTATTTAATCATTGTTATATAATTTATATTGATTTAATTACAAGAATGCTACTATCCAATGACAATATCTAAGTTAAAATATTCAAATATTTTTCTATTTAATATTAATTAATATGTTTGTGTATTTAATTATTAACACTAAAATGGCATTCATTATATTATTTTTATTTATTTAAAGCTATATAGATACATGTATTTCTGTTAAATTTTAAAATTAATATCTTTTTAATGTGCATTTACATTTTATATGTCAGATATTCAAATTTCTATAAAAACTATAAGATTTTAAATTTTAGAAATTATTTACTGCCTATTAAATATCTGATATTCTATGCAGAATACCAGTCTAATTGTGTTTGTTCATATGTATCGTATAATTTTAAATCATCAATTAATGAAAAATATTTTGGTCTTATTGAACTGAATTTTGAACTCCTTCATAGTATATTAAAAAAAGAAAATAATATGAAGAAAATTCCAAAATTAACCTCCAGTCATTTTCTTGTTTTATCATTTACTTTGTTAAACTATTCCTTTTAAGAAAATTGTGATTTTATTATTTAATAATTTTTAAGAAATTTAACATCTTAATTATTATATATATACATATATTCTAGAATTCTTATGGTTTTCATAAGTTTTCCAGGTTTTTACGATGTTATTCATCTAATATATACAATTTTAAACTAATTGAAACAATTTTAAAAATGAAAAAAATATTTTTGAAAATTTATTTTTATTTACTGATATCTCAGGTTTAATGCCATATAAAACCAAACCGCACATGCTGGAGTAAGTAAAAAAAACCAAAATAAATAGAAATTTTACAAATCTTTTTGAAATATATAACTGAAATGAAAATATTTTATAATTTAATCAATAATCAATTTTCTACAGCTAAACTTTAATTTTATCATTACCAAAAATATGACACTATTTAAAATATGAATCAGATACATAAAGATGCTCCAAGACCATAACATTCCTCATTTAACATGAGTATACTAGGAGAATAATAAGTGCAAAATATAGAACTTCAATGTATTTCTGATAAATTTCTACATTGTTTAAATTGCATATATATGATCCACCATAATTTCATAACAAGTATAAACTGCTTCTAAAAAGTCTCGTTCCATCTTGTTTCAAATAAGTAAAAACACACTTTGGATAATGCCTATGTTTATTCATTTACCTAACTCATTTGAATGGCTCAGGAGCCTCATGAACATGTATTGCTGCTTTAACAATATAGGCTATAAGGCCCATACCCAATGGAACACATGATTTGTGCATCACACACTTAAGATATCCCCACAGGCTAAGGTTCAGGGAATTACAGTAGCAAATGTACAGTACCATACATGATAATCCGGCAATCTGGATAAGTCAAATCCAGGAATTGATGCACATTCCAATAAAAATATAAGGAACCAATATCACACTGAACCCACATGTTGAGGCATGTCATTGTGGAAATATTAATTAACAACATAGGTAATACTTCTACATAAAAAAGAAAAAGACTAATGAAATTACATCAAGGAGTTCAGGAATTATATATAGGCCAATCAGCAAGTTAACAATAATCCCAGTCCAGATGTTAGCACTGAAACGTTGTTGATGCTGTGACATGGAGATTTACACTCAACTAGCATCTGTGCACTGGTTAATCTTTTCCCTGAAATGTCCACACTTGTGCACAGATTTTATCAGGCTGGATTCTACCAGCACTTATTGCACTCTAGCAGATTACAATCAAGTTTCCAACCCCTTTTTTTCTGTGTAAATCTGGTTTCTCATGACCTGGCACAACCATTTGTAACATTTGAACATATCTTTTTTGACCCCCTATATAAATATTTAAAATTCTTGAATTAAGGAATAGTCAATGTATTAATTTAAAGTATATAGTAAATTTAAGATTAACAAAAATAGCCAGAAAAAGATTTGACAAATCATGAGTCAGAAACAAGATTTTTTAAAAATATCAAAAAATTAAAACCAATTGATAATTTTTTTATATTATCTATTGATTTAATTTAAGAACATAACAGGCATAGAATTATATACATTTTAAAAGTGCATGATATATATCTATCATTATGCTTTCAATGTATCTTACAATTTTTCTGCAACCAATTAATCAAATGAGTTTTTGTTTTTATGTATGTAATCTATTTTAAAAATTCAAATTACAGAAAGAGCAAAGAAAAGAATACAGATATACTAAAATGATATTTATGTAATTTTCAGCTCCAATTTGAAAGCTTATGTTTTCAAATTAGTTTTAATTGATAAACTTTTTCTTTACATATATAAATTTGACTTTTATATGCAAAAAAATTTAGTTAAAATAAGATAAATGTAATTATAAAATTAAAGTAAAACAATATTATTCACTATTGTGTCATATCTCTCAGTTGAATAATAATAAACCTGAAAAATATATTCATTCACAAAGAAAGTACTCTTTAGATATTTACATATCATTTCTATGAGATAGATATTTTATTTCTGGGAGCTATAAAAAATAAATAAAAACCACCAACCAAATACTAATGCCAAGTTACGATGAATCAAACACAATTCACAAGTTTAAATATAAAAAATATATACCAATTCATTACTTAAGTGCATTTATTGTGTATATAGAAAAAAAATTCTAGCATATCTATATTATTTTAAATAATTTACTTTCTATTTCGTCTCGGAAGTTTTTATCCCCTTTTTGTCATTTACTATGGATTTTAATGACTTGGCCCTGTGTAAGAAGCTTGTGATTGGATTTATTTCAAAGAAATAATGTAAAAAACAAACAAATCAGCATGAAAAAAATCATGGCTTTCAATAGCTTCTTGAAATAGAATATTTCCAATTTTTAATCTAAATTACATAATTGTTACCTGTTTACAGTTTTGTTTTGGAACATAATACAAAGTTCTGGCTTCCAAAGGTTATACAGTAGATGATCATTTTTATAAACACAAGGATCAGTAAAAATACTTAAAAATCAGAAGTTTATAAAATAGAAAAATAACTGCTACAGCTTAAAATTATTATTTTTTTAAAACATACTGCTTTCTCTTTATAACGAACCATTGGAGAAAATTATTCAGCATATAAAGAAAACATTCTAAATAAAATTCATAGTTAATAAATTCATTACTTTCATTTTAAGGAAGAAAAATCCATTTTTAAAAACACTTTCTTTTGATTCAGAAAAGCATTTTACTCTCTTTCCCAAAAATACCTGAATCATATAAACCATACAATTATTTGTTTTACAGATGGTTACAGGACTCACTCTTTATCTTTATGCTTGAAATCTATGTTTTTCTTCATTATCATTTTCTCAATCATTTAACCATGTAATGATTCTTCTTATGAACAAATTATATCTAAGTACAGATTCAAAAATTCCTGAGGTAAAATTTAGGGAAGCAGTAAGTTATTTGTTGAAGATCATAGATGATTAAATCATCTTCACTCAAATCATTAGATAAATTTTCTTACCTTTAGCTTAATACATGAAGGTCAAAATGACATAGTTATTGTTTTCCTGCAACATCATTCCAAGCACACATTCAAAAGATCATTATGTTGAGAAAATCAACTCCATAAGGCAACTGACTGATTTTTAGAAAGACTGATTTCCAAGATAGCACTCCTTTTAAAAATATTCACAATGATATATTCTTTTGAAACTACTAAATGTTTACAATGTTAGGATTAGGTGAGAAAAATTACACATGGATTGCTTAAAAAAATCCAGGGCTGGTGACATAAATCACAAATATTTATAGTAAGTATTTTCTAGTATTATCAATTTCAGAATTGTGTGTGAAACTTATTATTCAATACTTAATATTACAGTTACCCACAATTCAAAGACTCTCAAAAAATAATATCAATCCAAGTTTAACCATAAAATAAAAAATGAATACACGAGATGATAAAAAAATATAAATAAAAAGGTGCATAAAAGCAAGTTTATAAATTTTTAAAAATTTGGTTCATAAATGGAAAATAAAATTATCATAGTACGGTTCAGCTGGAAAAGTGGAGCAGCACACCCCTGTGTAAGAGTAGAGAACTAAAATGAGGGTAAAATGTGCCAAGCGTGCAATAAAGTACGACAAACTGGCGTTATGGTTCAGAATGTGTTTGCCTGATGAGATTTTCTTTTTATGACATAAGACGATTGTATGATATGCGCAAAATTTGTTTTGTGTGCAACCATTGTAGTGTTTAATGAGTAATTTTATTTGTTTACAGCTTAAGAATTTGTAACGTTAATGTTCTCGCTATCAGACTTCAATTTTTTTTTTTTTTTATAGTTATATTATCTTGCATTTTTGGAAAATATTTTAAAAGTTATTATTCTTTTTTTAATTATGCCCTTATGTTGGCTCTTTTGAGCATAATATGCCTTGCAGTCCAATAAAAAAAGTATCTCCCGGAGTGGAGAGTATCTTGAAATGTGAAGAACAGTGGGCTCCTGGTTGGCAGAACATATTTTATATATCAGCCAATAAAAGATCTGCACTGGGTATTAATCATGTAAACGGTCAATTTAATTTATACACCACAGAGTATGTATGCCAGGAAAATCATAAAGAAAACACAGTAGAGGATTTTTTCGAAACCCTTTAAATAGTTCTTTCTTGGTCAGGTGAGTTATTTATTTTTCATTAATATTTCATTCAGAGGGATTATTACAAACTCTAGTTTTTATAAAAATGTATGTTAACATAAGTAAATACACATTTAAATAAGCTTTATTGCAGCTTTATTAAAGTAAATACACATTTAAATAAGCTTTATTGCGTCTTTTACGTTAGTGATAGATTGTGCTTACTAAACATTTGGAAGGAGGGCATCACATGCCCAGTTAATTAAAATTAAAGTTTGAATAAAAAATGCAATTTGTTAATATTAGAAGTTCAGTTTTATTGCCCGGTTGTCACTGTACTAGGTACGGCTACATACCCCATACTGATCTTTTATTGGCTGACCAAATAAAAATTCAAAAATAATATAACTTTAAAAAAATTCAAATTTAGTTTTCAAAAATTTGTAGCAATATTTTAAAAATTATAAACTTTTAATATCTATATATCTTCCAAAAATTAGAGATAATAAAACCTAAAAAAAATTTGAAGTCTAATAATAGGAACATTAATGTAGCAAATTCTTGAATTGAAAACAAATAAAATTACTTATTAAACACAAGAGTTGCACACAAAACAAGTTTTACACATGTCATATAATCAACTCACGTCATAAAACTATAATCTCATCATTCGAAACTGTTGAGCTGTTTCCAAACTGTTAAGCAAATTTGGCCCACTTTATACCACGCTTGGTGCATTTTACCCTCTGTACAGTTCTTTACTCTTCAGCCAGAAAATTTTTTAAGTAGCTAACAATATCACTGTACAAGTCATTAATAAACTTTGCATTAAATATCAAGTGTCAATGAAAAATTTCTTGATTCCCCACATCATGAAACTTTTTCCGCCAAATTCCATTAAATTGTAATATTTGTTATTTTAAGCAACTGTCTATTCCATTTAATAAAATGGATTCTTTTCTTACACTAAATTCTAAATTAATTTCTATATTAGAAAGTAAGTGATGTTATATTCAAACAGTTTAGTTCAATTCTCTTCTTTCACTCAGTCATATTAATTATTAAATTGAAAGAGGATAAAATTGGATTTTGTTAAAATTATAAAATCTATTTAGAAAAAACTTAAAACAAATCTTTTTATTGAAGTCAACAAAAAATCAAGTTCAGACAGTAAAATACATTTATTAAATAATTTAATTATATTTTACAAGCTTGAATTAGTGATTATTTTAGTTTAAAATTGCGAAAAATAAGGAAAAAATATCTTACCACTGCGACATTGTAGATAAACGTACACAAACCTAAGTTAGAAAAGAGAAATTACTTAAAAATGAGCAAAATAAATAAATAAATAAGCAGCAAAAACTAATTATTTAATCATTGTAATTCACACATATTTGATAACTGTTTTAACAATGAACATATTTCTTAAGCTGGATTTATTTGAAATCAAAGTTTTTTTTTTATTTGCTATGAACTATATATTAATTTTAATGAAAATTTGTTTAAAAAGATGTTTCTAAATAGATGTTTTCTAATTTATAAGACAACTATGGCTTATTTAGATTATTGCATATCTCTTTCACAAAGTAATTCAATATGATTAATAAGTTATATTCATGTTATAAATTTGAGGGGAAAAAAAAAACTGTCTTTCCTTTTTAACTACTCATAGTCTTATATTAAAGTGAAAAACAAAATGTGGCGGTTCTCCATTACTAAGAATAAACAATATAGTATAATAAAAAATAAATAAACCACAAGTATGAATCATATAAGTCAGTAATGTTCAAATGCGCGCAGACTGTAGATTACTGCACCAAAATGGATTTATGTAATTTCATGATGTAATATGATGTGCAGACACATTGGAGTTACAATGACCTTCACAGCTTATGGTGTGTTTCGTTAAACATTTATGTTTGAAGTTGTGATATAGAAAAATGAGGTTTTATTTTTAAAGTGAATAATATTCTAACTTTAGAATTTTCATGTTTGTGAGAAGCTAATGTAAAGTACGGATGTTAGAAAATTAAATTTGCATTTTTTTTTTTTCTTTTTTAAGTTTGGAGGTTTTGTATTGCCTGGTTGGTGATGACAAATCTTCTGTGAGTAATGATTATTAGTTGATTACTTTTACTATGTGTTAGATTAAAAATGTTGTAGTATATAATAATTTATATAACTTAAGTATAGATAGAAATATTTGACAGGCATATAGTATCTGATGATCGATGATTACCTGGAGAGTAAAAGGATTGTGCGTATGGCATGGCCGACTTAAATCCCATTGAAAATCTTTGGGATGCTATTGGATGTCCTGTATCCCTTACGTCTCCCACCTCTAGCCACTCTTATTGAGCTGGAAACTGCTCTAAAATAGCTATTGCTTAATTCTGTGTCGGTTGACCACCTAATTCAAAGCATGGTCACAAAGTGTAAACTTTGTATACAGATGTAAGGGGATCACATACCCTATTAATGTGCTTTTTTTTTTTCATTTTATGCTGTTAATTTTCACTTTATACATAATTCTGTTTATATCTTCAGTATATCATGATCTGATAACTTAAAAAAATTTAATATTGTTTTCATTTCAGAATATAATTATTGATTTTATTTTATGCTTAAATATATATGCTACTTTCCTATGGAATTTTGTGTCAAACAAAGCAGTATTTGTTGACTCTTTTGGATTTCACATCTTCGTGCCTAACTTTTGGAAGTGAGTGTACTATAATCATTGTGAAGAGTAATTCTTGTTGATTAGAAATTAGAGTTTCCAATAAAACGTATGATATTGACACAATTGATTTAATTTTATTGTAGGGTAGTTTAACATGATAGATTTTGCCAACACAATGTTTTAAAGGAGGGCACATGTTTGGTTAATTAAAACCTCAGTTTTCTGAAATAAATCATTTAAATTGGTTTATAATTATAGAGCAGTTAATATCTGCTTGGTAGAGTTAGATACAATATTCTTATAAAACTATTAAATTTTTAGATAATTTAAAAGAAAATATTTTTAAAACTGATTATGTACATTCTATAGACCAAGGAATTGTAATATAGATTTTTAATTACTTTATACTTGTTTTGTAATAATATAACTTTAGTAAAATTAATGAGATTAGTTTTGTAGTTGTAAGTAAATATAATAAAAATTCTGAAATTTCATTATTTAAAAGGGTCAAATCAAACACGATCAGGATTTTAAAAACTGAATATTGCAAGAAGTAATGTAATAGAAGTTGACGAGAATATTATGATATGCTTGTCACAATTGTAAATCACACCAAACCAATCTTAGAATTTTACTTTAAAATCTGATATACACAAATATAGCAAATATTTGATTTAACATATTCTCTAAAAGAAGACTGATTATATTAGTGATTCAAAAAGAGGTATCTACAGTCAAAACTTTATTGCAAGATCAGTATAGTACATTTTTTCAAACCAGTGTTTGATGTATATCAGAGAAATTCTAATCCTTGCAATGGAATTTACGAATTGCAAACTCTAATTTCATCAAAATTATCTCACAATAACAATAGCTTTTTTACATTTTTTTCATTTAAAATTTAATTAGGAGAGAAAAAATTTGAATTTTAGTACAACTAGATGAGCAGTTTGATATAGTTACAATAGCAATTTGATATAGGTACAATTTGATATAGTTAAAAAAAATAGCAGTTTGAAATCTCAAAATAGGTTTTTGGAAACTAATGAAAGTCAAATGCATTTAGCAAACTTAAGCTTCTAGAACTCTTACTAGCATTCAAATACTGGGGAATTTAGTTTACAAAATCTAAGTAAAATATTACGATTTCATAGTATTTTCTAAAAATATATAAACTCTTTAGAACAATATACAATTGTATAAGGGAATAATAATAATTAATAATTCATGACACGGGACAATAGAGTGTCATATTTGCCACAAATTGCAAACTTGTAGAAATACATTTAGATTTCTGGGAAAAACTAAAAAATGAATTTATATTGAAGACATTTTGCATCTTATGGGTGTCAAAAGTTAACACTGATTACATACAATAATTTGCAGTTAAAAACACTTGTAAATGAGGTTAAAATATAAGCAAAAAGGAATGTATAAAAGCATAAGTTATTAAAATGATAAAAAAGCAAATTATAAGAGCCTTCACAAATAATTCCACCGTATTAAACAGAAAACAATAAAATTTTGATGGAATCTTGTTTAATTAACTAGTCTTCATTTTAGGTAATAAGAAATAAAACATAACTATAAGAAATGCAGACACATTTGAAAACTTTGACACAATAAATCTGAATAACATAACATTGAGCACGTATATAAAATATAAAAATTATTTAAACTATTTAACAACCGTTAAACTTGACAATCTTAACGGATGACGACAGTTGTATGAAAATCTTATGGAATATAAGCAATATAATTTAAAATTTCATATAAAGTTCAAGAATAATGGATAAGACCATTATTGAATTTCATTTAACCGTAAGAACTAAAAAAAAAAAAATTAAAAGTAAACTATATCATTGCAAAAATGGCGTCTCAAATTTATAATAATGAAACTTACTTTGATAACTGCTTTTTAAATCACATACGAAATATAAAAATAACTTTTTTCAAACCTTGAAAACAATACACATACAATAATGTTGACAATAATTTAAAATTATAATTCGTAACACTCTATAGGGTTAATTCTGAATATATTAATAGAATACAAATAAAAATAGTGCACACAACTTGAAACGTCACGTTAACAACAGGAAATCATCAGTGTCTCAATATGGAGAACTGAAACTAGCGTCTAGAGATAAAAACCGTTGAACGATTCATAAGCAAACGAATCATTCAACGCATGCGCAGTTACTTAGAATGGTCATAAATCTGCGAATGTGCACAAACGTCTAGCCCCTCAGATACTAGTTTCCTCCTATTCGTCCTTGGTCATCTGCGCAGCTTGACGCGCAGTATGCTTATGTCGAGGAATTTGGCATGCAGGGATAAACTGCCACTTGTTTCTGTAATGATACTGCTACTTGGTCATAGTACGGGTTTCGTTGTATCATTGCTTTGGTAAATTGCATATTACACATCTGTGTTGTAGTAAATTATTAACTAATGTGAAAATTTTTAATTAATAAACATACATTTATGAGATATTTAACTGTAATTGATAACTTAATACTGATCAATAAGAAATTTCTTATATTTTTCTACTTTTATTTATTGATATGATTGCAATTGAATGTATTAGTATTGAATGTATATAATGGTGATTTTTGAAATAAATTATAAAAGACTGATTTGGCGAGTCTCTTTTTTAAAGCTATCTAAATAGCTAACTTTTTATTGTGCATTTCACTAAACGATCCTTTTATTACAATTACATAAGGAATATAGTTTGGTATTCTGATTAATGTATGCTTCATAACTGCTAGAAAAATGTTAAAATTTACATGATAAATTTTATATCTATTATAAAAAAGAAAATTCAATTTTTTTTTCCATTAAAAGCATTTTTTTTTCATTTAATAAAAAGAAAAATTATAAACTCATTTCCATATTTAAATGATGGGAGTAAATTTAAAACTAATATTTAACTTTATTACAATAGAGTATCCTTATAAAATATCAGAATGGTACACAAAATTTACAATTTTCCAAGCTAAATGAGAATTAAAAAATATAAGCAAAATACTGCATTTAGTTACTAAATGTGTAACTTTTAAATGCAAATGTGTCTAATATTTAGCAATATACCAGAATGTAATTTATTTGCATGGTGTTTCAAATTGTATTTGCTTGTTTATGTTTTTTAGCAATAAGGGCATGTAAAACTATTCTCAGTCTCAATCAAATCTTTAGCACACTGAGACATATTATTAGAACTTTCTCCCTGACTTACAATAGAATTACGATTTTTCAAGGAATCAATAAGTGTAGTAGTATTAGAATGAAATTTGTAAATATGGCGTTTCAAATTGTATTTGTATTTAAAAGATTTTAAGCAATCAGGGCAAACAAAATCACTCTCATTCACATTTGAATCATTCGCACAGCCAATCATACCATTCACAATGGAATCATCATACATAACAAAATCAGAATTTTCACTCGTAATAGAAACAGAATTCTCACACATACCAGAATTAGAATTCTCACACATACCAGAATTAGAATTCTCACACATACCAGAATTAGAATTCTCACACATACCAGAATTTGGATTCTGACACAAGATAAATTCTTCTATATTTTTATTAATTGTAGAATCAAAAACTTCTGAGGAAGCAGAAGTATGTGACCCTGAAAAGGGCCGTTTTTCTTGATTTTGTGTCGAAGACATAATAATAAAATTCTCAATTACAACAAATTAGCAAACACGTTTGTAATAGTGCTAAACAAGGGTAAACAATTATATTTATACCCTGACGCTATCAGAAAAATGACGTCATGCGCAAGAAACTGCGCAAATGACCGGGTAGGAATGAGGACGAAACTAGTATATGAGGAGCTAGATCAACACCCCCCAGATACAGGGGGTGTTGGCATGTAGCTAGATGGTGTTGGCTAGATGCTTGTCGAATGTGCTAATGTTGTAAAGGAAAAGCGACTGTGGATGTGTTTATTTATAGCTAAAATATTAATCAGTGTAACAGAATAAATGAGTAAATAATAAATTCACATCGTGTAGAGCTTTATATTAAAAATATTTTTTCATAAAAATAAATTGGCGACGAAAAAAATTAGCTTAGCTAATTTTTTAAAAACGCTTAGCTTGGCGACGAAAACAATTCGCCACGTTCACCAATATATGGGGATACTGAACTAGTTCCACACAAATAAGAGTACTGAACTCCGTAAAGTCCTGGACATGCGCAAAATGTCTGAACGCAAATTGTTTGCGTGTGCGTTTGTTTATTAATACATCAACGCTTTCTTTCTCTCTAGACGCTAGTAGCACTGAACGTCAGCTCTAGATCGGATGCACACTTAAAGAAAATAGTTGCAAAAATCTGGCGGTATAAATTGTGAATATTGTTTAGACTTAGTTTTAGCAAATCTGTTGTCTTCGATTTTCTCATTTACATTCTTATAATTTCTTTTGTGCGAAAAAATGGCGATTATGATTAAAAAAAAAAAAATGGTTATTTATGTATTATCTCGTAGATCTTATTCGCCTTAAGAATAAGCCGTTAAATTTTGTAAATATTTATAACTATTCGAAATATGAAGAAAAAGCAGAATAGATTGCGTATATCTCAGCACCATATCAAATACATGTAGGTAAAAACTTCATTTGTATTTCATATAGTGTTAAATCGCATCATTAAAGGCATATATTTTTTCGCAGATATGGTCAATGGGATAATGCGCATGTACCAAAGAAGGCTATATTGCAATTATCGCATTTTCTTCTAATTTCTATGCTTTAATAAAAATAAATATACGCATGGGAATAAAATTCCATGGTAAAATTAATTTTACTAAATAAATTGTTTTTGACACTTGATCTCATGATTTAATTATAAATTAATATATTAAATTGTTTTTTTTCCAAAAGCAAAATTAATTTTTTTTCAATTCAAATTAAAAATTGCTTAAAAATGTTTTGTTCATATGAACTGTTTTAATAACTTTTGAATGTAATGTAAATTTTTATTTAAAAAAACTGCAGAATTAAAAAAAAATGTGTTATTTAGGTTGTACATTCTATATTTTTTTTAAATGAAATTTTCTAAGTATATATAGTTTGGGATTTATCTTACTAGATATATCTTATATTAATTTATAAATCATAAGGTGTAAATATTGAAAATCTGTAATTCAGTTTAAAAGTACAATTCTATTATTTGAAAATAAAAATAAGTTTTTTAATTTTAAAAGAGAAAATTTATAAATGATTTATATGTCCTCATATTATACATACAAATGTCCTCATTTGTATGTATAAAAGATTTAAAGACACTCAGTATCACAATTTCTTTAAATTCTGTGTTTTAATAAAGATATTATAAGCAGAAATATGGAAAAAATACCACGTATAAAAAAATTGAAGGTTAAATATACTGGCCATTACAATTGCTACACCAAGTAGGTGACATGCTATAGACGTAAAATTTATACGAAAGGAAGAAGGTGCTGTGATGTGCAAATGATTAGCTTTTCAGCGCATTCAGACAAAGCAGGCGCCAGAAGCCACACCTACATTGTGTTTAAATGAGGAAATTGTTCAGCCGGTTCCTCATACACAAATTGCATTTGAACGTTGTTGTCTGGTGAAAAGTTGTTGTGATGCCTCGTGTAAGAAGGAGAAATGCGTACCAGCACGTTTCTGACTTTGATAAAGGTCGAATTGTAGCGTACCGGGATTGCGGTTTATCTTATCGCAGTATTGCTGCACGCGTCGGTCGAGATCCAATGACTGTTTGCAGAATATGGAATCGATGGGTTCAGGACGGTAATACGGAATGCCATGCGGGATCTCAACGGCCACCTATCACTAGCAGCCGAGAAGACAGGCATATTATCCGCATGGCCGTAATGAATCGTGCAACCACGTCACGACCCGTGAGTCAAAAAACGAGGTCGTTTGGAAGACAACAAGTGTCTGCACAAACAGTTCGACGACATTTGCAGCAGCATGGACTCTCAGCTCGGAGACCATGGCTGCGGCTTCCCTTGACGCTGCGTCATAGACAAGAGCGCTTTCAATGGTGTAATTAACGACGAGCCTGGGCACACGAATGGCGAGACGTCATCTTTTCAGATGAATCCAGGTTCTGTGTACAGCATCATGATGGTCGCATCCGTGTTTGACGGCATCGTGGTGAACGCATACTGGCAGCGTGCATTCGTCATCGTCATACTGGCCAATCTCTGTTTGACTCAATGTCCAGGCGTATAACTGCTGTTATTACTGCCAGAGGTGGTTGTTCTGGGTACTGATTTCTCAGGATCTATCCAGCCAAATTTTTTGAAAATTTAATCATTTGTTATTTCTAGTATGATATATTTGTCCAATAAATATCATTTTGTTATCTGCATTTCTTCCTGGTGTAGCAATTTTAAGGGCCAGTAGTGTATACATATATATATATACATACATATATATATATACATACATACATATATATATACACATATATATATATATACATACATATATATATACATACATATATATATACATACATACATATATATACATATATATATACATACATACATACATACATACATACTGTTACAAATTTATAAATAACTATTGTATATGTCTTAAAATATCTCAGGCAGATCGGAAATACTCACATTTTGGGCAAAAATTGCGGTATTTAGACGCATTATACGTTAAAAGCGGGTTTTCTAATGATTTGGTGACTTGGCGATGTTTTAGTGAAAAAACTTGGCGACATTTTTTTGCGACTTGGAGAGAAATAGATACTTCTGGAATCATCCATCACCTAACCTCTAGGACCAATATTTAGTGAGATAGCCTAGAAGCTTCCAGAACCTTGGCGAAATTAGTAGATTTCCCCGCCAAGTCAGGTATAAATACAGCAGCCCGACATAGTTAGGCAGGTTTTGTACACACAGTCAGTTTTGTGAAGACGATTAGTCGTGACTGCTAGTTTAGAGAAGCTATTCTCTGCCTGAGATATTTTAGACCTGTGATTGGAAGCTGTTATTTATCGTATCTGACGAATTGTATCTGTATAGTTGTGATTATTACAACTGGTATTTCTAGTGGAATTTTTACGAATAAAAGTCTTGTGTTCATCGAGTAGTTGCTTTCTTCAACTCTCAATCCACACGAACCCCGAAGATCCCGAAGCTCGGTACAATATATATATATATATATATATATATATATATATATATATATATATATATATATATATATATATATATATATATATATATATATATATATATATATATATATACACATTCTCAAATTGTTAGTTGGAAACGTTTTATATGTCCTGTGATTTTAAGATTTAAATATTGATTTAACAAAAATTATAAAATCTAGATTTTTATTTGATCTCGGATTCTTTACGACCACATTTAGAAAAATGTTGGCTTCTCTGAGAAATGTAACAAAAATGTTTCATTTTTCTACAAAAAAGTGATATTTAGTTGTAAAAGTATGTATTTTTCTGTCTTCCTTAATGGGTTAGTCATAAAATTAGTTAGTATAATTCTAGAGTAAATTCTTTTGGAAAACAATGTTGAAGAAAAACGAATTTTGTCGGTCAATATACGATGTGTCCATATACAGCCCTATATGTTACTTTAGGAGCTATAGTAACGACACTCGTAGGATAGAAACATGGAAACAATTATGATCAATGAATTATTTCATCTAGAGACGTTTAATTCCCATATCTTACCTTTAGGGGTTCTACACTTTTTATGTGTTAATATTCTGATATCAACATTGGTAGTTTCATTGATGAGTTTTGAGTTCGGGATGGATCCTAAGGCTTGGTGCTGCAATCAATCTTTATTCATATATAATCAATCATCCAACATATTGAAAATTCATCAGGAATTTTGGACATCGTCTTACAATATTTTTACCCTGAGTTTCTACTAACTGCTGCGTAAGCTAAACGTTCATGCTAATTCAGTTGCATTACAATTCTAAATTGATTCTAATTATTTGTGCAAAAGAACTCAAATTTTTCTTGCCTTGTCGTGTAAAGTTAACCAAGTCGTATCTAATGCTATTTGAAATCCATTCAAATTGAAGGCAGTGGGAGATAACAAATAGAAATGAATAAGCTCTTTTTTATATTACTGTAAAAAATACACAAACAGTTTTTTAAGTACGAATATTCTAAATATTTGACGGTAAAAAGAAGTATAAGAATTCTTAGTCGCTAAATTCGATTTCCTTGCCATTTATTCCAAGTCTTTTTTAATTAGCTAGAAAAATGTTTTACTTCTCTATAAACTTTGCATTGTATGGCCTTTATTCTAATTTCCCTATTTGTTTCTTAACAACTAATTCTGGTTTTTATCCCTTCAATTTGCTTACGTTTTTTTATTATTTTTTTTATTTTAAAGATTTGGTCTCTAATTTTCAAATTGCTTTATACTCTGAAGTGTCAATATGACATAAATTTAGATACATTTCTCAATATTTTTTAATGTGATTTTGATGTGTTATGGAAAGGATAGAAATAAAACAAATGTCTTCAAATGTGTCAACAAATTATCGATATATTGAGAAGATTATTTCTAACACTAAAATGTTGTGTATTGTTCCATATTTAGTCTGTTACTTTAGTGCTCTTTTTGTAATTTGTTATATATATTTTTTCTTTCAAATTAAACTGCATTAGTTTTGATAATTTTAGAGTATTCATTTCACAATTTATCATATTCACATAAATTAAACAAAAGAAATGCTGTAAATTTTATAATTCGTATAATTTTTGCTTATTTTGTTATAACTTTAAATTAGATCTTCTGTCTGAGTTCTTAGTGGCGTTGCTATAGGTAGTATGAATAAAAAACACCTTTCTATTGAAAATTTGTGTTATCTGAGGAATTTTCTCTATAATATTTTATTTTTTAGATGATCCCTTAAAGAAAACAAAAAAGTTTCTATCTTTGAAAAGAGATATCTCTTTCATCACGTAGAGAAATAAAACTTTTTTATTTGATTTGTTAGTGAAAAGGCTAAAATTTTCTGAATACCCCGTGATCTTGGGAATCCGAGAACCATAAAAATTTAAACTTTAAAATTTTCAAAACTAAAAATTGCAAAACATGATAATTCCCTTCTTTTGAAACATTTTTTTCGAAAAGACTGTTTGTCCATAACAAAGAGTGTGAGAAATAAAAGCCCACACTTTACAATATATATTTACGTTGAGGATATTATGTAATGTTTTGATTTATATAAACACTACGTGACAGTGAAATTGTAACCCTTTGAATGCATATAAAAATGATTCAAATCAATTATACTCTTATTAAGGGAATAGCAATGCAGTATATCGAGTAATTTGTTGGACCACCCTTATTGGCACAATACATTTAGCAACAGGTCTAGATATAGATTTAAATAATAAGCGGATTGTATCTTGAGTAGTATCTATTTGTTAACTAAATAAAAGAATTCATCTTCTGGAAAAGGTGATTAAAATTTATGCAAACCTCGCTTATCCAGGCAGAAGGCACATGCCTGACATCAACATTAATAGAAGCTCGGGGTGACTGGTCCAACAAAATTAGTTTTACTTAAAAAATGGGCCATACTCTTAAACATCTTCTTATAAATAATAATTAAAAAATTTAATTAATAATTTCTAATTCTATTTTTAAGATAAACTTTTTAGTATTTAAGATGATAAATTCATAATTTAAGAAGAAGAATTGTATACTTTATTAAAGATTCTGAATCGGCATACAATTCTGACAAACATAAAAAGAATAATCTTCGTATATAAAACTATAGCATTCTGTGCAAGAAATTGTAGTTTGATTATCCTTGGCTCTTTGATCCTTCTTCAATTAAAAACTGCAGAGTTAAAATATTTTTTTACTTAGTGTGTAGATTGTCTATCTTTTAAATAATTAAAATGTCTATGAAGATAAATCGCAAGCTGCCAATACAATAAATATCTGTAATTCCATTCACTCATTTATTTGAAAAAAATAAGATTTTAGTTTTTTATATGAGGAAATTTATAAATAATACAGAATATAAATAAATTTTTTTCAGTTATATGTACAAAAGATTTTAGAAGACATTTAGTATTTTATACGAGAAAAATATACTCATTTTTACAAAGGTAAGTTAAAAAAAATGAGTAAAAATATTTAAAAAGATAAACTTGCAAACCAAATAAATTTATCACATTATTTACACGTTGATCTGCAGGGCTTGTTGTTAATCATGTTAAAACTAAATATTTCCCTGTGACTAGAACCCAATTTTCCTAAACTCATCTACTCATTGGTGATTATATATTTGAAAAAGTTGATGAATTTATCTATCTTGGCTCAATGACTCGTCTTCTTATCTCTGGGAGAATGTCAAAAATAATGACATTCTCCCAGAGATAAGAAGACGTTGAACTGCAACTAACAAAGCCTCTTTTGGCTTAAGAAATTTATTAAAAACTAATTTTTACCACGAAAAACTAAGTTGCAGATCTATAAAATGCTTATCCGTCCCGATTTGACTAATGCCTCAGAAACTTGGACTTTGACTGTAAGAGAGGAGAGGCTGTTAGGCCTATTTGAACGCTGGATTTTAAGAAGTATCTTTGGAGGTCTGGCGCAGAAGATACAATACAGAAATCTATCGAATGTACAAGGAGCCAGACGTTGCACATCACATTAAAGTAAGCCGGCTCAAATGGGTTGGATATGTTATTAGAATGAAGGACAATAAAACACTAAGGGAAATTTTTTTTGCAAAACCCATCAGCATAAGAAGAAGAGGAAGACCAAAGCTGAGATGGGTAGATTCAGTCAAAGAAGACTGTAGGGTCCTTGGAACAAAAACTCGGAGAAGTTTGGTTGCCAATAGAGATTTCTGAAAGAAACTTTATCAGAAGGCCTTGGCTCATCCTGGGCTGGCGTGCCATGAATGATGATTTACATCGCCATGTTAACAAATCATAACCAAAATCTTCTGGACCTGACGACTGGGGCTCTATCTCAAGATACTATCGATCTTTAGCACCATTATTATTTGGTCTTATTACTACGAGTTTTTATTGGTTACATTAAAAACTGGATGTAGTTGTTAGAAGTAATGGTTTTTGCTGAATTTGGCATTAAAATATCTTAATTTATACATTTCTCAAAAGAATTCAGATTTGAATATATGGCTAAACGGCTTTCAAAATTTGTGCAAATATATTAAGAAACAGAAAACTTACAAATTTTCTTGTAAAATTTAATACGTAGTTGAATAAGGGAAATTTAACTATATTAAATTCTAATTTTAATTAAAATGAAGCATCCTAGTTAAAAAAAAAACTTTAGTTAATAAGACTTCGGAATTTCTTTCATTAGAGTTCTAATGTATTCTCGATTGGTTGCTGATTAAAAAAGGCAAACAATTTTAAAGTTACGCTTTTTTTTTTTTTTTTTTTTGCTTTTTTTAAATTACTTGGAAGGTAAAGAAAAATTTTGCAATATTAAAAGGGCACAATTCGTTACCTATCGGAGATTTTTCAAATATTTTGCAAAGCATATGACTTATTTCCTTGATTACAGCTCTTTTTTATGTTTTTCAAATATATCTTCCACTTTTAAAGTCACTCAGACATCTTCAATCTACATAATGTAATAAAAATAATAAACTATCTAAATTTTCGAAAAAAGATTATAGATAGTTAAAAATTATTATATTTAACCCAATAAAAATTTATAATGAACCCTTCTTCATCATAAGAAAATTTGGTAAAATTAATTGTAAACATATTATTACTATAAAATATAGGAAAAAAGTAAATAATTTGAGCTTTTACTGACGATCTTGCTGACTGGAATTGTCATTTGTCAAGCTTGTGTTGCGATGTTTTTGAAGTCACTTTTCGCTAGCGTAACATTCAGATTTTCACTGTCCATATTTCATCGGAGAATTTTGCTTTATTTGTTGTCGACCCAAATATCGTCATATTAACATTTTTAGTGACATTTTCATGGAAAACCGATGAAAAAATAAGAACTGTTGGTTGAACAAATATTTTGAAACATGTATTTAATCGGTTAATAAACTTTCGGCTTTTATACTCATTTAAGAATAAATATAGTTTGTAAATTTTTATTTAATAATGAAAATTTTGTATTAAATCGTATCTATTTACAATGTTTAAGCTTTATTTTGACTAACTTGTTTAAATATAATGATTGAAAATATAAAACTATTTGATGTAATTTTGAAAGATATGAAAATAAGAATATATAGAATACATTTTTATGATACATTATAAATTTATTATATTAACAACGAACACTACTCTGAAAGAAAAAAATAAAGTAATGATGATGAAACTGGTTTAAAAAATATAGAAAAGCTTTGATGTTGGCGGATAATGAATTTTTGTGCAAACCATGTGAGCACCTTCTTAACATGTTTCCTCTTTTTGATAGGAATATTTCCTTTAAATAACTGTTTTATTGATTGAATGCGTCTGCTTTCACTTCATTTCGTATTTGTTCTGGAATTTCAGGCAGTTTCTTGGGACACATGTTGCAAAAAACTAACGAACTTTAAAATGATTAAACAATAATTTAATTCATGACACTTCTTTATATTGTTTTAAAAATAATAAATATCTTTCACTCATTATAATTCACAAATTTTAATAAGGATTTTTTTTCGGACTGAGGGAGATCTTCTCAACTCTATTCTTGATATAGATCTTTAGTTTAGATTGGTTAGGTTTTGGTTTTTGAGTAAGAAAATGCATTCAACAATAAATTGAAATGGTTGCTTCCAGAGATCAAATAAGTGTGGATTTGTATACTTTTCATTTCCACTTAGTGCTGAATAAATATTATCATCAATGAATCGTGTAAACAATGGTATGATTTTATTAAACTTAAATAGATATGAAAATTAAAATCTACACCTTTAATTTAAGTATCATATTAATGATTTTATTTAACTTTTTAGTGGTAATCATTCTGTAAAATATTTATTTTTTGTATGATATGCCAATAATTTCATTAACTTTTTAGAATATGTGTTTATTACTTTCTTTGATCACAAAGTGATGCATCAGAAAATTAACTATTGATTAGTTTTGTTTGTATTAATCATTAAAAATGTGAATGAAGTATTATATTTTAATTAAGTTTTATTGATTTTTCTTTTTTAGGCATATAGGATTTCTATTTTTAAAGTATTGCATTTATTTCACTGTCACTGGATTGACAAATGTGCAATTATAATTAAACATGGAAATTGAAGTAATTGAACCTCAGGTAAAATCAAAAAATCATTTCTTTTTAATTTAATTTTAAACTAATTTATATAACAGTATATTTTTATGGTTTTAGAATAATTTTCATGTCATTTAATTAGATTTCATCTGACAATAAAAAATATCAAAATTGTATTTGTATGCTTATGGTAAATATTTGCTATTTCTAATTAAAAGATACTTCATTTATTAGGATGGACATCAAATTTTGGGACTAATTAAAAAGTTATTTGCCCTTATTTTCCTAATTTTTGCTTTCTATTGAGTCATGTGGTTAGTGTACAGTTTCATTTCAGTCATTTTATTAGTAACATTTTTTCCGTCCTGTAACCATATCATTTTTTGGCACAGATGTTGTATAATCCAGAATGCCAAATTCTGAGTTTCGTGGTTTTTTACTCAGATTTCTTATGTATTTGGCAAACTGGTTTTTTTATGTCATGGATATGGAGAACCATAAAAAGTATGCAGAAAATTCTATTTTCGTATCTTTAGTACTTATGTCATCCAACATGTCACAATACATCATCTTGGCGAGATTTCTACATTGCCAAAAAATAAAAAATAAATAAATAAATAAAAAAAATTCAGAATTTGGAATCCTGGATTTTGCATCTGTGCTTATTTTTAAAATTGTGTTATCTACTTCTTACAGGTAGATTTTATCACATTTACTTGGCATAAGATATTACAAACAGATGATAATTAAATTTCCCAAAGAAATTTAGTCATTTATGGTGATAAATGTCTGAATTTTCTTAGGTAAAAGGAATACTTGAATATAAAACTAAGGATCTTTTATGGTGATATATGTGTAAGAATAGGAATAATCCTTTGAGATGTTATATATTAAGTTTTTTTAATATCGGTGAGCACTTGGGTTACTAATCCTTTATCATAACAAGGATGGAAACTGCTACTCATTTGTCATTACCTAGCAGGCACCTGTGAACCAAGTCACAGAGGTGAATAGCATTATCCACACCATACCACCACAAACCTGTTTATAGAGTGGGCCACATTCACACATCATTACAGAAGAAAGGACAAATAAACATGGAAAAAAAGTAACATTCATGCCCAAACTAAGATTCGATCCTGGATTCACAGCTCAGGAGTCAGGAATCCTAATCACTTAGCTTGAGTTGGTATATTGAGTTTTATGAATAATACTTGCTTGCACACTACCTTAGACATTTATTATTGGTACTTTTTTTTATTAATTAAGAATTGAATAAATTTAAAATAAGTTTTTCTAACTGTCAATATTCTGTAATTATTAAATATCTTATAATTAAAAATATTTAACTTGAAATTGTGAAATTAGAATATGAATCACAAAATAGTTGGTATGTGTTATGTTTTTAATTTTATGTTTACCCTTTTATTTTCAGTATTGCCTTAGTGTGATTTCCATGTTCATGCCAAGTGCTTAAACTTGAATATTGAACATCGGAATATCATTTTATTTTAAGTTTCAAATATCTAACTTTTGAATATTTCATTGTAATTATTTACTATAGAAATATTACAATAAATTACACTTATGCGTTATCAACACTGCAACAATTTTGCTACAAAATGTAATCAAATTTAGCATGTAACACATAATTAGAAATTTTTCTAATAATGAAAAATATATTTATAATTAGAAAAAAGAAATATTCTAATGATGAGAAAATTTCCTGAAATTAGTTCACCTTAAAAAATCTTTATATCATAACTAATAATATATAAGTATTCAACTAGTAACTAGATACTAATTTTACCAAGATTACATATCACAAAACGAATATAAAATAACTAAATAACTATTCCTATTAGCTCAGTAAAATACACATGATCAGTTTTTTAATTATTTTCTTTTAAGGAATATAGGCAATATAAAAACCTACTTTAAAAATACACAGTATATAACTATAAGAAGTAGATATTAATATGTGCACTATAAATCAAAATGAATAAATAATATAGTTCTACAATAACACTAATTTTAATTAATAGGGCAGTGATGTCCACCTTCAAAAAATCATTTAAAAAGTAATCTATACATGGAGATAATTGGGACATAAAGCTAAATCAATAATGCAAATAAGGTACATTTTTATAAAAACTCATGTTTTTAATTAATGAGGATTACAATTGGCAATAAATTTAAATATATGTGATAATTATTTTGACCCATACTTAACAAATTACTTAATTAAATTTTTACATGCGATAATCAATTTTAATGGAATAACACAAAGTAAAATTATTTACCTAATAACTTGTTAAAGAATTATCTGCACTAGTTAAACAATATTCATGTTCCAAGTTTAAAATTAATTGCAAATTGAAGAGACTGACTTCTGTACCTGACACTAGCTTCACAGAAATTTAAAAAATTTGAATTTTATTCACTTCAAAAGTAAAATTTAATTTTTTTTTTATATCACACTTTCAAACAAATATTTCAAGCATAAATATGAAACAAAGGAAACACATCCCAAAAGCTTTCATAGTTACTACAACTCCAAATGAATTTCATGCATGCACACATTAGGTTACACCATAAAATTGGTAGAATCCATTCTGGCACATTAATTTATAGATTTGGTGCATTGAGATCTGTAGATACTCGTAGGATCTGTTTATTGAATTTGCTTATAAACTTGGTGCAAATATGGGAAATTTGCTACAAGTTAAGGAAATTGGGAAGATTTCTGTGGATAATACATTTAAAGAAATTCCTTGCCTAAGATAATTTTCAAGAAATAAAAGAAAATATATATCCTAACTTTATTTTTTTAAAGAATATTACAGTTATTGAATTTGAACTTTTTAACTCAATTAAAACTTAATATTTATGGTACACTCTATGATACAAGTTAAGCCGGCCAAATTGTCTAGTGGTCAGCGTGCCTGACTACGGATAGGAAGGTCCTGGGTTCGAATCCCGGTTCAGGCATGGATGTACTTTTTCTCTCTCTATCCAGTCTTTGTCCTTTCCTTGTGTGTGTGAAGGAAGTATGAATGTTGCCTACCCTATAAGCAGGTCCCTATGGCATGTGTGAGGGTGTGATGGTGGCCCACTCCCTTTCATGCAACCGGAGCAACGCCTCAGCGGATAAGAGGTCGCTGTTTCTGGCTGGTTCCTTGGGTATCAGGGAACAATAGATTAATAGACTATGTTGCAGTTGTAACTCTACAATCTGCCACTGAAAAAAAATGATGCAAGTAAATCAGATGCTGTTATGATTATTAGAATCTATATTAAACTACATTTGATTAAAGTTTGAACATCTATCCTCAACAAATTTTCATAAATAGAAGATTTGTTGAGGATAGATACTGATTTTTTTGACTTTTGTGTTAAAGCACTGTTAGACCTCCATTGGGGAAAATTAAACCCTATGTTAATCCAATAGAGTATATTTTAATGCGTCACAAGTGTTATTTTCATAATAGAAACTTATGGTCTTTTGCAAAATACAAAAAAAAAAAAACTGGACTATTCTCATCTCTATGATAATTTTTATCGTTAAAATTTTTCCAAATATTTTTAAAATGTCAAAATATTTCTAACCAAGTGAATTTTAACCAAATTTTAATTTCATCGAGGCTGTAAAAAATTTGGTTTTGTGATATTTCCTATTTTTCTTCATACAGTTACAGCATAAACATTTTTGTTTATTTTAAGTTTAAAATATTTTTGATTGCATCAGTATTTTAATGTGAATTTTAATTAGAAATCCAATTCACTTTTATTTCCAAAAATCAAGCTCTGCACACAATGACATCTATAAAAATAAAAAAATTTTATCGCTGAACTTGGCTGGTTTTTTTTTTTTTTTTTATCTTATACTATGGTAACCTAAAGAGGGGGAAAGTTTGCTGAAAAAGCTTCTCCCCATATAATTCTCGACCTTGAACCATCAGCACAGTTAAAATTTTTAAACTTTAAACAATAGTATAAAAATTTATTTAATAAAATATCTGGTTGAGTGAAGGTGAACTTGCAACACTCATAATCACTAGCAGCATTTAATGAAACCTTTAATAAACATTTAAAGAAAATGTTTATTAAAGAATCCACACTAATGTGTGTACAATATACATACCTTTTCTTTATAATAGTATAAGTCCTTACATTGTAGAAATGCAACTTATTGAGTGAGACTGCCAAATTCACAAGAAAACACTGTTGCCAAATTAAAATAACTATTTTAATTTGGAGGCAGTTTTCACAACATCTTTGACTAAAAGAGTTAAGTGTTTTGAGAAATATTTACTTGCTGAAATGTTTGAAAGGCTAAAAGAGTTAAGTTTTTCAGGAAATGAATCATTATTTTGGATATGTTGTCAACTTTCTCGACAATTCATGATGCATGCCAATGGAGTATTTACAACAGTAATTTACGATTTTTTCCCCATTATGTTGTTTATTGTACTGAAATTATATAATGGAAAAGTACCAATTGATGTAAAGGTTACTTTATATATAATTAAATGGCATCTTAAAAGCTTATTTCTGATGATATGTCTGGTTGAGTATGAAAATGAGTATAAAATTATAGTGTCACACACATGTACAGTGCCAATGTATTAATGCATATAAAACACAAAACACTGTTCAGTATTTTTTTGCTTCTTGAAGATAGATTTAATTATATACTTATTGATCTGGCTATTCACACTGTAGACATATCATTATCTTTATTGCTTTACTTATTACACAATTAGGGTAATTTAATTTGTTGGCTAAACCTCATACCTTTAAGAGATATAACTACCAAAACTTGCTAAGACATTTTGTTTTGTTTGCATTTTTCGATTTAGTAAACCAATCTGTTACCAATTTTGTTATTCATCTCCTTGTTGCAGTAAAACCTACACCAAATTCAAAAGACTTTGTTACATGGGAACTTCAAAAATCTTCTCATCCAATAGCTAGCTTGAGGAGGGCTCTAGATAATCAAGAAAGTGCTACTATTGACCAGAAATGTTACTTGTGACTAAGATTTTGACTCGTTTTTTTTAAAATTTTTAGTTTAATTTTTTTCTATTCAAATTTACAGAATTTCCACTTACAATCCCATATATAATAGAAGGTTTACATAGATCATTAAAACAAGCTATTATGTGCATATCTCATCTCTGATGGGTCAACATTCTCCCTTTTATAATTTTAGGTCTATGTTTTGATTTTATAAAAGACATTTAAGCTACAGTTGCAGTACTTGTGTATGGGAAAATATTGAGATTTACCTGGATATTTCTCTGAAGGTATTTGAGCTCCTGTAGCTCAGTAGCTTCAGTGACTTCCCGTTAAGATCAACAAAGTGAAACATCACTTGCCACAGTCAGTGATTAGGTGGCTGACCACGCTGTATTCTCCCTTACTGGGTTGCTGGAGCTCTGTGGGTTGGGGATGTGTCCATGTTAATATAAGACGTCAAATCCCTTCAGCTGGTGTTGTGTAGATATGGAGAGGAGGGTGCCAACTCAGATGTGACCTCTTCAACTGACCTTGGTTCAAAATTACTAGGCACTTGGTGATGGGCGAGTATTCCAAACCCATTAACCTAACGCTACAGTCTGGGCTCACTTACACCACTATGTATGTATGTGAAGATATTTGTGTTCCCGATTATAACTCCCGCCTTTATTGAGAAATTACTGGACATTATTCTACAGATTCATCTGTGCCACTTCTCATGCTTCCAGGCCACACATACCAAGAATCTTGGAAGCATGTACTCATATCATTCTTTGATGCAATGTCGACTGCTGCAGTTGCAATATAATGATTCATTTCCTGAAGAAACTTAACTCCTTTAGCATTTCAAACATTTTAGAAAATAAACATTTCTAAAAAAATGTAACTTTAAATCAAAGATGTTGAAAAAACTGCCTCCATTAATATCCTCACCTGCTTAATTTTACCATTAACTTTTTGCATGCAAGTAAAACTATCATATATTCTGAAAAGTTATGTAACAATAGTTATTTTAATTTGGCAACAGTATTTTTTTGTGAATCTGACAATCTCACTCAACTAGTTGCAATATACTTATGTTTTCTACTATGTAAGTACTTATATTATTGTAATGAAAAGGTTATGTATATTGTACACCTATTATTGTGGAAAACATTTTCTTTAAATATTTATTAAAGTTATCATTAAATGTTGCTAGTGGTTATCAGTGTTGCAAGTTCACTTCACTCAACTAGATATTAATAAAATTTTTGTACTATTGTTTAAAGTTTAAATATTTTAACTGCACTGGTGGTTCAAGGTTAGGTACAGGGAAGCATGCTAGTGCAACAACAACTGTGATGATATTTGCTAGTTAGTGGTGTAACTTTCATCTTAACACCTTGCGAATTAAATTTTTCTCTTATTTGTGTATGTTCGGATAGACAAACAAATTTCATAATAGATATGATAGACAAACAAATTTCGTAATTGTAAGGCATTTGAACATCCATCACATAAAGCTATTCTGGAGAACTATTTTTAGATGATGAGCAATAGTTATGCATTACATAGGAAAAAATCCAAGAAATTTCATATTTCTCATTCCAGCAGATGTGCACGTATAAAGCTGTAAAGCAACAAATTTTAATATTTTTTGATACATAAATTATTGTACTACCTGTGAGTGGAAACCTTGACCTGATTTTCATATAGAGAATAATGTTTGTGAAGTATTGTACACTATAGGCTTCAAATTCAGAAAGTTTTCTTTTAATTCCTAACTTTTCAAAAATATATATTTTTTCTTAAAAAAGAATCTTAACAAAGGTAACTTCATGCTAGAAGCAATCATTTCCAACCATATTTAAAGCAAAAGATGTGTTTGCTTTAAAATTAAATTTAATCTTGATATTTCTCATTACGTAATAAACATATGTAATGAGAAATAACATTAGAGGTAAGCAAACAAGTTGATAAAAATATATATGTATTCATCTGTTCTAATTGTTTTATTTTAATATCTTCTTAAGCACATTATATTTTATTTCAGAGAGCTCCTCTTCACTTTTTTGTAGAGTTAGATGGAATACCTCCTGAAGTTTCACAGGTTGTTCAAACAATCAAGAAAGTAAGAAATTTTGTTTATGTTCAAATATAATGCATTTTAATTAATGCTTATGTGTTGTAATGTAGTTGATAAGATCTTGATAATAAAAAAATTTAATAATTGTTCAATAATAATATTTTTATTTATTAAATAATTGGGATGTTTCTAATACAACTAATAGAATTTTTTAATCTTTAACTTTGACTATTTATGAGTTATTTAGAGGATAGCAACAGTGTTTAAAATCTCATAATATTTGTATACAAATCTTCCTTTACATTTTGTCATTTGCTTGAATGCTTCCATAATTTTTTTTATCCAAAGCAATACAGATTTTATTTTTATTTTTTAGGTTGCAGAGAAGATATTGTACCACTGGGAAGAATTTCCAATTGTTTTGCCTCCTCCTTTGACAGTTATTACATCTGAAGGGGGAGGAAATCGGAAGGTATTAATTTAAAATAAGTAATTTATTAAATTTAAGTTTCATTAATTTTAATATTATGCATGTGATTTAATTTTTATTAAATTTTATTTAAATTAAGAATTAAAACTTAAGGACAAATAAAATGAGTTATTTAGCGGATAGATTCAATACAATTCTTATAATTTTATACGCAAATTTTACAATATTTTTTCTGAAATATATTTTATTAAATGCTTGAATTATTATGTTTGTATGTTACTATTAAAGTGCAGAAAACAGATAACTTAAATAATGTGTAAATTAACTAGAATTCACTAAAATTCTGAAAATTGTTTCTTACCTCAAATTACTTAAGTAATCTTCAAATTATATCAATCTTCATATTACCTTAATCCATTAAAAGGTAAAAACAACTTTGATAATATATATATATATATATATATATATATATATATATATATATATATATATATATATATATATATATATATATATATATATATATATATAATCTGTATGCTTTAATTCACATATTTTCTTAAATGTCTAAAGAATCCGATAATTGCTATCAAACAAATTAGTTGATAGAATCTGTTATCAATAAATTATAAGGTCCAGAATAAACCAGTTATAACAATAAAGTGGAAAATGTTTAAAATATTAATTTAAAAAAACTAACTTGATATTTAAGGTATTGAGTGACTACTACTTAACAATCAACAAATTAGTTGATAGAATAAACTTTTCAAAAATCAACTTTTGAATTTTATTTATGCAAAACTTAGAAACTTCTTTATTCTGTTCTTTTACAGAGGAAATAAGTTAATTTGTAGAATAGCTAGATAATGTGCACATTAAATGGTTTTCAAGTTTTAATGATAACTTATTGTGCAATTAATTTTAATCAAAATGTGTTTAAGTTTAAAATTATGGGCCTTAGTAGCCTAGTGGTTAGGGCATTGGCCTTCCATCCGAAAGGGTGGGGTTCGATTCCCAGTGCCAAAAAAGACCCACCGAGTTTGAATGATATACATGCTCTGTGGAATGAAAAGTCCTGTTGATGGTCGTTGAGCAGTTACCATGGATGCAAAGTCCAGAGAAAATTTCCTCCCTCTTCAGATCAATGTCAAATTTGAGGGAGTGGATCCTCTGATGATTCCATCTATCAAACGATTTGAAGAGCAAAGTTGTATTTTGACCTTCATGGTGCTCTGATTAAATGATAGATGCACCCGACTGACTTAACCCCTTCCGGTAAGATTTAATAATGAAACACTGTCATGAAATAACCATTTAATTTTTATTTAAAAAACTTGTTTCATTCTATAATTCATACATATTCTTAATTAATATCCATTTTTACACTAGAAATTTTAAACTAAATTAATTATCACATTCATCAGTAACTTTAGTCGCATGACAAGTGTAGCTCGTCATTGTGCGGTATGGCATGAAACACCGATGACGAGATACACTCGTCATAATACTGGAAGGGATTAAATTCGCATAGAAAAGGCATAGCGAGCTTGGCTTGCCCAAGTGTCATTAGTAACAACATGATACCAACAAGTTTAAAATTTATTGAAAGATGTTTGCTTCTTTAATAAAATATTGTTGCAAATGAATATAATTATTTACAAAATTCAAGATTTTATAAATAAAAGAAATGTATTTTACTGTATTCTGTTATATGCAGAATATTGTTAAGAAATCTTTGGTAAAATAAATATTTTATATAGGCTAAACCTCTTATTGTGCGGGATCTTTTTGTGGCACCCACATTTGAGGAGCTCAATATTGTGTCTTTAGATGCAAAAGGTGATCCTCAACCTCTTTCTCAAAAACAACTGCAAAGTATTAGAGAAATTGGGTATGTTTATATATTGCCGTCATGTTGATTGTTAACATTAATTTAATTTCTTACTTAAAAAAGCAATAACAAAATGTGCTTACTTTAAATTTGAGTATTCTCTAATTTATTATAATAAAATATGTAATTTTCTACTCAAATAATTATTAATTTTGTAAAAATCAACACTTTTTTCATTTTATTATGTAAATTAATTCCAATGAGCTGCATTATGTAAAATAAGTGATGTTGCAACTAAATTATTTTGATATTTTTTAATAAATGTATTTTTTAGGCAAAATATAATTTTAAAATTTCAGTTTTTATAAGCCAAAAAAAATTTTTTAATAACGTAAAGTTGTTTATGTATTAGTGACTTTATTGGTTAAATATGCATATTAAGTTCTGTTAGTGTTCTTTTTTTTCTAAATTAAAAATTCTAAAATTTTCTTTTTATAAGAAACGCAAAATAAATTTTTAACTTTAATTCAGAATAGCTAGATGCTGTTTCCGGTGTGAACTGTCTGCTTATCTGTAATCTATTTAAAAAATTGTATTATTACCTTGCACATTTATAGAGTTAGTAATTTTTTCCTTATTTTTTTATATCTTAAATATTTTACTTTCAGGAATTTCACTGTAGAGAGTATGAATTTTCCTGGTCAAGTACACAAATGGCAATTAAGTCAGTTACTTCAGAAAGGAATGCACAATGTTCGTGATACACTTTTACAAGTGAGTAGTCTCATTTTCTGTTGCATTTTTTGAAATTTAATAAAAAGGAAATAATGAAATTATTATTTTTACTGCACTGATAATACAATGAGAATTTTTAATCACAAATGTTGCATTACCAGTTTTATAGGTTTTAATACCCAGAGCAAAAATTATTTTAGCTTAACTTTAGTTGTCAATCCTTAAAATTAAATAAATTTATGTAAAGTGGAATTTAACATTTTAATTTCATGATACAATGATTTTGTACTATTTAAACAATGTTTGATTAGATCAGAGATGCCACACCTTTTTGAGATGAGTCAAATTTTGGCCATATTTTTTCAGTACTAGCTTATGAGTCATTAATCTGAATTTCTACCAGAGCTTAAAAATTAACTGATATTTTAAAAATCAAACAGCTCTAAAATTCAGTTATCTTAATGGATAAAAATAGGCAATGATTTAATTTTTTTTTTTTTTTTTTTTTTTTTTTTTGCATTTATTACAAATGAAAATAAGTGTTTGAATGAACAGGAGTAATGAAAATTACATGCAATATATACATGTGTGTGACACTTATTTTATACCTGCTTTCATACTCAGCCAGACATATCATCAGAAATAAGCTTTTAAGATGCGATACATCATTTAATTATATATAAAGTAATCTTTACATTGATTGGTACTTTTCCATTATACCCTTGTACAATAATCGACATAATGGGAAAAAAAATCA
This sequence comes from Latrodectus elegans, assembly GCA_030067965.1. NCBI lineage: Eukaryota > Metazoa > Arthropoda > Arachnida > Araneae > Theridiidae > Latrodectus > Latrodectus elegans. Next base: position 33,329,588 of record CM057818.1, on the reverse strand, counting down.
TAAATTACTGTCGTAAATACTCCATTTGCATACATCGTGTATTGTTTAAAAAGGTTTATGTTTTTAAAAACTACTTAAAATGATACAAACATTTTATATTTAGTTTTTTGTAAACTAAATAATTATCAATTATTGATAAAACTTGTTTGAACTCCAATGTTTATTTCCGGAAGAAACTGTTTAACAATCACATTGGTGATCAATTGTGTAATTAACCTAGACAATAATTAAGATATAAAATAATTTACAAGTTCTCGTTCACCGTTTTCAATGTCATCTGATTATCTAGTAAATATTTATCTGATTGAATCTTTATAATTACAAAATATTTCAGAGTTATTTAAAAGTAAAAATATTTTTTTATACATCATGTAAGTAAATACACATATATTTTTCATCATATAGCTATTGCTCAAATAATTAAGTCATCCCATTAACCTGGGTCACTGCACTAAAATATATCTTAATGGAGATGTATAATATTCACAAAATAAGCATTTGTTTGTTTAATGACTTTTTGAACATTCGTGTCAGTTTGATGTTTTACACACAGGGCAATAGAAATATGCTGTGGTTATGAATAAAGCAGAGAAAGACTTACCACTATGTGCATTGGATGACAAGACTCTGTAGTAAAAGTTGATTATATTTATGGGAACAACTTCAGATGTTTTAGCTGAATAATATTTTCTTTTATTGATTACCAAACATTTCTTGACTATTTACAAATTAACTATTTTTTATTTAGTATTTTACAAAAAAGGTAATGCACATAATAAAATATCTCAAATGATAAAGCCCACACTAATTCATTCACTCAGCAACCATTCCTTCTTTCTCTCTGCTTGGCATCTGTGTCCTTGAAAGCTCGAGGGGCAAACGTGTATTCCCTCCCATTGTGTTTGAATTTTGCAGCAAATAATTTTCTAATGTTGATTTATATATAATATTAATGTGGATGATTCTAAATGTTCTGGTCTTCTAAATTCAGTAAGTTTACAAAATATTAATTTCATATGATAGATTTTGCTAATTATAAATTGAAGTTAGTTTTATTATGATTGCTGAAACAGAAGTCGCTATTTTATTTAAAAAGTTTTACGTAAAAAGTTTTACTAAAAAGGAATGGAAATATTAGAATCATTGGAAAGAATGTATCGCTGTTGAAGGAAAAACTAAAAATGAATTTTGTCAAAATGTTTATCATTAGCCTTTTATGGATTTATTGATTGATGTTATTATAATTCTATAGATATAAGATTTTGATTGAAACATGTGCTCAGTAACGTTTGCTGGTAGATATATCATTAATAATAAAATACTAAGTCAGAGTGTGTGTATTTAGCATTTTATATGTGCTTTTTGTTTAAAAAATATGTTCTTGGGAGATAGCATGGAATCACTCAAAATAAGCACAAAATATATTATTTCAAACATATTGTTAGTGTAACATTTGTATTTTTAAAGAAAATTGTAAGGTTTCAAGTTACTGTCAGATGAAATACCAACATTTTTTTCCAAGTGATTTAACTTTGTTAAAATATGCATATATATATATATATATATATATATATATATATATATATATATATTTGTTATTATTTCAATGATGCATGAATCAAAAGGCGTGAATGATATTGTTAAAAAGTTCTTTAATAACAGTAAATAAAATTTAACTAAGTAGTTCAGAAAATTGGTTGTAATTTATAAGTTTTAAAAATGAAACAATTAAGCGCAGTTAACAACAGTGAAAATTAGGTAACAATACTTAGAGGAAACCTTAAAAAAGACTCTTCAGAGAGGGATCCAAATATAAGTGAATTTAAATAGTTATCATTTGCATAATTATATTTAGAAAAAGAAAAAGGGGGGGGAAGTATCAAGGATTTCCTTTCAGATCACACATTTGATTGATTTTGAACAAAAAATTAACATAATGCTACAAAAGTATCTTGTTTAAAATCAAACATTTTTTACAGCAAAATTTGAGAACATAGAAATATTATGCAATTCAATAATTTAGATTTTTTCAATTCATACAACCTAAAAAAAATTTACAAACATGTTGGTCAAACCTTACAAAAATGTAATGTAAATGTAACAAAAATGTAATGTAAATGATCTAGTAATTATTTAAAACTTTCTATAAATTTTTTGCAAAACAAGCTTTTTCCATCATATGATATAATGGGAAATAAAACTTAATTGCACAATGAAAATTTTTTAAACATATTTTTTTCACGTTATATAAAACATTTTTTGGTATTTTTTCATTATACCCGCTCTTTTGATCCTAAAGCATTTTTTTTTACAGAGAAGTGAAAATAATATAGCATAGATAAAATTATTTTATTTCCTCAAAATTTCATTTTAAATTTAATGTATACTAAATCAAATTTTTTTTATGCAAAAATTGATTAAAAAATGATAAACAAAGCTAAATACTGAACAAATCTAAAACTAATGGGTGCAAAAGATTACTTGGTGATAATTTCTTGGTTAAAAGAAACATTAAAATCGCAAATCACCAAGGAAAAAGAAACAACTAAAAACAGCAAAATTTAATTTTGTTTAATTAAAAAAAGGTGCTATTACATTATACTTATGCAATCACTCATCAATGTGATTGATAAATAGTTTCTGCCAGAAATAAACATTGACATTTAAATAAGTTTTATCAATAAGTGATAAATGTTTAGCTTATGAAATGTAAATAAAATGTTTGTATTATTTTATTATTATTATTTTTTTTTTTTGTAATTTCTGAAAATGTAAACATTTTAAAATAATACATGAGGAAAAGGGAATATTTATGACAATTTACCATTTTTTCTTTCCCATTATAGAAATAATCAAAAGTGGGGGGGGGGTATAATGGAAAAATACCTATTTTTTTCTTAGCATGTAGATAAAAGTAATTTGATTTAAATGAATATTAGCATTTAGTTAAATGAATCATTATCATAATTAAATGAATATCTGGTTTATTGTTGTATAGTGTCTTTAGTTGTAAGGATATGAATAAAATTAATTAAAAAATGTTATAGTTTATTTCTTAATTAAATTTATTGCATTTAAAAATTAAAAGGTTAGTGTATGATTCTATTTAAAACTTAACCACCATTTAAATATATTTAAAAAACTAGTTATTTATATTTCTAGTTGGTCCCAATCAATTAACCCACATAATCAAAAAATAACTATAGAGTGATAAACCAAGCCAACTATTCCATCATTCTGGTACCTTCAGAGCTTGCAATCAGCCATATTCCAACAGGATAAGGCACAGATACATCTATCAATCAATGTTCACGAGTTCTTTTACTCATCAGTTTCAATTGCTTTCTACTTCTAATCTATTGCCATTTTAAAATACAATATGTAGTCCATCATTGTACAGCAGTTGACTTGGATTATACTGCCTGGTGGTACACCTGATCAACTTTGCCATAATGTAAAAGCCATGGACTGTTAAGAATATATGTAAAGGCTTTTCAAATCATTGCAGAAACACTGGCTGCAATTATAATCAACAGTAGCTGCTACATTAATTATAGATTTTATCATAATCCACTCTTCACAAAAGGCTGTAATTTCAACCATTTAATCATTGTATAATGTGCTATGTGCTAATGAATTTTGCTGTGATATTTGGTCTTTCTTAGTTTTGAATTTTATGTAGGCAGATCAGTCTAGCTATAATCAACATACAAAGAAATATTAATTTAAACTTCTATGTGCAACTTAAATTTCTTATTTCATCAGATTAAGAAAAAAAGAAGAAATAATTATCTGATGTTAAATTAATGGTATTTACTACTACTAAACTTATTTCTGCATTTAAATAGTTTTTATCATAAATTCTTTCATGATTTCAAAAATCGAAGAAATAATTACAAAAATAAAGTTTTAATTTTTTATACTGATATTTATAGGTGATAATTAGTCTCAATTTATATGTCTGTCTTGCTTGTAAATAACCTGTTTTGCATTTTTTATGTATCAGTGATACAAATTGATTAAGAAAATTCAGTGACGAATTAATCTAAAATATAATTTCTTAATGTTAGTAACATAGTTAAAATTTTGATTATTTTAAATCCTTGCCTAATTTATTAATTTTTCCTTAAAATCATTATCCATACTCATTTTTTATAACTACTACTACTACAGACTTAGAAATTACTTGTAAAATAGATAAAAAAAATATGTATTATGTAAATTTTGAAAGGATACATTAAAACAAATTATTTGGCTCATCACTTCTATTGTTTTATTTTCATTGAGAATCATTTTCTAATAATTTAATCTTTTTTAATGTTATTATCAATTACAAGTTGATTGTTTTCATTGAGTCTAGTTGCTGCATGTATAACTTATATTTTAATTAAAATAATTGTTAAAACTATTCAATATATATATATATATATATTTTAATTGATAGGAATAAATTTATATATGTGATCTATCTTTTCTGTGTTACAATGCTTAAATTATATAAATGTACAGTTATTAAATTGATTAATTATTGGGAAAGACATGAATAGCTATTGATAGTTTTGATATTTTATAGTTTTTATATATTTATGGAAAGCATTGATTCATATATAGGCATATTTGAAAAAAAAATTTTTTTTGAAAGTATTTTTAAATATTCTTTTTTTTTCTGAAAATTAAGAAAGATTTCTTGTTTTAGGATATAGCTCTCTCTGTACATCTGTTGGTAGTAACTGCGCGTAATCGTCTTTTGTCTAAATTTTTTAGTGTTTCACAGTCTGTTCGTGCCTTTTTACATGGACTAGCTATTTTATTAGGTATAAATACTTTGACCATTAATATATGTATGAATATTGTTGATTTGCATTTAAGTTATTCATAATATCTTTAATTTGTGTTTTATTGTGTTTTGTAGATATATTTATTGGTATACCATCCCTATCTGCAAAGAATTTAGATGTTAGAGTTCAGGAAGAACGAAGCAAATATTTAGTGGCTGAACTTACTGTTCGAGTATAATGTCTTTTTCTCTAGACAGTTATATTTTTAATTACAAATTATTTAAATTTTTTATTGATTACATTTGATTTTGCAGCCTAACTATGAAGACGACATCGATAATTTGTGCCAATTTGTGAAGCACCAAATCCGCAAGCAGACGATGGAAAAATATTGCTTTGTATGTTACTGAATAGTATATAAAATTTTCTTAGTAGTTATATTTCATAACAAAAAAGTGAAATATTACAATTTTTGATAAATTGTAAAATTAACATAAATTAATCTTAAATCATTGTTGATGAAGAAAACCATGTATTTATTTTTAAAAAATATCTTGTGTTTTAGGAAAATGAAAAATCACCTCCTGTTCCATATCATTTTCAAACACCAAAAGGGAATGAAATTGATTTGCGCTTGTTTAACAAAGGTAGATTTTCCTTTTCTTGACCATGTTATTAGTTTTTGCTTTTAAAATTTTATTAAAAAAATTATTTAATGCATTTATAAATAATTTTTACTGCTTAACATTCATTTTTCACATTTAATATATTTGATAATTTGTTTCAAAACGTAAACATCACTTTATGAACTCTTTGTAAACAAAACTATCGTCGAACTATTAAATGATAAAAAAGAAATTCACACATACACACATTATCTTAAATGTAAAAAGAGAATAAAATTTTAAGATTACCAATTGTGGGGAAAAAATAAAGTTTGTTTCTTAGAACTTTTTTATTTGAATATTTTAAATCAATAACTGATAGATTTTTTTTTTTGTGGAATTGGTATAGAATGTTAAATTTAAAGCATTTATCATTAATATATCATTTTATTCTGATTTGTCACCATGTATGCCTGTTTTATTTATCTGGGGCTTAATTTTGTAAACTATACAATATGCAGTTTTTAATGATATGTTAGGAAAGTTCATTGTTGATATTCAGTTGGTTTGCTTTGAATTTACAGTGAAAACTATTAACTATGTGAATTCTGAGAGTTGTAATATAAATATATTTGAAGCAGTTTACACTGTAGCTAGTTCAATGTATATAAACAATAACTAGTTCAAATGATAAACTAGTTGATATATATATATATTTTTTTTTTTGCTGCATTATATAATAGATTACTTAACATCTAATAAACTTTCTTAATATTTTGAATAAGTAAAGGAAATACTGTAATTTTATTTAAATACAATTAATTCTAATGCAAATAATCATGAAAATAATAAGTATTCGTGCATATATTCTCTTAAGTATCTTACTATTCAAAACAAACTACATAGTTATGATTATTCAAAATTTTATGATTCTTCACTGTTAATAGATATCTTTATATAGGAAAAATGCCACTTAAAAAGCTACATATAAGAAAAATGATATATAAAAACAGTATACAGGAAAAATGAATGTATTACCTAGTAATGATTTGAACAGAACAGATTCTGTACTCCAAATTGTATTTGGAGTTCAGCTATGTTTAATATTATTAAATGCAATCCAATAAAAGTATTTTTAATAACATTTTGATTTTGAAGGATTTATTTTTACTAAACAACATATTTCTCTTGAAACTAATTTTTATTTATTAGTCTTACTAGTTTAAGAAATCAGTTTTTGGAAGTTAAATGCTTAAGTTTGGTAACTTTATTGAAAAAAGTTCATTATATCTATTATATATATATATATATATATTTGAAATTTTTTGAAACTGAAAAAAAAAAAAAAAAAACATTTATTTTATAAAATATATTGTTTGTTATATTCCTAAAAGTTGTGCTATATTAAAAAAAATATTTGATAATTTATTGATTTTGAAACACTTCTTTTTGAAATTTATTGCAATTTTTAACTATTTTAGAAATAATCCGCAAAACTCTTCCTATTATTGCAAGTATTTTAGAAAAAGAATCAAGAGGTTGGTTTCTCCCTTTCAGAGAAAAAATTATTTCTGATTTAAAAAGTGAGTATTTTTGCATATTGATATATTTATAAGTATATTATTGTACTTTTGAAATTTGATATTTTTAAGTTAAAAAATATCTGGTTTATCTCAATTATCACTCTTGTTATATATGAAGACTTAATTACTTATGATAATTTAATATTATATAATTCAACATGCAATATTATTTATAAATTTAAAAATTAAAAATTTTAAAGATTTTTAGTATTTAATTTCTATAATAATACTTTGGTAAATGCAGCATTATGCTGTAATAATTTTATATTTAGTAAGAATAATTGTGAAGATAGTAATATTTCTATGTAGTTTAAAGTTTTTGTCTCGTTTTAAAACTTGCTGCACATTTCAATTAATTTTGTCTTTAAAAACTATCTTACAGTATTTAAAAATTATATTTCTTTTATAAAAAACTATTTTCCTTATATGTTAAAATTTTAATTTTTAAAATATGAAGTCTAATTGATATGAAAATTTTATTTTATTTTATTTATTATTATTTTTTTTTTAGCTAAAAAAATTTCAGAAGAAGAGCTTGAACGAGTATGATACATTTTTACTTCTCTTTCTTACTATTAATGATACTTTATTTGTATAAAATATTTTGTATTTTATAAGATAATGTGCAAATTTTCTATAAAAATAAGCTATTTGTTTTATAGCTAGCAAACATTTTAGTTTTGGATGAATATTTAAGAAGAGTATTTGCAGCTATTTTATCTCATCCTCAAATTCTAGAATTAGGACCTGGATTAGGTGACTTCATTTTTGTGTTTGTAAAATTCTTACACATCTAAGAATTTATACATTTGAAAAAATGTTTATTAGATATTGATAATTTTTTTTAAACAGGTGCATTATTAGTGGAACAAGCCCAATCAGTTATTTTAATGCATAGAGCTGTTGAAAACATGCATCGTCGTTTGAAAGAAACATTGTCACAGGTATTAATATTGCATTACACTTAATCTACTCATTAACTGTTTCGAATTAATTTTTTCTCTAAAATAAGAAGTTAGAGGTTTGCTGGATTATAGCACAACTTATATTCGCAAATGTATTCATTTACTTATTCTATAATTTTTAATCTCTTTATATAAAATGTCAGATGCCACAGTGAGTAAGGAATATCTCTTAAAATATTAATCTTAAAAAAACTGGTTATCCAAGATTATTATTAATGCATTTGCTTTTATAGGTGTTATTTTTTTATTTGAATTCATCTGAAGCTGGCATAGTTTTGTAATTTAAGCAGAATAAATAATTTTTTACGTTTTATCAAAATAATTGTGTTATTTTTGTTACCAATATTATAATGCTTGCTCATAAAGTGACAATATAAATTATTAGATAATTTGTGGGATTAATAGAAGTATCTAATAATTTATTAATATATACCACATATGAAAAAAAAAGTTTGGTAAAATGTTGTCATGTATTAAAATTATAAAATTGTATTACATTAGTTCTCATGCAATTGTATTTTATTTTTGCTTAGTTGAAACGTTTATTAGAAGAAATGTATCCAATATTATCAAGAGTAAAACCATGGGTACAAGAGAAACTGAAACTAGCTGAAGTAAGTTGCATTTATTAATTGAGAATATTTTTTACTTATCTTTCTCCTATTAATATCCTTAGTGAATCCGAGGAAAAATATAAAATTAATTTGGATTAATTTACAAATTGTTTTTATATCTAATAAGTTTTTCCACTTGTGTGTTTATGAATGTTTTGTTAAAATTAGGAAATATTTCTAAGCTATTGTTATTAATAAATAAAGTTTTCATTTCTTCCATATAATTCATAATAAAGAATTTCAAAATAATAACTTTTGAAATTTCTATAATCCTGTAAAATATTAAATTATAATAACTATATTTAATCAAAGAGACTTGAGATTTGTGAAAATAATTGATGGTTCAATGAACTACATTAATATTTATTTTAATAAAGAAAAGTAATTTACAAGCAAAGAGAACTATACATTAAGTAAAAAGAATTTAAAAAATGGATTATATTTATAAGCTTTTTAAAGTACAATTACCAATAAGAAGCCAGGATTGTTGAGGATTGGTGGATCTCTTCGGAAACTGATTTGTGCGACAGATTTGAAGGATTTTCTTTTTTTCCAACTATATTGTTTACTTATTCTCAATTGTATGGTTTTCGTTAGTTTATTGTTCAACAGTTGCTTTTTCACAGGAACTATTACTCAACAGTTGCTTTTTCACAAGCTAATTAATCCAATAACTACAGTTTAAAGTGGCTTTTGAATCTTTACAATCATCCAATCCCTAAGTGATAATCAAACCCACAAACTGTTTAACCAAATTTCAAAGTTTTAGCTATTTATTTAGCAGCTCAACATAATCATATCGAAATATGCATAGCAAAATCATATCAATAAATTTAAATTATCCATTGTTAATATTAATTACATACTATATCATAATTTCAATCTTCATAACAGTAATAATTTTTATTTAAATTTTGGTAACAATTATGATTATTACAAATTGTCATAGTGAATTTTAATATTACAGCAAACAAATTTTAATATTATTTAATCTACCTTTGTTGTTTTCATTTTCAATTGTCATTCAAATTATTTTCAAAATTCATTATTAGGGCCACATTGGTCTAGTAAGTTAGGGTAATTGTTATCAAAAAGGTATGGAGTTTGAATCCTGACCTAAAGGAAAATCCATCTTATTCACTGATGGCGAAATATGGCATGCATAAAGTATGTCATGGTCGCAATATCCTTCATGCAAAAGCATATCTCTGGAGGTGGCAGGCTAAGCCTGGGGTTCTTGGGATCTTCTAATTTATGAAGACCACACTTTCAGAGCCATGATAGCTGACCCACTGGGTGTTCCATAAGGTGTTATCACTTTCATCCTATGTTGTGCTGAAGGGTAGAAATCTTAGTAGCTCATATTATATAACAGCAAAAACAACTTTTCAAAATTTATGTCTTAACATTAGTTAATTCAATTATAATGTATTTTAAAAAGATATACTTAGAACAATAATGTCTGCTTCTGCTGATGATAATGCAATATAATTTTGCTTTTGATTATATTAAGACATTGGACTATTGAACTGGGGATTATTAAGCAATTAACTTTGTTGTTGTTGCCATTTAGTGAAAACTAAATACCTGTTCTGTCTTATAAAAATAGTTCTATTGCAATCCTTAAATGACTATGAATCTTCAAAAACTTTCACTGTATTCACGGATGGATCTAAATCCGCAGGACATGTGGGCTGTGGAGTTTTTATCAATAACACGTCTTTTAGCTACAGCCTACATTCATCCTGCTCCATCTTTACTGCTGAAGCAACCGCTATCTGCTACGCGCTTCAGCACGTGAATACAGATGATTATCATAAATATTTTATTTATACTGACAGCATGAGTATTATTGAAGCCTTGAAAAACAATAGTGTTACCTGTCATCCTGTTGTGTCGAGAATTTTCAAAGCATTGGATTCCCTTGCTGGCAAGGGAAAAGAAATTGTATTTTGTTGGATACCAAGCCACATGGGTCTTGAAGGAAATGAGAGAGCAGTTGCAGCTGCAAAGACTGCATCAGACATAATTTTATCATCGGTCCCTCTCTCAGATGTGAGAAAAGATGTAAAAAGTTTTATATATAGTCTTTGGCAGGAATCATGGAACTTGCAGGTTGGCAACAAGTTGCATACCATCTTCTCATCTCATTACCAGTTTTACCGTTACGAAGTGCAGATGTAAGATTGACTCGCCTTCGTATCGGACACACACATTTCACACACAGACATTTGTTTTTAAGCGAATTAAACCCATGGTGTGAAGCGTGTAATGAACCATTCAATGTTTATCATATTTTAATTTCATGTTATAATTTTAACCAACAACATTTACACTTTTTTAACAGTGATTTTGTAACTTTATCTGATATGATCGGGGATCCACCCCATAGAAACCTATTCGCTTTCTTGAGGGCAATAGGTTTTATACATTTTATTTAAATTTTTTATTTAAATTTTAAAATTGTATATATTATTCATTTTCTCTTTTATATTTTAGAATTTGATTTTAAAATAACATATACACAGATTTTTGTTTTTTAAAAAACAATTTTTAATGTTGCTTGTGTTTGGGTTTAACAAAAAAATAAATAATTTTTAAAATAAATAAAATTAACATAAAATAAAGCTACAAAAAACTTACTCTTGGCGCAGTATGTCCAATTTTGGACCTTGCGCCATAAAACCCAACCAACCAACCAACCAACCACCAAAAACTTTCACAATTTCAAAAAATTTTTTATTCAGGTTATTTAACTGATAATTTCTATTATCTTTCTGACCTTTTGAATATTTCTTTTGTTTTAGTATTAGATTTGCATTTCCGGTTTTTTCAACATCATTTTCTGAAACTATAAAATCCAATTTCAGAATATTTCAGTCTCCTCTACTTTTCTTTCTTCATATTACTGGATGTTTCCTTAACGTTTGGTTTATTGTCCCTATTTGATTGGTTTCTGGATCGATTAAACAATAGCTCACTGTATTCACACATGTTGTGGGTTCTCAAACACCATCCTATTCAACTTATCCAACTTTGAGAGAAGAAAATTAACTGGGTTTTATTATATCCAAATAAAAATGTAAGATTAGATTTTTTTTGATATTTTAAACCTTTTGTGTCCCACTTATTTCTCTTAGGAATCTCTCACAGTTTTTATGCTTTATTAACAATTAAACACTAGAAGAAATTTGTTTTATTTTGCTGAATTTTATATTTACATTTAAATTTTAGGGTGGGGTATAATTCTTCCCAAGAAACCACACACCTTCAGAAAGAAAACTGAATTTAATGATGATTATTTGCCATGAAAAAATGAGAAATATGTTTCAATGCACAAGGAGACAACACATTTTTCACACATGTTGTGGGTCTTCTTTTCTTGTTGCTACACTTCCTTCACCTAGCACCCTAACTTATTTTATTCATATGATTTCCCACTGATTAAGTGCATATATAGAGCTACACACTTCTTTGCTTGAAAGCTAGCAGGACGTCTCTTTTTCTTGAGGAATATCCATTTATTAGCTGAGGAGCTAATGCTATACTGAATGTTAGCTAGTCTAAACTTCTGTTTCTTTTATTCACTTGCTACAGTATGAAGCTATTTACAATAAGAAAATAAAAGATACAATGTTATCATTTTATAGATTTTTTTCTTATTTACTGTTTTTCTTTTCTTTGATCTAAGTGATCAGTTCCTTCCATGATTCCTTATATACAATGGCACCTTTAGGTCAATCCATTTCTTAGAGAGTATTAGTTTTTTGTATCATCTTTTTTGTTTGATTTACAGATTTCATAACCAATGGAGCCAACAATATGGCAGCCTTATTGTTCATCTGCTTTATTGCAGCAAAACCTTCCTTAGTTAGGAACATTGATCCATTCCTTATCAATTTATCATTAGCTTTCAACATTTGGGCAAGGTTCTTCTTTTGTGGCTTCACAATCCCCACAGATAACAGATTATTTGCAAGTAGATTTTTGCAACCCTAAAAGATGGGAAACGGTTATCATGAGCTGTAAGGCGATCTGTGTGTTTCAAATCTACCATTAGTTTAGTAACTACTGTTTTCTTTAAACTCAGTGTTTTAGACTTCCTATCAAATTTTTTTAATTTATTGTGGGTTTCCCTCCCACAATGAATTACAAATTTCTGAATGTATCCAATCATAGTCTACTGAACACGAGACTTTGTACTCTATTTTAATTTGGCCAAGCTGGCAGCCAAATGGTTAGTGCTCTTGCCTTCGGTTCAATTGTTCGTGGGTTCAATTCCCACCTTGGGCATAGATGTTTGTAGTGGTTCGAAATCCACTTTAAACCGTAGGTCCCAGTCTAATTAGCCCTTGTGTGCAAAAAATGACCGTTAAGTGACAAACAAACCAAAAAAGCCATTTCTTTTAATTTGACTTAATTGGCATTTACTGCTCTAATGAAGTTCTTTTTTATTGTATAAATAACTTAAATATTCTAATTTTTACTTTATGAGCTAAATATTCTAATTGTTTAAGTATACAATTGTATGAGACTTTTATTTATGATGCAATAGCCTTTTTATATTTCACTCTTAGATCTGCCACTCATTCAAATGAGACACTTACTCATGCAAAGTGAGCAAAAATATTTAATAAATAAATAAATACAAATAAAAACTATTTTATTTATTTATTGTGTGAATATATTATTTATTAACTGAATATTCTATTTTTTCAAATAGTATATACTAATTGAACTTGGCTTTTATATGACACAATGCACTTTCACATTTTCACATTTATAATATTAGATACTGCACAAAATGTGCAGAAATATATGAAATTAGAAAGTGCTATTACAATAAAAACAGTATTCTACTCTGAATGATTGAGGAATACAAGTGTCACTTTAAAATAGATGCAATAGAAAACATCTCACACAATGTTTTCAAACTTTCAAAACAGAAGTACTAATTCTGTTTAATCGGTCGAACAATGGATGGCAGCACAAAACTGAAGTGGGAATTAGTTTTCCAATCATTGCAATGACAAGCCCAATATATTATAATGAATTTTGCACTTCCCACAGGTGTATTTTGTAAAATCATGTAAATGGGAAGTAATCTTTCCAAACCCTACAAAATTGTTAATAAGGCATGCATTTCACTATGGAGTTACTTGGAATTCTATTTCTTAGGTATGCAACAGTCAAAATTGTAAAATTCCTAAATTTATCAAAAAGTTTGGATATAAATATAAAAGCTTGTCTTTTTTTAGTAGTATGCGATTACCATACTCAATTACTATATCAATGTTAGGCTGCTACTATGTAAGGGTTGCTGGATTTATTCGCATCTAATTCAGTATCTTATTTTGACTCTTTAAATATTAAGTGAGCCCAAGAATACTTCCCTGTACTTAGCTTGGAGTCAGATTCTACTAATTAGACAGAAGGTGTTGATATACAAGTCTGTAATTTAGAAGCAAGTAGCAAACAGGACTCTCAGGACAAAATGCTTGCACTTCTAGAAGTATCATTTCACTTGAAGAACATTGTGACCATAACCTATTTAGTGCTCTATCTACACTTTTTAGTGAACATGAAGGATCTTCAATTAATTTTGGATTTAAACTCAATATTTTCCAATAATGAGAACTACATCCTAACCATTTGGCTCCCGCAACCTTGATTCCTGAAATGTAAAAAAAAAAAAAAAAAAAAAAAAAAAAAAAAAAAACTTACAAGTGAAAACTGTAATATTTAAGCTCTAATTTTGTTCCTCATTGTACCAGTGTGCATACACAAAATCTTTCAGTTTAAAGTCATACACATATGATTATGTAATCCTTGTTAAATATGAGTTTCATACAATTTTTTTATAGGATCATAATAATCAATTTTTCAGACTTTTATTTTGATTATTTTAAAATAGTTATTCACTGAAATATTTTTAACCGCCTAAGTAGTTGAAATCTTCAAATAGTTTTGTTGAGAGAAGTTGTATTCTTTACGTATATTTATGATAATCGTCAATGATAGTAAAAATATATTTTTATGGAAAAATTTTATTATTAACAAAAACCAACAAAAATCTTTGTAATTATTAATAATTTTGTTTTTACTTTAAAACTAGCTAAACATTCACTCAAAAAATATTTTTACATTCTATTTGTAACTTATTGGAGAAAATTAATTATTTAATATAAAGAATATGAAATTTATATAAATGGAAAATAATAATGTAAATATTTGTGATGAAGATAATGGTTTGAATTACTGCTTAAAAGTATTTTATATTGTTAAGTTTACTATAATATGATATATCATATAATACAATTTCATTATATTTATGTTTCTAGGAAGAATTTATCCTTGACCATCAGTGGGATGCTCATGAAGAGGCATTAGCTCTTTGCCGGCAAAGCAGGCTGGAACAGATTTCTTACTTTTTACAGAGAGATTTGACATTTATGAGAGAAGTAATTAATATAATACAAGTAGTATTTAAGCAAAATTTATTTTAATTTTTATTCAAATATGGATTTTAAATAGTATTTTCATAATTTGAGAATTCTTGGAATTCAGAAGTGAAGTATATGTGAGAAAAACTCAGTGATCAAAACTATGAATTTATTATTTGCAAATTATTTTATATGTAGTATAATTGTATGAAACTAAAATATTTATTTCACAATAACTGATGTCTTTGAATTCATATAAAGTGTGTTTTAGTTCCATTTTTTATTCAACTTCAAGTTCACTTGGAAAAACAATCTGTTATTTAAAATCGTTAAATTCTTTTATGGCATTTCAAAAATATACTGTTTATGGAATTATTAACAGATTCATTTTCCTAAATTGTATCATTTCATTTTGATCTTTTATTGTATATTTTGTATTTACATGTGACTTTAACACTACTTGAATTTCACCATATTTATTTTTACTTTATGCAACTTTCAATTTTCTTGTAATTTAATTGAGGTTAAGCTTTAGGTTATACATTTAATATGCAGCTTAGTTAAACTTATTTCTTAAAACTTGTAAAATTTTATAACAGGTCATTTTAAGCTTAGAGAAAATAGTTAAAAATTTATTTTTTGAATAAACAATATCCTATTAGTAAATCTTCTGAGGAAATTTGCAAAGCTGTGTTGTTAGATTTTTTAAAAACAAACTTCAAAGGATACAAATCATTTTTATTTGTTAAATTTTTGCTTTTATTTTAAATTATCTGTATTGAAAATGAAAATTTTGAATTAAATTTTGCAGCTTTTGCAAGAATGTTTTGGAAAGATTAATGGATTTGTAATGATAATAATATCTAATTGCAAAAAAGAAAAAGAAAAAATTAAGAACAAACATTTTGATAATTGTAAATCTAATTATGTAAATTATTCAAGCTTAATTTAATGTTTTTAAAATCTTAGCCTAAACACAACAAATGATATTTTTGAACTCAATAAGAAAATTCTTTGGAAACAACAATTGCAAAATTTTATACCTCAGGTTTTCCATGATCAGAATATTTTCTTAAATTAAAAATGTTCTTAAATAAATGTTCTGCTGGAAACAATATTTAAAAAAAAATATCATACGAAATTTTCAAAAGATTTATCAATAGAAAATATGGAAAATGATCAGACATATTTGGAAAAATACTTTGTAAGGGAAATTTCAACTGAAATAAATTATTATTCAAATTTTATCGTTATCCAGAAAATGATTATTAAAGTATTTGGAATTTGCTTTACATTATTTCAAGCTACAAATTTGAAATTTGGAAGTTATATTTTAACATGTTGTTTTATAATGTGTTAACTTTGTATGCAGCATGTAATATAGATTCATTTTGAAATTCCATTGCTATTTGGGTTTTTATGATTATTATGGAATTATGTATTGATGTTTGATTATATATATATTCAGGCCTGCCAACTTTTACGCATCGTGCGTAAATTTTACGCAAAGATCCACAGGTTTTATGCTTACGATAGCATGAATTATTTTACGCATTTCTGTTCTTCTGGGCAAAGTTTAAAAAGAAAATTTTTTTTATATCTTAGCTCATTATAGTGATCTTTTCTCGTTAGCCATGATGAGAAGCAGGAATTAGCACCCCATTCAACCCATCTGTGGGAAGAGAGAAATAACTTCCCGTACTCTGTGGTGGCAGAGGCTCCAAAAATACACATGTCAAACCCTTTTCCTATTGAGGGGGGGGGGGAGAGGAAGCCTCCAGCTTGAAAAACTATAGAAGGGGAAAAGAAATGGTAGAGATATAATTTTTTTTCTTTAGTCACATGGATTAAAACTGAAAAGTTTTACTGAAATACTTTTCTGAAAGTTGGCAGGTATATATTTTGACTTTGTCTCAAATCCCTTTTTATTTGTTTTATAATTTCTCATTTGAATGTGGAATATCAAGTCTTACAGGAATAATTTATAAATAAGGCAACTAATTTTTTTCTTTTAATTTTTATTATGTGATGAGAATTAAAATGCTTTTGTTAATATGAATTAAAATTTAATTTTTTAATGTAAATGTATTTTTAATTTTGAATGAGATTCATCATATTCACTGTCTAGGAAGAATTCAGAATTTATAAATGTTCATGTGTAATATTGGTAGTGTAATGGATAAAGTTTTGAAATATTTATTTTATTTTGTGTGATAAATTTTGAGTGATGTTTGCGATATTATTATTATTATTATTTTGTTAGAATGATGTTATTCTGAATTTAAATTTCTTAATTTTTTTGTGTGTTATATAGCGAGAACCTGTTTTGAAACAAGAGTTGAGTAAAGTCCGTAATCCAAATCGTTCTTTTCATTGGCGGACTCAGATTTGGAGTCCTCATCACTGGAATGTCAGAAAGGTATTCCAAGGTGAAGCTGAGATAGTTCCCACTGTCATTAGTCGTACATCTTCATCACTTGCTCAACCTCGCTCGGATCCTAATCAGGTAAAATGAAAATTATTTTTAAAATATATGCCTTATTCAATGTTAGGAATTTTCATTCCCATTTTTCCATAAATATATTTTCATAGTGATTTGTGAAAATAATTTTTTGGAAATTTCTTATTTCATGTTAGCTGTTGAAATGTTTTGTCATTATACGTGTAATTTCATGCTTTTGTTTTTATTTATTTGGTTTATCATTTGCTCAATTATAGTATTTCGTTATCAAAAGCCATTTTTTTGTAGGAAACCTACTGTTATTAAAAAGATGTGATTTAAATTTACAAACCAAAATCTAAGTTGTGATGTCTTGGCTCATAATAATTCAGCCTTCGGTTCAACAGTTCATGGGTTCGAATCCCACCTTGGGCATGGATGTTTGCAGTGGTTCGGAATCCACTTTAAGCCATAGGTCCCGGTCTAATTAGGCCTCGTGCAAAAAATGACCGTTGAGCAACAAACAAACAAACAAACATAATAATTCATTATTTATTCTTATAAAATTATGATTATCAAGGAGCTTTTCTTTCTTATTCTAATTAGTTTTGATAATTATCTAGGATTTATTTTTTATTTTTTAACTGATCCAACTAAGAATAATATAATTTATGCATTATATGTCTGTAATTTACTAATTGCATATAATTTATATAGCATTATATTAACCTTTTGAGTCTGGTGTCATCGTTTAAAAAAACTGCTCCTAGGACGGCGCGAGAAGATGACATTTCCTACCCCCTTGACCGAAAGGAGAGGGTCATTTTCCTCCCATTTAAGTGCCCCAGGTTTCACTGTGACGAATCTTTAACTTTTGAGGGAGATACGCTGCGCTAGGTCTGCCGTAATTCTAATGAAAATGTGTTTACCATAAATACTGTACTTATCGACAAGCTATCGATTTTTTTCTAATTGTTGTTTTATATACCACATTAAGAAATATTATAAGAATTTGAAGAACATGCATTTGTTAAACAAGTTTAGTCTGTTTTAAAAACAATATGGCGTATATTAATTTATTACAGATAATTTTCTGAAATAATTATTTAAAATAATTACAAATTTCTTTACTGAATTTGCAATTAGTTGTAATAAAAATTGATAAGCAATAAACTACTTGGATATTTCAAAAACATTCCTAAAAATAGCCTGTCTAATATTAAAATATGAGAATAAATAAATAAAGATATTTTGAACAAATATTTCCTTTTATGAGTAAATACAAGCAAATTGCTGAAGTTGCATTTGAAAAAGATTAAAAGTAATCTGTGTGTTAAATACAGAAATGGTTTCAGTTTTCTTTTGATTTAAGTATTTCTATTAATAACAAATTTCTATATTGAATGGATTAAAATATATGCTTTTATATCCTTCATTTTAAGGAAAAAGTTTAAAAATGGAATTTTTCTATGTGCATGTTTCTGCAACTAAGTATGAAACGTTTTGCACAATGAAAGTGGCCAGACGAATCTTGTGTTTCTCCTTTATATGTAGCCTTCAGGTAGATTGTTTAATAAAATTACATTTGTCATACAATAAATAGTAATATTTGGTTCATTTCTCAATAACTGAGAACTTGAAAATGTTCATTCAAAAATAATATAGTCTAAAATATACTCGTATTAGTCTCAGAAAATATTTTTATAAAATTCTTATTAGAATATTAGCAAGAAAGCATTAGCTTTATGTTGGGAATAAATTCTTATCTTCAGTATTTTTAGCTTTTATAAAACTATGCTTATTAAATTATTTTTAAAAACCAAAACTGTGATTAGTTTAATTTTATACAGAAATTAAAATTACGTAGAAGACTGACACAACTAAAAGGCAACTTTTTTAAATATCTACCGCATCTCAATTTATGAATGAAAGTATTTTCATTTTTATATTTATTTTATTTCTACCTACATGTTTTTTTTTTTTTGTAAGATTAAAAAATACAATGTGCTCCTGGGATATTTTCCATAAACAGTACATCGAAAGGAAGAAACCAAGAAACATGTCTAGCATCTATTCTGATATTCGTGTACATAAGAAAAAAGTGACGTTTAGTACTCTTTATTCAATAGTGAATTGGACTAATGAATAAAATATATTTCACCTTGAAGAGCATATTTCTAACACTAAATCAAAACTATTTCTTTGTAAAAAATTTATTTCATTAGTCCATCTAAATATCTAGAATGTGAAAATAGCTCTTATATTACATAAATACCGTTTCTTAATGAAAATGTTTCGAAGACTATTGAATCTTTGAATTGGGATTTTCCTAACACATACTTTCTCATGTATAAATTTTTATAAGAAACTTTTAACATTACCTTATAATATTTTCTTATTTTGACTTTTAAAATATCAATCTCAAAACCAGCAATTTTGTCAGGGTTAGGCCAAGAATAGTCCTGTTTATAGGGATTATAACTGTCAAAAATGTAAGGACACTAATGCCAATTTCCAGGTTTTATTATGTAATTTAGAAATAGTTGACCAATGCAGAAGACAGCATACCAATTTACTGGTAGTTTAAAATCATAAAATACAATGTATAGAATCTCAGACGCTCATAAATATGAAATTGGTAATTAAAGAAAAACCATTACAATTAAAAATAAAAATATTCTTTATATGTGTAGTTCTGTATAGTGTGTATGTGTAGTAGGAATGTATTGCTTGAATATAACTCTTCCTTTGAATTTTATAATGACTTCATCAACTGCAAGTTCTTCAGATGGATGATACTCCTCCTTAAAATATTTATTTAAAAAATCAAAAATCTTTCGTAATTTCCACAATCTGTCGTATTCTTCATCTAGTTTTGGTTTTTTCTTATTGTCTGTAAAATATAGAAATCTGAATACATTAAAAAATCTATCGTGGTTCATATTTTTTTCTAAAAACAGGAGTTTCAATCAATTCATCTGTCGACCAATAATCTTTGATGTTATCTTTATCTATATGGCCCATTAAAAGAATCAGTCCTTAGAATTTTTTTAATTCTTTTACATCAATATCAGTCCACTTTGTCCCATGTTTTCTTTTATTACTTTCCGGATGTAACTTTAATATTTGGGAAGCATATCTATTTGTTTCATCTGCAATAAAATTTAAAATTTTTTCTGAAAAAAATAAATAAAAAAATTCGTGCTCCTCAACTAAATCCTTTAGAAATACCGTAATCCGCTCAGAAATACCGTTAGCCCCGTAAATTTAAAAATGATAGGCTTATCATCTGCTTTTGCCTTACGCCAATCAATATCAAATGATACAGAGGAATTTGCATCATTATTGCCATCAAAAAACTAATACCCTTGCATTCAGATTCATCACAGCAATCAGAATCACTGCAAAATTTTCTTCTAATTCTTCCAGTAATTATTTAATTTCTTCATCAATCAGTCCTTTACAACATGAAGCCATCAAAATATTTTTTCTAGCGACGAAAAAAGTAACTGATTGTAATGAAAAAATTTGCTAAAGTGAGGATGAAAATGCTTCCCTTTTAAAAAAAGGAGCCAATAAAATCGTTTTTCGCTAAAATTCTCCACTCAAACAAGTCCCCAATTTTTACGACTTTCGCACACAAAAGAGCAGCAATTAAATCGCACTCAACTGCCCGAAGAAACTTGAGCGGGAAAAAGTCAGGTGCTTGAAAGGGGGTAAAAATCTATGGTACAACTGTTGTACCACAGCTGTTCTCTGAGACATGCACTTTCATGGTACAACAGTTGTACCGCCGGGACGAAAAGGTTAATTTAATCTATAATAATATGTGTGTAATTTTATGTTTTACTAATTGTGATTCTTTAAATTAATTGTTTCAATTTAACAATAAAATTGCAGTATGTATATCTCATAATTTTTTAATTAAAATAATGTTCTCCTCATTATTTACATTACTGTAACATTACATGTGTGTGCAAGTTGAATGTATTACAGAAAAAATGCAATTGAAATTATTTCTCATTTTATTTATAAAATATGGTCAGACCATAGGTTTTCTCTAATATACTATGTATATTTGGTGAAAAGAAATCAACTTTGTTGTTTTATAATGGTTCAGATTTATTCAATATAACCCAAATTGTTAATCTGAACTGTCAGCCAAATGATTAGTCCTCTAATCTTTAGTTCATTAGAACAGTTACATCGATAGAAAACTAATGTCATGCAAATATGAAACCATTCATTTAAAGTCCTTAATTACTATACATTAAGTTTCTATTCCCACTTGGATGTTCTATTGGACTGGGCTCTATTTCCATTTTTAGTTTGTATATTTATGTCAGTTAGGAATTCACTTTTATCAGTTCCAACCAAACTTAATTGTTGATAGTTAAGTAATCTTTCATAAATGCAAGTTTCATAAAGCAACACCAAATTTTCTTGTTCTTTTATAGATTAAAACTGCATTCTTTTCCAGTTGTATATGTGCCTTGTGAATGCTTTTTTTTTTTTTTTCCAAATCTTAAAATGTATAACACTTATTTATCATAATTATGATTAATTATTTTTATTATATAGCCAGTTTTCCTGGTGGAAAAACAAAAACTGCACACAACTACCACCAGATCTCCATTTTGGCGATGGATTAATTACTGTTATCGCACTTATTCATGGATGTGGAATGCTATGTTTATATTTGGCGTAAATTTATATTTTATTATTCTTCAATACAAATTAAAATTGAAAATAGCTTATATAAATTTAATAATTGAATTTCTTATTTTAGGTAATTATACCATGGTGCAGTCCATTTAGTTTAAGAGCATTATTTTGCATTCGTCCTTTTATCCCAGATCTTGAAATAAGTCAGATTGATGTAAGTTAATTTTATATTTTAGTTATTTGAAATATGACTTGTTAGAATGTTATTAGCAATATGAGGAGACATTTTTCATGAGTAAATACTGAAGTCTAAATATTTATCATTGTGTCAAATCCACTAAGTAAAATAAAATTGCAATTGAATTTAAATGAAATGATATAAGGTTTTCTTAATGGTCTTTATGTTATGTAAAAAATATATTAACAGTTTCATACGATTTATTTTTATTGTATATTGTTACAAAGTTGTGTTATGCATACACCAAATAGATCGTTTCATAAAATAAAGTAAGAAAACATCGAATCTGAATTAATAAAAATATGCATTGTGGAAAAAAAAAGTAAATTCTGTATAAATGAATCAATTTTTAAATGACATTGAGTAATGAATAAGAGAATTAATTTCTCAAACTATGAAAGACTTTCAATTAATCCACTTTCAGCTTTAATTCTTAGGTATACTTACCAAAGAATAAAAATGTTTGAATCGTGTAATATTTTTACAATTAGAATAATTTAAAATTTTGCCTTTTGTCTTGATATTTTATGGTATTAACAAGTTATAATATTAATAACATTTTATTTTGCAAAAATCTTTCTTCTTTTCATCCTATTTTTAATGAGCTGATTAATTGCATTAAAAGGCACTGAAATTGTTTCAGCTATATATATATATATATTCATTTATATAAATCTAATTGAATGATTGATTAATATATTAACCATTGATAAATAGTTATCTATTGTAAAATGTCTTTATTGCAGTATATTAAGGTTAATATATCTGGATTATTTTATCATGTAATTGTGTTATAATTTTTTGTCAGATTTTTTACAATCATAACTTTTCAAATATTATTGTATTTAGGAAGTATTAAATAGCAAAATAGCAAAAAAAAAAAAAAAAAAAAAAAAAAAAAAAGGAATTGTATAAGTTATCACAATTTTTATAAAATCACCTATATATATAATCTTGAAATACTTTTATGTACTTTAATCTTCTCTCTAATTTTAGTTATATCAAGATATTAGTCAATTTTCAAAAAAAAAAAAAAGTTGAATGAAATTATAATATTTACTGTATAAGTTGATAATATCTGGGGTTAGTTTAAATAAAGTTTTCCTGTTCTAACTCAATTTTCATTTTATCAGTAAAACGCAGTATCATTAAATTATATTCTAGATTATACCTTTATCAGAATTTCGTTGCAAATCTAAAAAAACAATGATAAAGGGCATTAAAGTTTTAATTTGACAAGTCTATGCTAAAATGATAATCTATGTTAGAAAATATCCTGTTTCATTTTTGACTGTAAAAATATTAACAATCTAAATTGTATTACATTATTGTGTGTGTAACCATACACAGTTTAGCTAACATACTATTGAATTCTCAGAACAATTAAGTATTTCTTAAAAAAAGAAAATCATCTCTATGAATTTCAGGAGAATTTGAAAATTTCTCCCAAAATTCACAGATGATTTGCGTGAAGACTTAAAATAAATTTGATGGTGTAAATTAATATATATTTTTTTCATGTAAACTGCTGACGACTTCAATAGTGAAATTGGTAATGTTTGATAATATAAAAATTTTCAATTATTTCTCAATTTGCTAATTTAAAATTGCAGTATCCAAAAAAAAAAAAAAAAAAAAAAAAAAAATACTGAAAAAATTTAAAGGAATAAGAGAAATGATTCAATGAATTAGTTAATTTTTTATTTATAAGTTATGTTTATTAAAAAATAATTGAATCTAATTGCCAAAATTTTTATGATGGATGATTTTAAACTATATTTAAATATAAACTCACTGAAGTGTATAACGATTGCAATATCCATTAAATATTTTTGTTAACATATTTTGATGTGTTATTAACCTGATTTATTTAACTTAATTAATGTAAAAAAAAGTCAATATTTAATCTCTTCAAACTAAAAGTATGTCTAAAAATGTCTTGAATACCTGACAAACTCATTCAATGAATTTGAATAATAAGCAGAAATATTAAAATATATAAATTAAAAAGGAATTAATATTGTTATGAAGGAATTTCAATAAAAAAAGCATTTTATGATAAATAGCAGGAAAATTTGTTGTTACATATTGGATAAAAGGGAAAAAAATTGAGTTAAAAATATAACTTGCTATCACTTTAAAAATTTCTATTAGTAAACAGTTTTCTTAAACTTAAAAATCAAAATTTTCTCTTAAAGTGCAAGTAATTTTTTTCTAGAATTTATGTTACAATTACAATTTGTGTTTGAATTACAATTTGATTTTATGATTCATTAATTATTATTTTTAAAATAGGGTAAATAAGTGATTTGTCAAAAGATGTTTAAATTCATTTGCTCCCAAAATGGAAAAGTTTTAAATATATTTATTTATTAAGCATTGGATACATTTTTTGTTTTCTGGAAATCATTACTGAATTCATTGAGATCCAACAAAATGGTTTATGTCAAAATGCAAAGTATATTATAATGGTCACTATTTTCATTTAATTTTTAACAGGGCACCTTGTATCCTAGAAAATCATCGATTACTAACACTTTATGCTCAAGGCTTCTATTATTATGGAGACATATATCTAAATCGAGAACAGAATTTGAGTCACGACCTGATACTGGTAAAGCAAACTGTTTTTGTAATTAGTTTTAGTAGTTATTTTTCCCAAATATGAAATTTTATGTCATCAATATTTACATTTATTAAAGGTTTTATTGGAAAAGGATTCAGTCGTCATTTAAATCGCCTTTGGAACTATTTTTTGAAAGGTGCTTTGGGAACATTACTGATTGTTTTCTTTTTTCCACTTATATGTCTTTCTGTATCATTCCTGTCACTGTCTGTTGCTATATTTGCTCCTTTGTGGTAAGTCTTTGTGCATATTTTTTATTGACTGTTTTGTAAAATTTATAAACTAATAAAATGTATATAAATAGTGTATGGTCTAAGATGTCCTAACTTATGAAATATTTTTGTGTAAAAATTATATTACATGTTTCTTATAGCAATTATTTTACTATCTTATAGCAATTAAATTTATGACCAATAATCCTTGTTTGTATAAGGATTTTGATTTGAAATCATTTTTTGGCTGTATGTACTGTAATCATTACTCAAAGATGATTAAAGTTATATTGCACTTTAGTTACTTTACTCAATGAATAATATCATTTAAATTATTAAAAAAATATTAGGTATTTGTGTTTGGTTTCTTCTGTAGCCATATTATCTTCTTCCGTCCTTGTTTCTTCTTCTAAAAATGAATTTCTTCTGATAAATATTGTGGGAAAAGAGACTTAAGTAATATCCTTCGATATGTTAACAGTATGAATTTTGACAGACTGAGAATATTTATTTATTTATTTTTGTATTTATATAAAGAATCTTAAACAGACCAAATATAAATGTTAGATAATCATACTGTCTGTTGAATGATTAATAACCTTCAATCCTGAGTATTTTGCATTTTTGTAAAGTGTAGTGAGGAAACATTCTACGAAAAGATTTAAATTCTTTCATCTCATGATTACTGAAATTTTAGGTTTTTTTTTTTTTACTGCATTTTGCAGTAAACATACATCCAAATTCTGAATGCATTGAATTTAAAATGATTGCAAGAAAAGATTGAGATATATCGAATGCTGTTAATTTTTTTATATTAAGCATATGAGAAAATGAAACATCTTAAAATATCTAAATATTTTTATGTAATACAAATGCTTATGAAAAACTTTTAATCTTTATAACATTTTCACGATTATAATTTCAAATTTGAAATGTAGATATTTATTTTTAAAATTTATATACAATAGATATTTATTTATAAATGTTTAATTTCATAAAATATATTTAACTTCTTTCTAATTTCTACTTTTCTATTGACAATTGCAGCAGGTAATATTGTTCAATTATCAAAAAAAAACTGTAAAACATTACTTTCAAATTCATATTTTAATATTTGATCAATAGTTATAACTGCTGAGTTGTGGAGATTCTTTGTTTTTTAAGAACACCACTTCTCACTAAAATTTTTAATTATATTCTTATGGCCTGCTATTTCTTGTTTTAGTTAAATGTCTTTTGTTTTAAAGTATCATATAATTTTGTAGTTTGCTTTTAATTACTGTACAAGCACACACACATGTATGCATTGATTGGTTGATTGCTAGATTGTGATTTTAAAAATAATTTACATTACTTTATTGTTACCAGGGTACCTGCTGCTACATTACTTTTTCATTTAACTATGGTGTTAGTTTATGACTTTGACAGCCCTGGTAAGTTTATAATTTAGAACCAGTGAAATCTTTTGGTTTATTTATAATATATCTGGCTTTTTATTATACATTAATTATATTAATATAATTAGCATTTTTAGTTAGTTTTTCATACAGTTGAAAAAATTACTTTTTATAAATCATTGTTCTAAATGATTGATTGATAAAGAAATAAAAATCGATACTTAAAAGTAAGAAACTTCGCTGATGTCAGTTATCATTGTGACTCATTACATTGATAAATCAGAATTTACAAGGAACATTTTCTTTAATAGTAATACTGGTATTGCTTCTCCAAAATCATTTGACTTATAGAAATCTTAATGCAAATTGCAGGATAAATGATTGAATAAATAAGTAATTTAATATTTAGATAAAAGAAAATTTTTAATTGGATGAATAATTTCGATTAAAATCTTGTGTATTGAATTAATTAAAAAATATATTGATTACATTTTTTCCTCTAGCTGAATGATTATCATTATCTTAAGCTGTTTCATTTGTGTATTTGATCATTTTTACTCTCAGATGTGTTTTTAAGATGCAATTTTCACAGTTACATGGTAGTATTTGCAAATTTTTGTAATTTTAGACCAATGGATTATATAATATTTTAATAAAATTAACGAATGCGCTTTTGTATTGGTTTAAGGATATTTTTATACTTAATACAAAAATTTTTATTTATTCAAACTTATAACTGTATTATTTACTGTTTTTTTTTTTATGAAAGATTTCTTAAAAATCTCATATGTATTTAAAAACGGACTTGGAAAAAAATACATTTAAAATTTGAACAAAAGATAATTTACAAGATTAACATAATGTAAATGGAAGTCACTTTTGGTATTTTATGCTTAGAAAAATTGTTGAAATAAAACATTTTATTTATTCTTTAAATGTTTATTACTAAAATACTGAAAATAAATTTTTTTACTATAGTAGAATAAAGCAGTAATGGGCAGATTTTTCTGGGTGAGAACTCTCTAGTTTTTATTTGTCTTGTGATCACATTCAGTGATAATCGGTCATTTAACAAGTATATGTTTAGGTATGTAGATTATAAAAATAGGTACTATCGATCACTTTAAAATGTTTTGATGGTTCTCCAATTAATAACAGTGCCCTTGATGCCTGCCCCTAGAATAAAGAAAACAAAACAGTTCTATGTTTTTATTTCACTCAAAAAAATTCAATACAAATTTTGCTTATAGTATCAAAATTATAGCGTAAAAATAAAGAATTCTTTTACAAACTTTTCTAAATAAGATTTAAATCTATTAATATCCCTGTATGTAAGTAAAAATAGTGATCTATAATTGCCTTTCTTAATTGCATTATTTTATAGAAGATTTGTTTATAAATATTTTTTATTAAATAATTTTATTGATCTTTCATCTTATAATCACTTATATTAAATGAATTTAAAATTTAATTAAATAAGGATTAACTTTTTCTTTAATTAATTAAGAGTTTAATTGGCCAGTTAAAATTGATGTTCACTTATATAATTTTTACTCTTAGCCTATAACTTTAGAAACTATATTTATTACAGAATAAATAAATTTAAATATGCCTTATCATAAATTATGAAAATGTTAATTTTTTAAAAAATAATATGCATTATATTTTAGCTAATATACTTTGTATAAAATTTGTTACTCTTAATGTTAGTATTGTTATAATTAAATATCCTGTTTCAAACGAAAAGTTTTATTTCTTATGTATAAGCGGTATATAAGATTCCTTATATATAAGTGGTATATATATATATAGATATAATGGTAGTAACAAATTTCTTGGTGCTTTGTCAAATTGTGTTAAAATATGCTTTTCAAAAATCAAGATATTCCCAAATGTTTATTGTAAAATAGTATTTAAGAAATGATTGAGTGTTGGGAACACATGACTTCAACTAGGATATGAGAAAAGAGATCTTAAATTAGATCCTTCATTTGTAAAATTTTTTTTTTTTTTTGCTTTATAATTTTTTTAATTAAAATGTTTGCATAAGAGTTAAGATAAAAAGTTACTTTGTTTCATTTTAATAGAATATTATTTTATTGAATTAGATTTTTGTTTCTCATTCAAGTTTCCAAGATGCATTATGTATGAAAAATACTGAAAGATTTGTTTACAAATAATATTCCTTTCTTCTTACATTAAAATACTTTGTAAATGTGGAAAATATCTAATGTACAATATGAAGATAATTTTTTTCCCTACTTTTGTTCTCAAGATGCTCCTACCAAGCTGTCAACTGAAAGGCTCTTGCCTTCAGTTCATTAGTTTGTGGATTCGATTCCCACCTTGAGTTTGGATGTTTGTAGTGGTTTGAAATCCACTTTAAACCATAGTTCCATGTCCAATTAGCCTTCATGTGCAAAAAGTGATCATTGAGCAATAAACAAACCAAATCAAATTGAAATTACTTTCTAATACCTTTTGGGTTGCAGATAGTTAAGCATTACTCTACTTTGTATTAGTTTATTCATTTTCACATTTACTATGTGCAATTTATGGATCAGCTAGATTATCTCTAATGTGCAAATTAGATTCTATGGATCATTCAATTTTGCAAATATTTTCTGTAGAATTCTAAATTTCTCCTATTCAGATCCCCTTTATGTGATTCATTATCAATTTTCTATTGATCTGAGGTATAAGTAACTGTCTCTAAATTATTATTTTAAATCTGCATCACTTCATCTTTTGAGACACACCCTCTAAAGAGACCAGTGCTCAGTCACTTAATAAATTACTGTTTTTTAAACATACAAACTCATTCTCATTTTGCTCTTTATGAGTTTTTTAATATACCAATTCAAAATGCTGATGTTTCGAAATGTCTTCCTTAAAAGTTCTTTCCATTAATATTATTTATATCCCTCCTCTGTGTGCATGTATCAGCCACATCTCTTTATTTTGCTATAAATATTCTCATGTATTTGTTATCCTCCTACATTCCTATATTTAAAGATGATTCAAATGCAATGTGCCGTGTTGATTATTGTAATGTTGTTGAAAATACAATTAATAACTATAATCTTCATGCATCATTTCTATTTACACAGCCAAAGTTATTGCTATTGTGTATGCTCTAAAATTGATATCAGTTGCCATCAAAAATATTGCCTTGATACAGATAGAATAAGTGTAATGGTGCAATTAGAACATTTTAAATGAAAAATGTCACCCATTGTTTTGTAAATATTAGGTATTCTAAGTATACAGAATTGACTCTACTTGTTTCAAATCTGGTCAGGAATTCTGGCTGTGAACTTGTAGACAATGCTGCAAAAAATGTCACTGATTTTTTATGTAAAGCATTAGCACTTGTTGACATTGCAGTTTTTTGGAACACAGGTTTGGATGTTTGTAGTGATTCAGTTTAACTTGTAGATGTTGGCCTTATTAATCCTCGTGTGTAAAAAAATAACTATTGAGTAGGAAAACAACCAAATCACATATTATATGTCATATTTGAACTGTTTTGTAATTTTCACTGAGTGTTGCTCTTAGCTTGTTTCAATAGCAGATGTTATGGATGGTCTTAACAGGTATTATGGTATTATTAAAAGGGTCTTAACAGATATTATGGAATTAAAACTACACAAAAATTTATTTGCATTTTTATGTGCAAATGATTTTTAAACATTTTTTCATTTTAATCGTTGGAATAAATTTTTATTCAAAATTTTAACACATTGCCCCTTTTATGCATTTAAGTAGCAACTTATCATAAAATTTTTATTTCCAGTATTAAAGTTTAAATACTATATAGCACAAATTTGTCCAATATTATCCCTTGCATATCACAATAACCTTCACAAAGGTATAAATTTTATTTTCTCCCACTGTGCATATAAATTTTTAATTAAGGAATGTTATGTATTAAAATAGGAATTGGATTTGTTTAATAAGAAAAGCAGTTTTATAAGCAAAATAGTATAGTTTACTATTTTTATGTCTTAGACTAATTAAGAATGCTAATAGTTAATATTGCAAGATATTCATTTGGTATTTTAAATTCAAATGAATATCTTGTAGAAAAGCAATATCTATAATACATGTGTCTCTGAAGTTATTAAATACTCTTTTGCTCTGATAAGAAAATATTTTGTATTGAAGTTTGGTAATTTTTAAAGTAAAAATTGATAGAGTTAAAAATAAGGGTTTATTTTTTAGGTCTTCCAAGAAATAAAATATGTATGATTTTAGAGGCTCTTTTATGGCATATCTGTATTCAAGGCCTTTTACAGCCTTTTCTTGCATTGTTAGTATCTCTTGTTATTTGTCCCATAGCGTCACTTGTTGTTCTTATAGGTAATTATTTTATCTATAGTTAAATAATTTTTTATTTTATTTTTAGTTAAATAATTTAATTAAGTACATTGATAAAAATTTGTCTTTTAGCATCTTTGTTACGTTGCTGCTTTAGGGTTATCTGGGATCTTGCAATGTTTCACATTCTAATCAAAAGGCGTGGTCGAGTACCATCTAGTGATAGTTGGTTAGTCAAACGTGTTGCTGGACCAGGTCTTTCTAATGAGCATTTCTTTCAGGTAAACTTATTTGCTTACAAATTTTTTTTATTTAAACCAACATTTTAATATGTATATGATTTTTACATTCTTATATATATTTTTCTTATATATTTTTTCAGTTATTTGCATTGTAGTTTGCCCCATTTTTTTTTGTTAAATTTTTAAGGGCAAATATTTGAATTGTCATAAATGAAAGATATTTTAAGGTATATAACGTAAACTATTTTGTTGTGTAGTTAAAAGTTTTAATAGATTTAAAAATGTTAATTAGTTTAATAGATATAGTTTTAATAGATTCATTACAAAAGTACTAAAAATTTCTTTGAAATATTTTGTGATTAGTTGCTAAGAAATAGATGGCAATGAATTTTTATAACTATTATTTAACATTAATGATCTGTTTTAAAATTAATTTAATTGGTTGGTTTTAGTAGTAAAATATCCATCAAGTAAAGGTAGTCTCAAGAATAGTAATAGCGTATTTGACTGAAAATTACTGTTTACATGAAATTGAATATGATATGTGTGTGCAGAATAATAAAATGCTACATATAGTGTGCAATGTTATTATGAATATATTGTCTTTTAGAAATATTTAAATTATGATTTTTTTTAGATTTAAGGTTAAGATTAGATTAAGGCAATATTAAGATAAAATAATAATTAAATTTAGCCACTTGTAGCTTGTAAATTTTTGTGACTATTCGAAAAGCTTCAGTCTAAGGTGACAAAGGAAAATTTCTTGTTTATAGTCTTTTTTCAAGTTGATAATTTGTATGCCATTCCAAAGAGCTTTTTCAATAAAATCTTAAGTTTTTATTTTATTTTTTTTTAAATTTTTTTTTATGAACAAGAGCAGTAGAGAGCTTTTTTTCCCTCACAAATAATTTGGTATTATGTATGCAAGTATTATTTGATGTTGTATGAATTTAGAATCTGTTACTACCTGCGAAACATTGATGAAACCAAGCTGTCATCTGAACAGTTTAGCACTCAGGCCTTTTGTTCATTAGTTTAGAGGTTTGAATTCTGCATAAAGCATAGATATTTGCTGTGGTTTGGAATGCACTTTAAATTATAAGTATAGACTTATTAGCTTTTGTATACTAAAAATGACCATTGTTTAACAAACTAAATATTGATGAAAAAAAATCATTTAAAGAAGGTCTTGCTTATATTTTGCGATGATGCAAAGTTTATACTACATATAATTGTATTTGTTCAAGTAAGTCAACAAAAATAATCCTGTGAATTTTTAGTTGGAAATGTCATTTTACTTAAAATAGGTCTTAATCATCCAAGGATTTTATTATAAAAGGCTATCTTTAAGAGATAATTATTCATCACATGAATCAACCTACTTGCTGTTATTATCTGAATTCATCAAACATGATTCTCTTCATCCTCATTCTAATAATCCAGACTATTGCATTGTAAGGACTATATTTCATTTATATCAATTATAAATTTATGTAAATAATAACTTATGCTATCTGTGAATATTCTTATAATACAATTGACTACACTATTTATTGTGTTTCTCTGAGCAATCATACTCCATATTTAAGATCATTTTTAAATTAGTCTTTCTGTTTTATTCGCTATGTACTGTATATCATCAAAATTCGATAATTGAATTGAAATTTTTTCTTTTTTACTTGTGGGTTTTATTGCCCTGATTTTCTTGAAGGAAAAATTTTTTTTTGTCCTGAAAATTTTCGAATTTTAAGTCATAACCTTGAAATTTATGTGAATTATTTTCTATTTCAATATGAAAGAAAAAGAACATTCCTATTTATCTTGTGAAATAATTTTAATGATCCAATTTGAAAATAGGAGTGTTCTTTCAAAATTTACAGTCAAATAAAGGACTGGTTATCTAATGATGCCATGGAGGAATAAGTTTGAGTGGGAAATGAAAACAACTGTTATTGAAGACTGCATGAACGGTGCCTTCTCATTACAGTTTGACAGCATGCTAGATTTTCCCTTTTGTTCAAAAATTGTTTACTTCAATATTTTGAGTAGAGTAATATTTTGTTAGCAAACAAAATTTTCGAATTTTATGTCATAACCTTGAAATTTACGTGAATTATTTTCTATTTCAATATGAATTAATGATCCAATTTGAAAATAGGAGTGTTCTTTCAAAATTTACAGTCAAATAAAGGACTGGTTATCTAATGATGCCATGGAGGAATAAGTTTGAGTGGGAAATGAAAACAACTTTTGTTGAAAACTGCATGAACGGTGCCTTCTCATTACAGTTTGGCAGCATGCCAGATTTTCCCTTTTGTTCAAAAATTGTTTACTTCAATATTTTGAGTAGAGTAATATTTTGTTAGCAAACATTTTTGTTATCTTGTGTCACATTGTAAAGAATTCATAAGCATTCAGGATTAAAAACCCACAAATAACAAAATTTTTAAATAGTTGGCTTTTTACTGTTCATAAGAACAAAAATGTAATTTTATTAAAGACTGGTCTCAAGCATGTGCAGATAATAAATCGTCTTTTTTGTGGTGTGTAAGCATTGCTAACAACTTAGTGCAGCAAGTATAGTATTTTCTCAAGTTTTGATTCTTGCCAGTTCACTTAATTATAAAAAGTGAACAAAAGAAAAATTAAACTAAACTATTTGCTTATAACTTGTATGCAAAAATAGGGTCTACAAAATTGCTGCTTATATCATCTTCCTCAAAGCATTGGATAACATTAAATACATAAGTTAAAATTTTAAAATCCCAAGCAATAATTTATCTTACTACTATAAAACGTAACTACTTATTTTCTTCAATAAATGAACTTAGAAATATTTTTTTGATTATATTTGATGATTCCAGAATTACCAAACCTGGGAAAACTAAATGAAGCAAAAGCACGATATTAGTACACCAGTTTGTGAGCTTCTGTCTGATAATTCTAATAATTTATAAAATTATTTTTATTCTCTAATTATTTCATAAAAACTATTTTTATATTCATGATTTATTAATGTGAAAAAATTGTGCCAATGGTTTGAATTATTAAACTTACGGGTCAGCAAAAAATTACCAAAATATTTTACTGATCCTTGGATTAAATTCAGTTGAGAAACACTGATATAAGATAAATTTCAAATTTGAATAATATATTTTAAAAATTCATTTTTAATTTTAGATTTATCCAGAACAAGCTCTTGCAGCATTTGAAGCCAAACTTGAAACTGAAGAATTAAATGCCTTTAAAGATGAAGTTGAGAGAATTATTTTGTTGCCTCAACAAACATTCAGGTAAATTTTTTACATCTTTACTTGAGCATATTATTTGATGGAACAGAACTAATGAATAATTTGATAATATGACATATTTAAACAGAAACTTTAAGATAAATAGCTTATAAAAGAATTTTGATGTATTTATATTCTGTTTATCATTTCTATCATTATAAAAATATACTCTTTATAAACTGCATCAAAAGAAAGAATGCTAATATTTTAAGTTTTTGTTTGTATATAAAGAAAATTATTAATATTTACATTATTCTGAGAAATTGCAATATATGAAGCTCTCCAGTTTACTCTTTAGTCAACATTCTTAAAGTACCATATTAATTATGAAGAATAAAGATGGAATGTTTTATGTTTAAAAGTGAAGCATGGTATTTTAAGTTCAATATTCCCTCTTAAAACTGTCCTGATTATTTAAAAATCTCTTAAACTTCAAAATACCCTGAGAAATAAGGTGTCACATCTTCAAATCTTTCAATTCATCAGTTTTACCATATTTAATGGAATGTTTCTGTAAGCTCTATTCATATTGAATTATTTTTAAATTTTGCTATTGAAATGTTTTGTTTGTATTTTAAATCATATATTTATAGAATTTCTTTACAATTTCAGAAACTATTTATAGAATTCAATTATGAGTTACTACTTAATTAAGTATAATGCATAAAATTTTCTTAGTTGAGATTACAACCCAGAATGGATTTCAATCAATTATTCAGTGTCTTTTCAGATCACTGTATCCTGTCTTCCATTTCCATTTAATTATCTTTAAACATTTTATACAATTTAAAATACTGCTTGGCTATATCTTTTTTGATTTAGGGTTGTCTTTTTCACGTTGATTTCCAATTTAAAAATTTCAACATTTGATAAGCAATTTGTGTGACTATGTTAAAATAATAGTTGTTTGCCTTAATAAATTATGTTCTTTATATTTTATGAGCATATCTATTTCCTCATTTATTCATATACTCCATACCTTACTGTTTATAGGATTTGCTTCATATATTTTTCAAATGTTTTAGGCTAAACTATTTTAAAACCAAACTCTAGATATCTTGTCTTTTTTGTGTAAAGCTACAAGACTCATAGTCATGTCACCATAAGCTGAATAATTGATAATTGTTTTGTAAATTTTTTATTTATTTTTGAAATTAGTGTATTTTCTAAAAATTGCCATTTTTTAAAACATATTGCTTTAATAGCATATTACATTTCATATATAATGCAATTTTACTCAATATTTTTTGCTAAATTTTATATGTCTGTTATTAGCATCTTTAATATGATATTGGTACTACTTCAGTTGAATTAAAGTATTTCATTTGATCATATTGCTAGTTTTACTTCTATTTTTATAAAACTAATGTTATTTTTTTTTAATTTTAAATTGCCTGTAGCTTATATTGCCAAAATGTGGCAATAATGAAATAAATATTTCATGTTTATTTCATTATTGCCACATTTTGGTTTGTTATTCTTTTAAATAATTAGACACTACTATTTATTTTCCAAAAAATAACAAAATATTTATTAAAATTCAATCTACTCTATGTATGTTATGGTGTTAAAAAAATTTAAATTTTCAAATGTTTTGAAAATCTTTCCAATGTTTGAAAATTTCATTTTGATAATTTCCAGATTGTATGCATTATTAAATCTCATTATAGTACTTATTCATCTCTCCATAAATAAATAACTTGAGAAGAAACATTCATCTGTTGAATGTATTTTTAAAGCATATATTTTTATGAATATATATAATTTTG
Source organism: Latrodectus elegans (assembly GCA_030067965.1). Lineage (NCBI taxonomy): Eukaryota > Metazoa > Arthropoda > Arachnida > Araneae > Theridiidae > Latrodectus > Latrodectus elegans. The sequence continues at coordinate 33,293,401 of CM057818.1, read as the reverse complement.
TGATGCATTCACATTTTATACAATGGAAATTTTCTCAAAATATTTAAGCTTTTGAAACATCAAATTTGAACTTCAGTTTTAATTAATAAAAGAAATCAATGAGTTGTATATGCTAATTTGTTTTAATCTTATAAATTTGCCAAAAATTTCATGAATTTTAAAAATTTAATATTTTTATGTAATCACTTTTAGGGAATTTGCTGCACAATGTTTTCATCCTTTTTCTGCAACTCTTTGTAAAGAAGGTGTGTATAAAGATGTGGAGAAAGAAGCTCAGGAACTGCTAACAGCTTTAAGAGACCAAGTAGATAGGTAAAACAAAATTTTCACTACCTATAGTATAGTGAAATTATTTTCATTTAATACCTGCATTTTTAATTTTTTGCCTTAAATGTATTGGAAGAAGTATTTTATAATATTTTATTAATGTAAAACATGTTTTTATATATAAGTTATCATATTTTAGGCATTGTTTGATTATTTAAAATAAATATTGATATTTCTTAATTGCTTTCAATTCTCATAATTTTTTAATAGTTTAATTTTAAATACTGTAATTTATATAAGAATGTATATTTGTCTGTGTTAACTGATGCACATTTTTTATGCGTGTTTATTGCAAACATTTGATCTGAAATCTGTCTGTATGTTTGTATATATATATAATAGTTAAACTTAATCTGTTGTATATATTATTTATATAAATGTTCTAATTTTTAAGGAGAAAAAAGGAACTACAGACTGGATTGAGTGTAAGTGTGAGATCTAAAGTTAAATTGGCTGCTACAGATTTACAGGTAAATGATGTTGAATTTTTTAAAAAATTTTTTGTTTTACTATATTTTAGTTTTATATGTTTAAATTTTAAAAAATAATTATAAATAGACTTTTGTTTACTGTTAAAAACTTAGCTTATAGTAGTTATCATATCTATTTGGATTACTAATTCATTACGTTTGAATCCTTATGCAATTTGATATCATTATGTGATGTGATTTTATTTAATTACATGATTGTGATTATGCAAAATCATTCTTTTGTAAAAATTAAGAATGCTTTTAAAACTTTTATTTTACATTTCTGTGATTTTCATATTTATTTTAGCCTACTCTACATGTAGCTACTGTAATTTTACAACGATTTTTCCCTGTCCATGTTCTAAAAAGAATAAAAATACAAGAAGAAGATTTTTGGGACAAAAAAGGTTTATCCTTCAGAGATTGGCCTGGTATAATATTTTGTTATCTTTTGAAATGTATTAGCACTTATTTATTTTTTACCAAATTTATTTGTATTTGTTTATTAATTTTAAATTAGGGTTTGCTGCTCAACTTTTAACAGAAATATTTTCTGTTGATATCCTAACTCCTCTGGAAGACAGTGATACATGCTATCGCTTAGAGGTAAACTGATTTCCATAAAGCATGTTGTAGAATTAAATAAAATAAACTTAAGTTTCACGTTACACTAGCTATACATTATGTGAAATATTTTATTAATTTATTATGAAATATTTTATTTATTTTGAAGATGTAAATGTATTAACAAATTCCTTTGGTAAATCATTGCTTAATCTGCAATAATTTCCATTGTCTTTAGTTGCTACAAAACTTATGAAACTTATATCCAAATAAGTATGCTTGTAATGTTTTAAGAGTTCTTCCTCTCATAGAGTTTTTAAAATTATCATAATTCATGTTTCTTAGCTCACTGTAGTAAATATTAATTGTATGAAAATTAATGTTATGTTCGAAAGTATTTGCTCGTTGCTATTTATATTTTACTTCCGGATTTTTTTTTTCTCTTTTCAAAAATTAATGACCCAAAAAAAAAAAAAAAATGCCTGAAAATTTTCCTTTTTCTTATTTTTTGTGTTTTTAATTGTATTGATATATTTTAATTTGTCATAGAAGGAAAATATCAGTTTTTTTTATGCTTTTTTGTGTTTTTAAAAATAAATACAATTTATTTTTTGCTGAAAAAATATTTTTTGTTTTGTCAGAAATCAAATCTGTTTTATATTTAAATAAAAACATTCTTTAAATAATTTTTAAATCATTATCTCACACATAAAAATTTTCCATTATCATTAATTAAATATAAACTTTTTATTTTATTTTAAATGTGAACATCTAAATGTTAAAAAATGATGAATTTCTTAGTAATTTATTTATAAATATAGGCAATTCATTAATAATCCACATTGAAATTGTTAAATATTTTAATTTTAACTTAAGATATAAAATATTTTAAATTAATTCAGTTAAATAGAAATTGTATTTAAGTGAAAGGAAGTTATTTCTAGTGTTCTAATTTTATATTGTTTAAAATAATTAATTTTAAATATTTAAATTTTTCTTTGATTATTTTTATTCATTTGTTTGAAATATTTTGTTCATAATTAACTATGAAGTTGGGGAAATATTTTATATAATCTGTTTAATGATGAAGAAGGTTAATATCTTATGATACAGAAAAATTAAAATTTCATTGAAATTTATGTATATTTATACCTTTTAATTCTTTTATAAGTGCATGCAGTTCAAGACATTTTAGGTATAATCATTAGTTGCTCCTTTCCTATACACTTATATGTAAGGATTTAAAAATAATTTATTTAGTTATAGAATTTTACTGTTTCTGATGAATGTGAGAAAAAGTGTCATTAATATTACAGTGTAACATATTTGTGCTGTCATATTTTTATATTTTTTATTTAAATGAAGAGTTAAGGATATTTATCAAAATAATTGATTTTCCATGATTAATTGTTCTGTAAGTTATCAATTTTCAAACATGTTCATAATAACACAAAACATCTTTTAGAATCCTGGTAAAGGAGACTTGTTTGATTTTTTAGGCCCATGGTGTGAATCTCTCTAGGTATACCGAAATGTTGCAGTCTGTTGCTGTACAACCCAATGTTGATTTTAGCAATGTAATTCATATACCCAAAGGTAATTCATCTTATTAAAATTATCTAAAGGTACTTCAATTAAAACTTCTGAAAGCATCTAATTTCGACTATATATAACTACTTTAACACAGTGATTGTATTTTTTTTAAGGGAAAATTCATGTGCATTCGCCTTACTTAGATCTGAACACATTTAATCCTGTCAATACTGTTTCTAGCACCGTAAGAAGAAAAGAAGAAAGCAAGTAAGTACCTACATTTATATCTGAATAATGTTTACTAAATTATAAAAAATGTGTTTTCAGATTTTACTTTTTCTTCTTACTAATTTATTTATGATTATTCAAATATCTTCTGTATTGCTAAAGTTTTAAAAAAATCTTTAGTGTGTTAAAGAACTTGCATATTTTATTAATTATGAGTCAGGAATCATAAAAATTATGTCTTAAAATATTTTAATATTAAATTTTTAATAAGAAAATTAAATTTAACAGAGTAATCTGAAATAATCCAGTGTATTTTAGAATAAGGGAAATTTTGAGAAATCAATTGACCACCTGATTTATTATTAAAACAAGTTTTTTCAGCGATGTATTTATTTCACCTGATATATTTTTTGTATTGAAAGTTATTTGTGAAGAGTATTCACTCTAAATAAAAAACGCTCATTGGAAATAGTATAGTTGACAATAGATTTCTCACTTAAAAAGGATATACAGTTTCTCAAAGATCTATTAATTTATTTTTGTATTTTATAATTTTGAAATATAATTTAGAAAGAGCTTTAAAGCAATAATATAACTAAGAGATTCTATATTTCCTCTTTTTCTTAATTTTATATATTTTTAAATATTAAAACTATAACTTGTGTGTGTGTTCGCGCACACGTTTAAACTTATATTTAAATTAAGAATTACTATGAATATTCAATAGGAACAAACTTATTAATTTAAAACAAATGGTAATGTTAAGCATGTTCTTACAATTTAATGTATGTAATATGTGATACAGAAAATTTTAGAAGATTTCAGGAAAACATTAAAATTATTGATACATTTTATGTTTTTTGTTAAATTCATTTTATTGCTTTCTATTTTTTTATTATTAACAAAATTTTAGTTAAAGGATTTTTTCTTGTTTGTCAAAAATAAGAGAATATAAAATTGCTAATTGTTTCCTCTTTAGTAATTTATTCAATTCTTGTTTTTAAACCTAGATATATGTTATTAATATGCAAATTAAGGAAATTTAACAGTGGTATTGAAGTTCATCTGTATTTGTAAATGTTTCATATTTTTAAAACAAACATATGTATAAATTTTGCGCTGTTTCAACTTTTGAAAACAAGTTTGTATTTACTCACATATGGGAAGAGGAAAACTTTGTGGATGACCAACTCAGCAAGATATAGCAGTTATATATATATATATATATATATATATATATATATATATATATATATATATATATATATATATATATATATATAACTATTTGTAATTCAAGAAAATCATTAATTCTGTGCTGTTGTTTTTGTGCATTCAACTATTTATCTTTAATAATATTTATGGAATAAACAAGATAATGCTTTATTTTAATAATGATCAAGTGTTGTCAGAGGTAGGATAAGTAGTTTTGCCTTCAGTTTAACTGTTTTAAATTGGATTCCCACTTGGGACTTAAATTTTTTTTTGTTTGAAATCTATTTTTAAACTGTTGTTAATAGTTTAATTAGCTCTCATGTGCAAAAATAATCATTGAGGAATGATCCAAATTAAACTGAATCATCTTAATAAAGAGTGTAGATTTTTATTTTTGTCTGTTGAAAGAAATAAGCATTTTAGGTCTGCTGCATGTACTTTTCTATAACGTGTATGATGTTACATAATTTTTTTAAGATATTATTATCCTTGTAATTGTAGTAGTTTTTGTTATCAAATTATATAAAAAAAAGTATATCTCCAAAAAATTGTGATTTAATAAAGAAGTATTACATTTTCACATGAAGAAACAATATTTTGATTGTTAATGGGAATTAATCTTTACTTTTGACATTCGTCTCAACCTTTTGACTAAGATCAAAGTGCAGTATTTTTCTTATGGCATGTTTATATGAAGTTTTCTCCCTTATAAGTAAAATTAAGAATTATTCAGTGAAAGTTCTTAGTTTACTTTCTTAAATGTCCTTTTTTGTGTTAGTTGGACATCTCCTTTATTTAAATAGTTTGTGATTTAAATAGATTGTAACTGTTGTAATTTAATAAATGTTAACTGAATAACACCTACTTAGAATCTTTGCAGAATTAAATTTTTTTCTGAATGTATTCAATGAAACTATCATTACACCTCTCTCTAAGAATAATTTTATATTGAAAGCTTGACCTTGTAATAAATCTTTACCATGAAGTTTTCAATATGGAAGTTTGATTTCTGAAATATAAATTTTCTTTTAGGAAACAACTGTATCCTTGGAAAAAACAATCAAGAAATACTTATCTAGAAAAACTTGTCATCCCTTTACCACTTCCTCATCCTGTTCAAATATCAGTCATTATATTCAATAGGGAGAATGAAGATCCAATCCCTATGGAAACAGATCTTTGTGTTGACATTTTAAAAGTAAGAATTTTTATAGCAATCTATTCATTTAAAGATTTATGCAACAATAGTCTCATATTTGATTTTAATGATGTTATGGATAATTTAATAAAACCAAAATAAGATTTTTTTGTGCACCTACTCCTTATTTTTTTCCAGCCAAGCTTTTCATAATTGATTCATTGTATGAAGATTTGCTTCTTATAGTACATATCATATTAGTAATGGTGTTTGAACCATTATTTCTAGTTCTTCATATTATATATGCCAATTTTTTTTAAAAAAATATTTAGAAATTAGGAAGGAAAATTTTATTTGAATATGATATTTCAATCTATTTGTGGATTTTGGTTTTCTGCTCTTTGAATTACCATTTGTTTACAAAGCAGTGGCATTCATACTTGCAAATAAATTAATAAAAATAAAAACATATTAAAACTAATAAGGAAATGATGTTATTTGGAGGTATGCCAAGTTAGCAGGATATATAAAAATTCAAAATATATTTGATTTGAAAACCCTTGACAGTGAAAATATTTTGGCTTGTATTGGTCATAGAGATTAAGAAATATAAATGCTGAATGGTTTGTTTTCAACATTTTTTAACTACTGTATTTTCCTGTATATAATACGCAGTGGTGTATTTTCCGCAAACCCCTTTGTTCGAGCAAAAGAAAATAAAGCGTTACATTATCCTCTGCGGCATATAATCCGCAGCAATTTTTAAAACGAACAGTCAAAAATTTATGTTTTTGATAATTTGGTGCCAAATAAAATAAAAATTAATTTATTATAATAATCATTATTATAAAACCATTCATTATAATTAAAAATATAATAGATTCTAACAAAAAAAGCATTTATAAAGATTTGTTTGAATCCACCTCAATGCAAAGTGCGATCAACTGAGAAGAAAGCTCGATATAGATCTATGTCCCAGAAGATTCTGATAAAACTCAATTGATTTTCAGATTTTAATAACTTTCAAAACGAGGTTTAGAAATATTTTTAAAACAAACTATATTTAATTCGTTAATAGTTAAATGAAACAAATGGATTTCTGTACATGGAATGCATTTTTTCTTTTGTACCGTGCAGGTTTTGTTTTTCACCTTACATTACACGTTTGTTGACATTTTTTTTTCATTTGCCTTCCTTATAGCTTTCAATTTAAAATTTACTCTGTAAATTAATAATTTGCACTTCCCTTTGACAATATATTAATTTGAATGTTTTCAGCGTAAAACAGTCATGTCAAAACAGAATGTGAAATGACGTTAACAAATTGCAACTTTAATAACCGTTCAAAAGAACTGAATTCGTTCTTGAACGTAATTGGACAATGCTGGTTTTAGATAAAATAAGTCAACTGAATATTGGCGCCAATGTTATTTATTTTATGAAACATAAGCGGCGTTTTTTTCAAAGCTTTATTGTAAACTTTTTTGGTGAAACATATTTTTTTGTCTGATTATCCGCGGCAGCGTATAATACGCACAACGGAATTCGGAGATTTTTTAACACATAATCCGCCATTTATATACAGGAAGCTACGGTACTCATTTTTTTCCAATCTGATGAACTTACCATTAGTATTCTTTGTTTTTCTTGCTACTACTTTGCATTGTTCCATGTTGGTCAATATTTTCTCAATGATGTTTATGTTTTATGTCATATGATTAGAGCCTCTCTAAGGTTGAGACATACCAAGCAATTGCCTTGGACTCCAGATCAAAGGGGACTCTAAATCGAATAGAAAGCTTGTTTTATATTGTCAGTCAAATCGAATTGTTTGCCAAATTGAATAGAAAATTTGTTGTGTGTCAGAGGGGTCTCCAAAAAAGTTTTTGCTCTTGCTCCGAATTATGCAAACTTGAACTCTGCACCTGATGACAGTATAATTGGTGTTAAGTGCTTTTATATTCATTCATCATTGTAATACATTTTTTTAAGACTATGAAGGCAACATACGAACTGTTGTGCACTTCAAGTTGTACAGTAAGTAATTTAAGTTGTTTAGATTGGCTGTGCATAAATATAAAACATTCCATGATTTTGTTTAAAGGAAATGAAAATGATGCATCGGAACATTTTCTTCATTTATATTTGAACTGTTATCTCAATGATCAGCACACAAGTTTTCAACTCAGATGTGAGTCCTAGTTCAGGCAAAAATGTATTTGTTCCGAATCCACTTTGAATCATAAGTCTGTCATATTTGCCCTTGTTTGCAAAGAAAGACTACAGAAGGAAAAGCAAGAAAAAGCTTCTTTATTTTATTTTTTTATTCATTTTATTATTCGAATCTTCTAATTTCGCTCTCAAATTTAGGATTGAAGAATGATCAATATATTGTATCTTTTCCTATTTAATATTATATATTTCTTTTCTTTATTTCAAGGAACATCTGTTCACTTTTAACTAGTTCAACTTTCATATATTGTCATTCTCCCTAGAGTTACATCTAACAATGCAAACAGAAAACTTTGGAGTTTATAGTCTGTGTGGATTATTTGTGGAGTCCTTAGACTCAGATTAGCTACAAAAGTTTGTGCGAATTACGAAACATAAAATGGAGGGATTACCTGGACTTAGATTTTTGTCTTTAATAACTATTTGTAATTGTGTCACTTCACAGTTTACTTGTTATATATATATATATATAATTATTTGACTAGTTTTCAGCTATTAATTCATAATGTTAATGCAATGATAGCTCAAATTTATAAATAAAAAAAAATAAATAAATAAAAACGACTTGTTAAAAATTAAGAAAATTTTTTTTCATGAATTTAAAGTTTATAGTTACAAAATCTAAGAATAATGTCAAGTAAACTTTATTTTTAGAATTAGATTTCATGAGAGGTCAGATCTGAATATCTGAAATCAAAATATAAACTTAATTAAATTTGCTTTTAGTTCATCAGTTATTTAGCTCTGAATATGAGTAAAAAATGTGATTCCCTTTCTGTAAGATGAAAATTTTATATCTTCTTGAAATATAATTGACTTGGTTAAAATTGATTGACTGAGTAAATTTCTAACAAAATCTTTCAAAAATAGAATTCTATGAAAAATTTAACTTCTGCTTACATTTTTTTCAGGCGATTGGTGATGGAGCAAAAAGTTCTAATGTTTTAATGTATGAATATGAAGATAGTCCAGCAGATGGACAGAGTGTTGCTACCACTGCTGATGAATACAGAGCAGTCACTTCAGATATGGAAACTGTTGCATCAGAAGATCGATACAGTCGCACTAGCTTGAGTCGTAGTCACAGCCAGCAATTGAGTGTTGGAGACAGCATTGCCATCAATTTGGCTTCCACAGAAGATGTCACACTTGAGCCAGATGATCAAAAAGTTACATACAGCCACAGCTCTTACAGTACGACAGTTTGAAGGCTTTTTCTTTTGAAATTTTTAAAAGGAAGAAATTATATTCACCTGTTGTAAAAAGGAATGTCGTAATAATGAAAAAATTCCTCATTTGTAACATTATTTATATTCCAAAAGCACATGACATTGTCCATTGTCTTCATATTACTGCCAAAAAATGAAAGTTAAATATAGTTTGTTGTAATTTATATTCATGTGGTTGTAAAATGTTTTTCAATGTATTGTGCTTTTTTAGAACCAAGAAGATAAAATTAAATTTTATATTATTGCAGTCAATTAATTTTTATTTTTTACATGACTTGTAGAATTTAAACATTTATTTTTAATGAAATATTAATTTGTATTTTAATTTTGATGTTTTCAAATATTTTTAATTGTCTTCTAAAAATTGACATTTTACATTTTAATGAGTTTGTTTGCTAGTATAATTGCAAGTGATTTTTTAAAAAAAAATATTGTATTTTTCATGAATACTTTTTAATGTTTTCAATGAAACTAATTCTTTTTGTTTTATGAAAATAAGGCCTTGTTTATTCTATAGTGTTAATGTTAGTAATAAATTTAACGATTATTAGAATATTTTTAATGATTTCAAATTGATGTTTTTTAGTTCCTTAAACATAAGTTGTGCGATTCTTACTTCTTTTAATTATATAATCTTTTGTGTATGTTTTTTTTTTAATTATATTGATTCTCCAATGTATCATAAATGATGATATAGAGGATTTTGTGTGATAAATTTTTCTATTTATTTTATACTTATAAATATGCAGTCAAAATGTTTTTCTTCGCTAAATATTCGCTGAATTAAAATGTAAATGAAATGTAAAATTCACTCTTCCATGGATAAATTAATTGCCAAAATTATTTTTAATTTTTAGACTTTTTAATTCGGTAGCATTTAAGAATACTTTTAAGTAGCGTTAAGCATTTGATAATTTACTTCCTTATTAATTTAATGTTTTGAAAGACCTTTTAATTGTGCTTTATCACAATTAAAATTATTTTATATTGTAGTTGTTTTGTGCTATTGAAAATTCTTTTTCAAAAGTTTTGTAATGAGTGATTTTATTATTGCAATATTCTGAATCATTTGCTGTTATGCTTTTAGTAAAAGCCATGTTTTTTTATATGTTTATACTTATTTATTATTAAACGAGATCATTTATAATTTTTTTATAGTTTATTTATAAGATATGTATTTTCTTTGTATTGTCTTGATTTGTATTTGACTTGATTTGCATTTATTAACAAATAGTTTTAAAGGTTTATGCATTTACATATAGTGATAATAGCAAATACTTGAGTGCATTTTTTTGTGGTTTATCTTATATGAAAACAGTTTGCTATTATATGAAACTGTTTATTATTTTGTAAATATTATTGTGCTTAGTATATAAGTATATACATACAATATATGTGTATGCATATATGCATGTAATTAGTAGAAGCTGGTCTTCAGGTTTTAACACTTGTTTATGAATAACTTATATATTTTCTGTTTTTGTTGGATTGTTTTATTACCTGGTTCCATCTTCTGATGCTAACCAGCTAGTACATTTCATAGAGCTTATCAGCATTATGCTATATGCTATATCATAGCAGCTGCGAGTTTAGTCTGTTTTTTAATCTACTTAAGCTTAGGACTTTCTTATATTGAATACATAATATTTTATTTATTTCAAATAATATCTAAATTTAAAATATTAGTTTTAAATTTTTAAAAAGAAAATTTTCACTTCTTCTAATATTAAATGTTAATTTGCATAAATGTTTTCTATTTAATTTTTATATTTTATATATACATTACTTAATATAAAAAAAAACATGATTTACATGTATGTAATTATTCAATATCCTAAAAGATAAATGATTATGTATATATATTTAGAGTATTGAATAGGAATATTCAATACTCTAAATATGTTTACATAAATTTGTCAAAAATCAAAAGAATATTTCATAATGAAAGCGTATGATAAAGTTATTGTGTGAATATTTAAAGGTAAAATTAATGTTTAAAAATTAACTTTGAAAATGTTTTAAGAGCATGTGCTTATTTTATACTTTATATTCATCAGAAAATATTTACAGTGGACATTGTCTTAATAATAATTTTAAGTAAATTTAAAAATGTAAATTTTTTGTAACACATACATATAGTATTTTAATGTCAGTTGTTTTAATTCCTATTTGCTTAAATTTTAGATTCAACTATAAAGAAATTATAATTACAAAGTTTATATATTTATTTGTTACTTATGTGTTGATTTATTTTAAATGAAGACATTTTAACTCATTTGACTGTATGTGCTGGTAACATATTTGTCAAAATGGTGATTTGATTCAAAAATATTTTATTCCCACCTCAATTTATATTATGTTATTTATTAAAGTTTTTAATTTTCTATTTAACCTTGTTGTTTTTTTTATTATAGAAAATTTATTTTTAGTCCTTCACATAAGAGCTAAAAGAATTATAAATTTTAATACTTGTGTCAATATATTATATTTTGGTTAAAAACAAATTCTCTATTGTAAGTCATTATAAGAAGTGTAAATGTTTTTAATTATGACGTTTGTTCACAAAAATAATTATTTTACATATTAGATAAAATATTAGAAACATATTCTAAGGAATTAATTTTCTGAGCTTTTTTATAAATTAAATAAATGTTAATTTTTATTTAATTTTTTTTATATTTTTGTTTCAAAATGTGACTAATTTTATTAGCAGTATATAAACGATATTTTAGGCAGCTTTTATTGTTCTTAAGATATTTCCTACCTGCATAGGGATAGCATATCTTTTTATTACAATCAACATTAAAATGAAAGCACTATTTTAAAATGATACTTCAACCTATCCTGACCTTGTATATTGAAAAAATAAAACAAACGTAAGTTTTATAAAAGAAATATATATACCCCCACACGCGCAGCATCTTAGTTATTTAATTTAAAATAACTCGTAGAAATTGTGATCTTTCATATATATGTGTGTTGTAAAAAAGAAATCAAAGTCAATAATATTGCTGCAATAAACTGCGCGAATATGTGTATAATGTACTAGTTGTATAAATGGCATTGAAAATAAATTATATTGCTGAAAATGGCTTTTTGTTTTGAATGCTTTCTTAACACATCTTTTAAACTTGTTCAATTAAATCTGTGTTATTGTTCAGTATCAAAAATAATATTTTTATTTTTATTTTTGAGAAAATATGTGTATGTTTCAAAATGGTCTTTTTAAAGATAAGTTTTATAAAATTTATATCAAAATTAAAATTTGAGAACTTTCTAGTAGCAATTTATTTTTTCTTGTAAAATAAAAGATATTTTATGAATTGCAAAATAATCACATTCCTTCTGCATTGTATCATTTATACAGTATATTATAATTTGAAAATAGATAAATAGATAATAAGTCATTGCTAAATAAATATCTTCCTTCTTGGAGTTGGGTTTGTATGTCATTGAGTACCTCTGTTTTTATCAGCATTTTGTACTGTTAACTCCAAACCCAATGTTTCCTAGCTCCAGTTGCTCGGGTCATCCACTTTATTAATAAAGTCCGATAACCCTTTAATAGAGTCTAGATGTAACTCTCTAGTATGGATGATGCCTAAAGAGGTTAATCTAGGGAGGGCAAGGCCCTTGCATTCGTAAATGATATGGTTGGCCGTTTCCTTTAGCATATGACATTTTATGCAGATAGGGTCTTGCTGAAACTGTTCCATTTTATGGAGGTGTTTTCTGAAATAGTAGTGCCCAGTTATGAAGCCTACGATTAAACGTATCTTCTGCCTAGAGCATCTTAGAATTTTAGAAGCAATCCTTGCTGATAATCCACAGATCATACTTTTAGCGTGAGTTTGACCAGGAGTGTTGTGTGTGTGAGCCAAGCTTCTTCATATATCTGTTTTTCCCATCTAAGGGCATTGGTTTTTGCGATCTTCAAATTGATCAAACAAAAAGGTTCTGCACCGATGGGAACAAAAGAGGATCCTTGTTTAGCAAGTTTATCAACCCTTTCATTACCTTCGATACTTGTGTGCACTGGCACCCATACAAGGATCACGTTGTTTCTAGTTGCCAGTTCTGTAAGAAAGTTTCTGCACCCCAAAATCATTTTAGATTTGATTTCGAAAGAATTGTGCACTATTAAAGCGGCTTCACTGTCACTAAAAACGAGAATCCCTTTACCGTGGTAGCCTTTCCTCATATTTAGTCGCAGACAGTGGATAATGGCGAAAACTTCTGCCTGGAAGACCATAGCGTATAGCTCAAGCCTTACAGATAGGTTGGTACTTGGAGACACGTCACATACTCCCAGTACTGAGAGGCTATTTTTCAGTGATCCATCTGTGTACCAGATTAAATCTCCTGTTTTAGTTTCGAACATGTTGTTGTCCTATTCGTCTCTAGTTGGAAAAACTATTTCAAATGTCCTTTCAAACATATATGACTTTTCCATGATGTCCGAGGGCATCAGAAAAGTAGGATCTTGAATTTTCCCGGTGCCGGAACTTTTTCCCTGTGCCCTTTGGCAACAGACTGATCGTACCATTGGTTTTGTAACTTCATTCTGTATGCATTCATTCTGGCAGTGCTGCAGATGAAGATGTCTAAGGGAGTCAGATCCAACATAACTTCCAATGCTCTGGTTGGTGCAGTGGACACTGCTCCTGTGATGCAGAGACAGGCCAGTCTTTGTAGACCTCCCAGTCTGTCAATCAGTCTTCTGTTCCACTTTACGTCACCAGATCACACAGGCATGTGAAAATGGGCCTGACAATAGCTGTATACATCCTTAGATATTTTATAAAGCTATTTACAACTAGGTTCCAAAATGGTGAGTGAACACCTCCTTGGAAAACCTCTAGTCTCTTTTTCAAATGATTCACCAAAAATGCTCATTTGTATATGTTTATCCGAAATCAAGGCCTCAATCCAAGTACACATGGTCAGATTAATCCCTGCCCCTCTAAGTTCATTGAGGATGGATAGATGGGAAGTGTTATCAAAGGCACCTTGGACGTCAAGGAAAGTTACCAAGGCCATTTCTTTTTTATCCAGAGTGGTTTCAATCTTAGAAACTAGCTGATGTAAAGCAGTTTCAATAGATTTTCCGGATTGATAGGCAAATTGAAGAGCATGCAAGGGACTGTTACTACCCAAGTAATCTCTAATATGCCGATGAATGATTTTCTCCATGATTTTAAGAAAGAATGAAGAAAGACTGATATGTCTGTAAGACTTGGCCTGGTCATATGTGTTCTTGCCAGGTTTAGGAATGAAAACTATCCTGGTCTTCTGCCATATCTTTGGTATGTAACCCAGTGCTAAGCTAGCTCTGTAAATTCTAGTTAGCACTGGTACGATATCCTCCTCTGCCTTTTGGATCATGATGGGCATAATTCCATCAGGCCCTGGGCTTTTTAGAGGTTTAAATCACAGATTGCCCATTTAACATTGTTGTAGTTAGCAATGTTTTTAGCTATGGTCCATTGATCGCTATTGACTGCAAAGAACCAATGCAGTGTTCCCCTTCGTTTCTATAAATATCTCTAGCACGTGGAAAATGGGTTTTGGTCATAATTTCCATAACCTCTTTCCCGGAAGCAGCAAAATTACCCTTCTCGTCCTTAAGGTGCCAACCAAAATAAGTTCATCACTTTTGAAGAGTTTTTGGGGTCTATCTCCTTCAGAGATAGAATCTATCTCTTCACGTTTTGTGAAGAGACAGATTCTTCCTCCAGGAGTTAATTTTGCTTTTCCTAACAAGTTTGTTATAATTAGTGAGGGCTGTTTTATAATTCTCCCATTCACCATTAAAAAGTTTCCTAACATTTGCCTTTTCGGCTGCTAGAGAGTTATTCCACTAAGGACATTGGAGTTTAGCTCTCCTAGTGCGAATAGGGCAATTGTTATGATAAGAATCTAGAATACTACTGTGCAGAAGGTCTACTGTAACTTATAGATCGTAGTTATCTCTAATAGGTCTGTTCCTGAGCTAAACCAACCCAGTCTAATCCACCTGGAATTTCTTCTATTCTGTCCTAAATGGGTCTCTAAATATGCGATCCAGACGCACATTATATTTAATTTCAAAATGGATGTTTTGATGGTCTGTACCAGAAGGTCTGCCATCTGCTTTCCAATTTTTGATATTTCTGCTAATTAGCGTTGTTACCATAGTAAGGTCGATTGGAACTAATGAATGTTGGTTCGTTGCCCTCAATTAGAATATCTAACCCGTAGTTTAGAATGAATTCTAAAAGGCACTCACCTCTTTTATTTGTGTTCGTACTTCACCAGACAACATGGTGAGCATTACACTTTAGTCCTAAGACTAACTGTAAATTGTTGTCTGCAAAATTTCAGGAGCTTGTGCAGAGAATGGTCAGGTGGAGCCTTCTCTTCCTAGGGCAAGTACACAAAGCCAAAAACAATTATTCTGTCTCCTCCCTCTATGTTGAGTCTGACTTTCACAACTGTCAGGTCCCTAAGGATAAGTTCAGAGAGGGGTAAAACCTCGATGTTTTTATGTAAAAGTATGCAAGTTCTAGCGTTATTGTTGGTACAATAGATAATCTAACCTTTAGTTCCTTTGAGGCCACTGATTCTCCCCCTTGGGTTCTTGAATCAGGGCCAGGTGTATATCCCCAGCAAGAAACTTCTTACTCAGGTTAGTGGTACCACCTCTACTGTAGTGGAGGTTGGCTTGAACTACCTTCACCCCCCATCAGAGGAACGGATTTATCAAGCACTTTTGCCTGCACTTGGTAAAATCCGATATGAAACCTATATCCCTTTGCACCAAGTGTGGCAGCATCTAGTTCGGATACACTAAGAACGATGGTCCAGATGGGTCGTTCTTGATGTTAAGAACGCTCCATTCCATTGGAGTGATCCCACCATTCTGTGCCTCGATTTTCCTCAGGACCTCTTTAGACTCCAGTTTACTGCAAATTTTCGGCAGTTTGGCAATTATCTTGGTGGTTCTGACAAGTTTCCTTACCTCACCCACCAAGAGGTTTTGCTCCTGCCAGGGGCTTATGTCACTGACAGTCTGTTCCAGTCACTTGGAGCTCTACAGATCTGCACAGTTGACAATAAGTGCCCCATTCTCAAGTTTACAGGATAGGAAGGTTGGGGCAAAACCCTCCTCATTCCTTCCTATTTTCTCGGTTAACAAGAGTTCCAAGTCGAATGCCTGTTCCTCTGTTAGCCTTTTTTCTGGATGGCCCTCTATGAGCACATCCATCTTGACCGCCGTGAGAGTCGCCCTGTAGGTGAATCCCCCAGGTCCTTCTCTCTTGGCAGCCTTTCCGGCTTTGCCCTGGTCCGTCCGGTTTGCGGGACACTTCTCGCCTTTGGTTGCCTTGAATGTTTCAACCCAAGTCCCCTCGGTGATTTTGCATTCCTTCACCAGCTTCTTCTGGGCATCAGAAAGTTTCTTTTTAAGCTTTATTCTGGTCAGAGAGTCAGTCATGCTAGCCATAGCTTCTTGACTCTCGCCAGAATTAGATGGTTTGGAGGTCATTTCTACCTCCTATGAGGGATTCATTACTGCCCCTTCACTTGATTGCCTCTGGGTTCCCTTGTCTTTTTCAGCAAGGTCTGCTTCAGAGGCTTCACCTGCAAATGCAGAAAGGTTTGTTAATTTTTTTTTATCTTTTCAACCATAAGATATAACAATTAATTAATAGGCTCAGGTAATACAACAGTCCACCCAGTATTGCCTGAGTTACTGGGAAAGGTAGAAAAGCTCTAGAAGTTCTCCAGGCAACTAGAGGCATCGTTAAGACATCATTACCGCAGTGCCAAATAGCCCTAAGCACGGGTCATCTAACACCAGGGTTACGGGAGCTGGTTCGCGGCCTCTGATTCTGTATTCAAGGCTATCCTGTCATTCCTATAGGACGTTCAGCGATCCACCACCTGCCGACGCGCCTGGTAGCTCCTCAGGCCCCAGGAAATAAAATTAATATTTAATGTTTTCTTACATATCACAAAATTATTATTTTATTAAGTGTAAATTATTTTTGGAATAGCTAAAAAGCGATTATCAAAATGATATCTTTGTGTTATGCATTTAATTTCTTTAGGTTGTTATTTATAATTTATAAGAAAATTGTTATTTTAATTGAAAATTATCACTCTTTATTTTTTTAAAGGGTTTAGCATTTATCATGTTGAATTTCTTATTTGGAACTTAAATTGTAATAATTTAAAATACATATGCATTCATAATACCACTTATGTTTAGGTGCAGAATATTTTATCCTATTTTTTAATATTATTATAGAAATCTAATTATTTGTAAATTGTGTTCGTTCAAAAATATTCTAATAATCAAAATAAATAATTAAAATTTTGGATCGCAAATCAAGCACTAATACAGAAAATTTAAGAAATATTTATGTGTTTTTTCTAAATAGATTAAATTAGAAAAATGTGAATTTTTTTTTAATATTATTTTAATAGATAATATACTAACGTGTAATAGGGAATTTTATTTTTTACTTTAGATTATAAGATCAGCGCAATAAAGCAGCTGTTGCGTAACATAAATAGGCCCTTGGTGGCTTAGTGGTTAGGGTATTGGCCTTTCATCCGGAAAGTTGGGGCTTGATCCCCAATGCCGCCAAAGGCCCGCTGAGTACATGCGATATACGTGTTCGTTAAATCTGTGGAATCAAAAGTCCTGTGGTCGGTCGTTGAGCAGTTACTATGGGTGCGATGATCTGGAGAAATTTACTGCCCCTTCAGATCAATGTCAATATTGAAGGAGTAGATCCTCTTGTTCTGCCATCTATCGGAGGATTTGAAGAGCAAAAAGTCATACTTTCACCTTCATAGTGCTCTGATTCAACGAAAGAAGCTCTCAATCGACTTAAATTCACGTAGCCAAGGGATAGCGAGCTTGGCTTGTCCAAGTGTCATTAGTAGTAATATAAATGTAAGTAGTAACTAATATAAAATAATTTTAATATTTTCTACATGAAAATCTGCTCCTTGTGTTTAAAATTCATCACACTGTTGTAAAACTTTAATACGATTAAAATACAGTGCAATATTCAATCAATAATTTATAAAATTTTATTTCAATATTAAAATGTTTTCTTTGCAATGATCTAGAATATATAGAAGTTTGAAATTGCAAAGTAATAGTATAAATTTATTCATGTACTCAAAATTAAAATTATAAATATTTTTCAGTAAATGCAAATATCTACTGTTTTTTAACATTATTTGTATATTATTTAGATATATTATAATTATAAAAATATAACTGTTATGTTGAGAAATTTGGGAAACTTTCATCTATAGTAATAATACAGAAAAAAAGGGTTATTTGAAAATTAAAATTGGAAATTTTCTAAAATCATAAAATTTGTATGTGGATTACTTTTAAAGAAAACAAACACAGCTGCATAAATTGCATCTACAATGCCTACATTGAATCGTTTAAATGATGAATTGTAAGGAAGAGCCGGTAGTAGGATAAGCTGAAAAAAATAAAAGTTTTGTTGGCTACTATTCTTGCGGATGAGAGTCTTCGGATAATGAAAAGTTTCAAGCATGGATATCATCAGTTGGAGGATTGGACAAGAAAGCACGCTTTTCGAAGAGTCAATACTTTCGAAATACTGTTATTCATCTTTGAGCGGTAGATGCCATTGAGATGTGGTTGTTGAACAACTGACTCAAAAATCTTGCTTCCGCGTTTGGAACAATATTAGATAAGTTGAGTATAGGTGGAAAGTTTAAAGAGACCTTTATACTTTAAGACCAGTGATGTATATTTTCCTCTTGCAATTTTATAAGATAGTCCGTCATGTTGGGGTTAAATATAGTCCGTCATGCCATTTTGGATCTGTGGACACCATTCTTAAAACAATCAAAAATGGCACTGGTTTTTAGTCGACTTTACATCTGATTAAAACCTGATAGATGATATCATCCTCCAAATATTAGAAACATCGATCGCTTTGTTGGCACTAAGCCATAAATGCCCGCATTTATGGCTTATAGAGCGGTATACACTCATCTAACATGGGATCATTTTAGATAACTGTACATAGCTCTATCTTTTTTTAATGCCACATACAGTAACAGCAAAATAGCTTTTTCTGAGATTCTCGAATTCTGTGACTTTTAGGAAAAGTGCATGACTAATTTATTTTTATGGATGATAATACTCTTTTGTTCATTGTTTTACGGGGTGGCCAGTGAGATATCTAGATCTCAATCACTTAAATTTTTTATAAGATTCTTTAGGAAGTGTTATTTTATGTCCAAAAGCCTATCCCATGATACTCCAGCGGATAAAATCGGCGTATTTGGTATAAAGGGAATAATTGTTGCAATCTTTGACCAGTAGCATCATTAACAGTATGGAATCTTGTTATTAATAGTAAGCTTTAATACTGTTAATCATAATTATGCTTGTACTTCTGCACCAGTGTTACGTCATCATCAGCGTCAAAACTCCTGTGCAAATTTTATTATCACTGTTTCTTGTATTCCTGTATAAAGTAATAATATTCATAAAATCAAACCTATTTTTTTATTTTATTTTGTAGCCTTCATTTTCGGATACGTGTATTTCTTAGTTTTCACTGCATTAGATGGTAAGCAACAGAGCTTGCATATTGAGGTCCAAATCTTTTAAAGCTATGTTTTCACTCTTACACAATGAAATACATTAGTTTCAGATTTTAATACTTTTACACGGTAGTAATATTTGTGATCATGAATATATGTGTCATATTTAAATTTTAATTCAAGAAGCTGACATTATTTTATAAATTCTTTGGCAGTTTTTAAGCTTTAAAGCAAATAGAATCTCCGTTTAAAACCGCTTTAAAAAGTTGATAAAAGATTCATCGCACATTTGTGATTAACAAATTTGGGTTCCTAATGACTTTTATTTTAGAAAATGTAATCAAAGAGAAATTAAATTTTGATATTTTCTGATCATTTTTACATTAATATTTTATTATCTTAACATAAAGTTTTCAAGGACAGAAATTTATTATGGCGCCAAGACATTCTTTACCTTCTTGCATTAAAATAATTAAAGTGCTTGAATTAAAAACCCAATAAAAATAATCATATAAAATGAGAGTGAAAGAAAAAGTGATGAAATTAATACATTAAAAAGAAAACTTATTAAGCAGGCTTTAATATTTGTTAAGAGATAACAGGTTTATTAATAGGTTTGTCTCATGCCTTGTGTTTTTAATGAAGCTCGCCCAAAAACTTAAAATTCGGTGATTGCCCGAAAAATTATAAGTTGAGCAAATTACAGAAAATTTTTTCTGATAAAAATCCAGTCTAAAAGTGAATAATAGTTTTTTTTAAACTTGAGTTCTTAATTCAAGTATTTTGATTAGCTTTATTTAATTACTAAATATGCGTGTGTTTATGTGAATTCAAGATGATTAATTTGAATGAATAAATTTGGCTTGTTTTGCACTTAATAGTTTGATAAAGAAAAGTCATCTGGGGGGAGCAGATAATTTAATAGAAATTTATTAAAGTTATATTTACTAAAGAAAAACAACTTACTTAAAGAAGTCTAAAGAATATATGGAAGAAAATTTACAAAATTTTTTTACTTTACAAAGTGAATTATTTTGTGTATGGTACAGTGTGTGAAAGACGAAAGTCTGGGAAATGTAAACATTTACATAGTTCCTTGGTGTATGTTTGAAATATTTGATAAATACCCTTATTTCTGACTTACACCACCAGATGTCGATATTCCACCATGCACTAATGGTGAATATAGAACTTGTCGGAGATTTACATGTATTTTCTTTTCCGTATTTCGGCCATGTTAAAATGTCGTCAATGGTGACGTAACTTTTTCGCCTGTCTTTATGAGAGGAGTATCCAAGAACTTAAAAAAACAAAGAGTATACTCTAAATATGCTTAATAAACTGAAAAAAGAACATAATATTATTAAAACAAAAACTTTATTATTATATAAAAAATTCATTATATAGTAATTAATATTTTAATTTTGTGTGATTCATATCTTATTCATTGCAAAAATTTAAAAACAATAATGACACTTTGAGTTGCGCAAGTGTTCCTTGCTTTTTACAAAATTGCATTTATTTGTGGAACTTTTCCTTTTGCAATGACAGAATGTGTTGGCTTGCCACCCACTTCTCGAATTTCCTGCAACTGCTTCTCTCAGCGAAATATCTTAAGAAGAAATCTGATTTATGGAAAGTTGCATTTCTTTATAAATTACGAATTGATTACGTGTATAAAATTGTTTGAGGGTATCATTTTTATTTGCCAGTTTATAGAAGATGGAGTCTTCTACTCCAATAACAGCTAACATATTTTTGCCATCTGTAGAACCACGGATGATATCAGGGACTTACAAAGGGTATTAACACAATTTTAGAACGATTTCGCACCGTTTAATTAATGTTTAAAATGTTATTCTTTTTAAATGTTCGATCTGATAGCCTTTTTCCTGGACTATAAGTCTGCATCGTGATTTCCATGATAGATGAGCTTTTCGTAATATTTACAGGGGTATTGCTTTCCATTCCTCTTCCACTACTTTCCAGAGTCCATCTATCGTGGTGGGTGTGCGTTTAGAAAGAGCCTTTTTTTTAACAGATCAAAGGCATAATAGTCCATAGGTGAAATGTCAGGAGACTTCGCAGGGATATATTGAAAATGAATACATGCAATATCTGTATTGGTCATCATTTTTTCAAGGAATGCAGTGGCAGTTTTCGAAATATGACTTATAGCTTTGTCTTGATGAAGTTTCTCTCTTTGAAAGTCGTTGGGATAAAGAAGTGGAATTTCTTTTGTAAATATTGGGCGTAAAACCTTTTCCTGATAGTACGATGAGTTGATTTTAACATTTCTTTTCACTCTTCTTATTTTTAATTTCCCATTGCAGGAGAAACCTGCGACTATCATAAACCCATAACTGAAATTTTCTTTGTATTGACGGAAACAGGTTTCTATATTTTTTCTTCTCATTTTCTATAGTAAAAAGACCTTTTTTTGTTACAGTCATTTAAGTAAACCCATGCTTCATCAAGGGTCACAAAGTTTTTCCATTTATCTCATGCTAAGCGGTTTTCATACATGATTCTACAAAATGTTTTGCGTTGAGCCACATGTCTCGGCAAAAGCTGGTGAACATTATATTTTTTAGCATTTTTAAGTTGAAAATACTGGTTTATTATTTTATTTATTGTTGCTACATATATATCTAAAGACTTTGCAATTGATTTCTGTGTTGGCGGATTTTCTCTTGTTACCAGCGATTTCACTTTCGAAACATTTGAAACAGTACCTACTATTTACGTATATTCGTTTCAAGTCTTCTTTCTATGTAGAAATAAAGATTGACAGTTTTTACCTGTCCGATTAATAATATTGCTTATTTTGCACTTAGAGATTTTAATACCATGCATTTCACAACGTTTTTGAATTCTGGAATAAGAACGTTTATCTTCGGAAAACGCAAAAACTTATCCTTCAGTTCCCAGCATGTTTATATGTGACATTTTGAAAGAAGAATAAATTTAAAAGTAGCAGACGATATTTCTCATTTCAAATAATAAGCTGTTGCCAAAAATTTTATTCTAAAACATTTACTTTTTTAAATTCGTTTTCGAAATCGTTCTAAAAATGTGTTAATTACCTCTGTATATACGTACAATATCACCAATTTGAGTAGAAGGAAATTGTCTTAGTGAGATTCGTAACATTTTTGTTGTTTGCAACAGAAGATTCTCTTTAATGGTCGCTCTTTTTATAAAAATTAACTGGTTTTTCTCAGTCAGAAATTATCTTTACTGACGAGTCATGCTTCTGCCTGCAACACCACGATGGTCGTGTTTAAGTCATGACACTGTGGAGAGAGCATGCTGAACATTTGCGTTATGCACCGTCACACTGGTCCAGCACCGATTAGTGCTGATACTTCAAACAGCCAGTACTACATGTCTGAGGTATTGGAGCCAGTTGTCATTCCTTACCTTCAGGGCTTGACCATGGCCCTATTTCAACAGGATAATTCGTGACCACATGTGGCACGCATTGTCCAAGGGTTCTTCTTCAATCACCAGATTGAACTACTTTCCTGGCCGGCTCGCTCTGCGGATCTTTCGCCGATAGAAAACATGTGGTCCAAGGTTGCTCAACGATTGACCTAGATAACAGCCCCAGCTGTTACACCAGATCAACTTTGACAAAAAATGGAAGCTGCTTGTTCTGCTGTACCCCAATAACACATCCAAAGTCTGTTTGAATGAATGCCGAGGCATGTGGTAACAGTAATCTCCAACAATGGCGGCTACTCTAGCTACTAATTTTGGCAGGAACCACACTTCATAAATGTCTATAAATGTTATCATTTGATGCTTGGTCTCAACATGTTATCTACAAAATAAATTTTGTTGCAATATCTCTTGTATTTCTTGGTGATGCAATTTGGGTGGCTACCAGTGTAATAATAGATTTATTCTATGAAAAAGCGACTTTCGAACGATAACTTAAATTTGAAGAATAATTGATGGTAAAATAATAGTTTAATATGCTTTTTGTAAAAACCACAAGACATGCAAATAATTATAACTTTAAAATTGGTTTAACTTCCATGAAACATAAATCAGGAAAGCATTTGATTTTAATTAGCTTGTAAAATTATGTTTTTATTTTAATAAAATTTTAGGGAAATTTTCATGATTGATCAAGCAAAAAATAATAATAAATAAATAAATAATGCAAAATATCCAAGTAAAAAAAAAGATTTTGTGCACAGTGAAAATAATGATGTCAAAAATAAATACAATGGAATGAATCATTTATTGGCTTAAAAAAATACATTTAAAAATTCTATATGTTACATTTTGAAAAAATACTTTTATAAAATCATACTCTTAAAAATTTATTTAAATTAGATTATTTTTCCTTTATTTGAATACATAAAAATAATCACTTATTTTATTACAATAACTTCTAATAAAATAATTGTTGTTATTGTGTGGTTTCTTAAAGTAATTATAAGCAAAATTGTTTATTTATTAACCTTGCTGTGGGAAATTTAAATGGCACACAATTCATTTTATTCATTTGGCTCTATCCTTACAATTATTTTATTAAAAACTTTTTCCAAGTTTCATTGTATTTTATTATAAGACACGTTGCTTCATAGCTGTGAAGAACTTGAAGCTTCTTACTTTGTCAACAAACAAGTGGGTTCTAGAAAAAGCCTCTTTATTATTTTGCAGCCCTAAATGTCCTTTCTCCGTCTACCTAACATCAAAATAAACAAGGGCTGAATTCCAGATCATTAGTCTATGCATTTAAAGAGTCATATTTTTTCATGAAATTTAATAAAATGAGCTCTTTTATAGTTTCTATTATATTTTTCCAAAAATACCGTCCTTGACTTAATTCGCATAAGAAGACATTCTCAACAGAAGATGCAATATAATTTTGATTTGTCATATTCTATGACATGTAGCAATGCTGTAATATTGATACAGTTTCACTGCAAAAATCTTATTCGGTTTTTACATTTTCAGACGTTGATTATCGTAGCATATTGAGAGTAGTAAGGAAATGCCTGCTTCTAAAATCGAAGAGCTCCAGATTTAAATCATACCACTGCTAAAAATTGAATTTGGTATCTGTTTTCTTCATATTGTTCCGAATTTATTTTGCAAGTCAGAAATTTTGTAGATTGCAATGTGCATAACTTCATACAAATTGAAAAATTCTTAAAATATCAAATTATTTCTTTTTTATATCAAGAGTTTACTTTTCATATTGATGATAAGATAGGTAAAAAAATTCTTCAATAAAAATATATAAGTATACAAAAATCATAGTATTTTACATAATCGATTTTTGCTTCTCAAAAATTCGAATATAATCTTTCTTATATATTGGAACAGATTTGTTCAATCATACAGCTATTTTGAAGATGAACTCTTATGAATGAAATATTTAAACAATACTCATTGAATGACTGTATGTACAATGTCTATTCAAAAGTTCAACATAACTCTGGCAACAACAATTTCAAATTGTCCCCTAAAAATTCAGTTGAATAGGGAACAGTGTTATTTGCTTAAAAATTCCAGGTTCGATCGATGAACTCTTCTGATAATTTTTTATCCAATGCAAGGTATTTCTCATCGACTGAAACAGTATTTTGTTGAATATCATCGATATTTTTCGGAATTGTTTTTATTGCTTGATGAGTAGAATTTTTACTATTAGAATGTTGTGATTTGTTATTGCGGTCAACTTTCCTTTTGGATTTAGAAATGTGCTTTCCCAACTCATCTGACTTCACTAGAGGTAAATTAATATTGCTGGATGCCCCACCACTTGAAGAAGGTATTGATTCGTTGATATCTCCTGTTTTAGGCAATACTCTTAGAGTAGAAGGTGTCTTGGATCTGTTCTGGTGCTGTTTATTTAATTGGCGGACAGAAGGAACTAATTTCACTGATGGGAGATTCACCACTTTCTGTTGTGGTATAGGACCATGTTGTGACCCCAACCAACTGATAAGGCGATCTCTCCTTTGGATATTTAGAAGGGCAGGTGTTGGTCGTCCACAGCAACACACTTCTCTTCCGCTGATAACGCAGCAGGCTAGAGAGAGAAGACTGTCAACTGTTGCTGTTGTCAAGAGTAACATCTGGACCACAAAAGGAGATGCATTGGATACACCTCGCCACACCAAAACTCCGGCAACGTCTTCCATGTAGACTTCAGCAACAAGTCCCATGGCAGTAAATGTGGCTAAGAGTCCAGTATTGAAGAAACCAAGAACAGATAATATCAATAAAGCTATCAATAAAGATTTTCTTTGTGGTTTTTGTTTCCTTGCAGTTAAAATAATGCACAAACCCGTAAAAATGGCAAATAGACCACTCCAGATTCCTCCATACATCCAGGCAGACCAAGCTTGAACGTAGACAGCCATGCCTCCGAGGAGAGCAAGGCACGCTCCACATAGAAACTTTGCAGTTCCCATTCCACTAGCTAAGCGGACAGGAAATCCATTATGGGAAGTAATCTCATCATCACTTTCAGTTCTCATAGCTGGATAAAAAAGTGACGGTCTTCCATTATAGGCTAATAAGCCATCAGGACTTTTAACAGTTGCTTGTTTTTCCATATCGAATCTTGCACCAGTTAAAAAGCCAAAAAACCTGTAAGAGCAAAAAGAGAAACAAGTTGATATTTTTTGTTACATAATTGTCAAATTTATATTAAAAAAAATATATAAATGCGCTAGAATACGTATTTTTTTTACAAAAGTACATATTTTTGCATCCTTAAATTGTGTTATTTGAGTTTATCTTAAAAAGTTTTATTTATGACATTAATGCAACATTCATGTATTGAGCATCCTCAATTGGAATAAAGATATTTTGTTCAATAGGCTTACATTAGATGATTATTCTACTTGAGTAATAGGATGCTTTTTGTCATTAATTATAATAACATTCTCAAGAGAATTAAGAATGCTGGTAAAATTAAGAATAAACAAAGCATAAAAATGTAATAATTCCTACAAGACTCTACGACAAAAAAGCTTTTCAAAAGTAAATCATGAGAAAATTCTCATCCTAAATAACTAATTGTTTTACTCATCGCACACACAGAAAACAATTTCTCACTTGGATTAGCCCACATATTTCAAGAGTGAAAAGAAAAACTAGGACACATTAATAAATTGTAAGAATTTTGGCCTTCGCTAGTCTTTTCAAAGGAGAGAGAATTTAGAAAACCATTTTACTAAGCAATTAGTTAAAATTTTCGTAAAATGTTAAAAATTTAATCAACCCTTATGCGAAAATAATACCACACATACCACACAAACTATACGAAATAAAATATTTAAAAAAGTAGATTTTTAAGATAGTTTTGATTGTTATATCAAAAAAACATTAATATAAATGTAAGCACATTTATATTAGATTTTTTTCCGAAAAATTCAGCATATAATTGTTGTATTCGGAATTAAATTTTTGAGAGACGTGAAAATTTGTTGACTTAATTGCAAGTGATTATGAGAGCATAATTTGCGTAGTAGATTAAAACTATAAGGATCTCTGGCAAAAATTTCAATACATAAATTTTTTGTTATATAAATTATAAATTTTTAATAAATTAATATTAAATTTTTGAGATAAGTGAATTTGTGTGTTGACTTGATTGCAAGTAAATATGAGAGCATAATTTACATAGTAGATAGTTTTGATTGTTAGTAGATTAAAATTATAAGGATCTCTGGCAAAAGTTTTAATATATAAATTTTTTATTACATAAATTATAAATTTTTAATAAATTAATATTAAATTTTTGAGATAAGTGAATTTGTGTTGACGTAATTGCAAGTGAATATGAGAGCATAATTTACATAGTAAACTCCAATTTAAAAAATATTAATGATCTCTTTCAAAAAATTTGATAAAAAATATATCTCAATTACTTATTATTAAAATAATAATTTAAAATTATTAAAATTTGGTCTCTTTATTTGCATATATGAAATAAGGTTTTCTTATTATTATACAATGGATTTGGTACTTTGTGAGAAGCTTTACAATATACCGAAGATAAAAACTTAATTATTTTTTTATTATCCAGAAAGTTAGCAATTTTTAAAGACAAATTTTATTTTACAGCATAAATACAAAAAAGCACTGCCCAGTTCTTAATTACTAATTGAACAGTTGTTGCTGATGAATTTGTGATAATCTTTGACTGATGAAACATAAACAGATATATAACATGAAATATAATATTATTGACTGTTTCGACTTGTAATTTACCAAAACTCAATTTAAAACATAAGCTGAGGACTATTCTCTCCTTTTAGTTTTGAGGCAAGAATGTTACTTGAGATACAAGGAAATCTTATTTAACATTCTTATGTATATCAAAATTTCTTCTCCATTTAAAAATAATGAAAAAATAAATAATTTTATTATTTTTCCAAAAAAGTATATAATATTTACAAATTTGGTGAAATTACTAAAGCTCAAAGTAAATTAGTGACTATCCATAAGATAATTGCAAATACAAAATCTCTTTCAAATTTAAATGCAAAAAATTTTTTTCTTAAAACTTTAAAGTTTAAGGATTACAGATTCAAATGCTTATACTAAACAACAGAAAAAATACTGTTTCAAATGTTTCAGCGGCTTTTTTACTTACTTAAGTAAAGATTAGAATTTATATTATTATATTAACTTATTTTCTTCAGACGTTAACTGAACAAAATTACCATAGAGAGAGATTTTTTTTTTCTCAAAGATTGAGGTAGTTAATTTAGAATGATGTGTGTTATTGCGTTACGTTTTTGCGTGATTTTATTCATTAATAAGTCCGATTGTCTTTCATATTTTATTTTAACAATCTAACATTAACAATCTTAAATAACAATTTTCATAATTAATCTTTATAAAATGAGTTCCACACCATAATACACTGGTGCCAATACGGCCTTCATATGACCACATCCAAATAGCAACTGAGCTAGATTCCCCATCGGATAGGGAAGATACTCTTCTCATTCCCTTTTTTAAGGATTTAATCTGTGGTTGAGTTGCCACAGATGTACTGCAGACTCAAGTCAACGAATCTCATGAAAGGAAATTTTCCGAAAGAATGAATTGTCTTGATGAGGCAAATGCTTTCTTAAATTTAAAATTCATTTTATTTTAGACTGTCAAAAAGTGAATCAATTGTTACTTAATAGAAAGAACAATATTTATAACTTTAAGTTATTTATCGATGGGGTAAATACGTACAAGAGGAAGATTTGTAAGTTGTTTCAAACAAAACATATTGAATAAACTGAAAATAAATTTTTGCAAGTGCAGATGATAGTTTGTAAATACAGATTACTTAAGTGGGGTAAATGGAAGCAATATTTTATTAGTTTGATTACAACTCGTAATTAATTTTAAAAAAGAAAATTTTCATACTCTTAAAGAGATTATATGAACTCTGGAGCTTGTTCGAAAAAATATTAAATGAAAGTTTGGTTCCGATTTGAAGTTAATAAAGTTTGCTTTCAATCCAAAAGACATGTTCCTTAAAATTTTGAGGCTGATAAAATTATAAATTTATTTTTGTCTAAATATTTATCTTTATTATTTAAAATTATTTAATAATTAAATAATAGAATAATATTTATTACTCTATTATTTAAAAGTATCCAAAGTTTTTGAACTACCATATCTACGACTATTTCTACAATTGCTACAATTTTTTTATTTCACATTATTAAAAGATAAAAATGAATAGGCGCAAATCAAAATACAAAGTTTATTAAAATATAAAATGAATTATACACATATATATTGTTACAAATTTATAAATAATTATTGTACATGTCTTAAAATATCTCAGACATATCGGAAATGCTCACATTTTGGGCAAAAATAGCGGCATTTAGACGTGTTATACGTCTAAATGCCGTTAAAAGCGGGTTTTCTAATGATTTGGTGACTTGGCGATGTTTTGGCGAGAAAAATTGGCGACTTGGCGAGAAATAGATACTTCTGGAAACATCCATCACCTTAGCTCTAGGACCAATATTTAGCGAGATAGCCTAGAAGCTTCCAGAGCCTTGGCGAAATTAGTAGATTTCCCCGCCAAGTCAGGTATAAATACCGCAGCCCGACATAGTTAGTTAATTTTTGTGAAGACAGTCAGTGAGTGAAGACGTTTAGTTGACTGCTAATTTAGAGAAGCTGTTCTCTGTCTGAGGTATTTGAGACCTGCGATTAGAAGCTGTTACTTATTGTATCTGACGAATAGGAGCTGTATAATAGTGATAGTTGCAGCTGGTATATCTAGTGGAATTTTTTTTTTACGAATTAAAGTCTTTGGTTCATTGAGTAACTCAACTCTCATATTATATATATATATATATATATATATATATATATATATATATATATATATATATATATATATATATATATATATAATATTATATTTAAGTTTTTATCGCTTAAATAACAGAAAAATAAAATATAGGAACTGAAAAAATACAAATGCACACTCGTACACTCGCCTTTTATATCTTTTTAATTATTAGCTATTATCTAAGCACAATTGTTTCGAAAATTCAAGAACTGGTTTTTGAAAAGAAACATTTCGCTACTTTATCCTGTTTTCATGATTTCAATGAAAGCCACAACATCGTGAATGGATTTATTGTTCCTAATAAACTAGTTTTCCTCATAATCATACCAGAATTTATCAGTCAGTGAAGAGGATAAAAAAAAATATAAATAGCCTATAAGTATCTATATATAAAATCCATTCATTGTGCATATGGTTTATTTCACGAGATTCATCTTTAATATTAGTTTTGAAAAATTGCCATTATTTTATGAATCGTATCTTATTCCTTTTTCTACAAAATACTAAATTTTCAATTATTTATTTATTTTTTTTATTTTTATTTTTTATTTATTTATTTTTTTTTACGGAAGATTAAAGCAAAACTATGCATAAATATTTTCTAATTTTTATTACGTAGTGACATATACAAGTAATTTTTTTTAATTAATGCATATTATACCTATATTATTTGTTAGAATTTGATAATGTTTGGCAGATAGATATATAACTGCTGTCAGTTTTCTGTTCGGTAGCTTATTATGTTTTTTAGAAACTTTTTATAGGCAAGATGTATTTATAAGCTGCAAAGCAAAAAATTCATAAAACTTCCTATGATCCCTTTCTTGATAATTACTTTAGTTTTATTTATACAAATTAAAGTTAGTAAATGCCATCCACTCTGTCTAGTGGTCAGCGTGCCTGAGTGTTGACCACTAGATGGATAGGGAGGTCCTGTGTTCGAATCCCAGTTCGGGCATGGGTGTACTTTCTCTCTCTGTCTATCCTATCTTTGTCCTATCTTCGTATGAATGGTTGCC
Organism: Latrodectus elegans; assembly: GCA_030067965.1. Lineage (NCBI taxonomy): Eukaryota > Metazoa > Arthropoda > Arachnida > Araneae > Theridiidae > Latrodectus > Latrodectus elegans. The sequence goes on along the minus strand of CM057818.1, from coordinate 33,262,499 downwards.
TACCCTATAAACGGGCACCTATGGCATACGTGTACTGAAGAAGTCAGACTCCACACCAAAATATGGCTCAGATGGAAAAGTGGAGCAGCGCACCCCATATTATCACCAGAGCTGGCACAAGACAACAACAAATTAAGTAGATAATTTATTTATACAAATTAAATTAAGAATTAATTAATAAAATATCTGCATGCTACATAACAGTGTTTCCAAACGTGATAAATACTACACAGAATATTCAAATTAAAAAGTATACAATGAAATGATTGCATATTTTGGACAAAAAGAAATAATAATGAGAATCAAATAACGATACTTTGGATGTGTGAGAATATCAGAATATAATTAAACTAAGTTTTTCTTAAATTAAGCTCAGGCATAGTTTTAATTTTATATTTAACATAAATGTAAGTTTGTTAAATATAAATTTAAATTAAAATTTCTGCATATAACACAATTTATCATTATAAAATCCACAAACGAAAATAATTGACAAACATTTATTCCATGAAATTGGTTGGTAGATTTTATTACAACAAAATCTAATCATGCAATTGCGTGTTTTAATGTATTTTTAATGATAGCAAGCGCCCGAGAGACTTAACATTCAAGGTTGTAAAACAAGTTGTGCGTAAAACGGAATTGATTTAAGAAAAGTTATGAAAATTGACCTGCAGGTGCTCATTGTACTCGCGCTAACGGTAATTTTCTTTTTTACATTTTCCTCAACGCAGAGAATTTCAATGATCGCGCCTAAAAGAATGCTGCCTACCTTGAAGACTAATATAAAAACACAATTCTTTCGTAGAGTTATTATTTCATCACTTGATTAAGTTTTTTTCCTCACCAAAACCCTTAAATTTTGTGTTGGAAGAATTATTTAAAATATGATTGCGATAATTTTCACTCCAGATCACATGATTAGAATTATCACGTTAAGCAGGTTATAATTTTTTTTAAAAAATCTTTTTTGACTGCTTGTGAGAAGTTTTATGTTTGTAATATGTGACGAGAGTTTCTAAAATACTCACAAATCACTTGTATATTTACATTTATTAGTCAGACGCATCCAAGTATAAAAATATTTCAGATTATTAGATTTTAAATTAGAAAATTGCAATAAAAATATGAAATTAATTTTGCTATTCAGATCGATAATAATTAATTCATTCAGTGAGACTGAGCTTATATTTAATCTACGTTTTACTGATAGAAAAATAAAGTTAAAAACTTACACTAGAAATATTACTATTAGGTTGAGGAATAAGTTCGTAGCGTTTTTACCACAGAATTTTATTTAAACAAAACACAATAATTATATCAATAAGTTAATCAATTATATATTACCCTTTCCGGTTTACAACCTCTTCCCATCTCTCGACACATTTGTTGATGCCGTTCCGTCAAAAATCGCCTGGTCTAGTGTCAAAAAAAGTTGTTGAGCCTGTTTATAAGGATCTTATTGTTATCGAAGGGAACGCGGTAATCAGTCGGTGCAAGGTCCGGAGAATACGGCGGATTCTGTATGACCTCCCATTCGATCTCTTGCAGTGCGGCAGTGCGGCTTTGACGATTTGTGCAAAGGGGCCTGGCGTTGCGTGAAGGAGTATGGTTTGACCATGCCGATCAGGTCTTTTCAGTCGAATAATCTCATTCACGCGGTGTAGCTGGGCAATGTAGAGCTCCTTGTTGACTGTGGCATTATTTTTGAGCATTTCCCAGTGCACCAAGAGGTCCTTAAAAACTGGCTCAACTACTTCTTTGACACCAGAAAAACAAACACAAAAAAACATTCAAATGCTTTGCAAACGTAATCAAAAAACAAAATAGTCTGATTTTGAATTTTTACGCAATGGAAGATTTAAAATTCTAACAGTCTGATCAATAATGCTAGTCGTTTAACCCATTTAATTATTCATATTTTTGAATGTACGATTTTCATTATAAGTCTTAATGTTAAGTATACGAAATAACACGCCGCCCAACTTGTCTAGCAGTCAGCGTGCCTGACTGTGGATAGGGAGGTCCTTGGTTCGGGCCGGGATGTACTTTTTCTCTCTATCTATCCTGTCTTTGTCCTTTCCTTGTATGAATGGGTTGTGAATGGTGCTTACCCTATGGACGGGTACTTTGTCATGTATGTATTGAGGAAGTCGGACTCCAAATCTATATAAATATGGTTCAGTAGGAAAAGTGGGGCAGCGCACCCCGAAATGCCAGCCTAGTTAGCACACGACAGCAGCAACAACAACACAAAAACATGTTGGAAGTGTAGAATATCTCTTATGCAAGAAAGTATTTGATATCACTATATATATTTAATGAGGGATATTGATCAATTTAAAAAGCAAGCATAGCCCTCGCACTCGCATTCCTCTAATTTCGTGTAGAAGCTGATAGAATTAATATTTTTATTCTGTATTTAAAGTAAATAATGGCGCGTATATATATATATATATATATATATATATATATATATATATATATATATATATATATATATATATATACAACTTGTCTATTTGGGACAGTATGCAATGCATTTTCTTGTAAGTTATTAATAATTATGTGCTAATAAATTAAGAATAACGTTAAGGTGGTGTAATAAATTAGCATATATTTACACCACGATTGTCTGAAGATTCGGGTATGTAACGTAATATGTTAGTGAATTTAAAAGTCGCTCTTGTAAAGGTAAAGTTTACCATAAAATTCGAAGATTGCCATCAAATTATTTTTGTAGTCAAAATGAAGTGCAATGAGGGAATATTTGAAAGATGTTTAGATTTAAAGAATTCATTAAGCTTTTCTAATTTCTCGATTGAACTGTAAACTTTTAAATTGAAAACCAGATTCGGGTAAAGCTAGTTAGCTGAAAATTAGTTTCAGTGAAAAAAGCATTGCTCAGTTTTTAAACTGGATAATGTGTTTTTGTTATCAAATGGAGTACAAAAAGCAATCTGGAACATATTGGTGACTCATAATTTTTCCGGTACCTAAATGAAAATAGTATTCGATTTAATTACAAAGGTAAGAATGGTTTTTACTGAAGAAAGATTAACGAAAGTTAACGATAGCTCATCACAAAAGTTACTTTATCAGTTTTTTGTATTAAGGTAGGAAGTAGATGTAATTTTTTTTTCATTTAGTAATTCAGAATTCGATTCAAAGAGAAAGGAAACATCAAGCGAACTGATGTTTTCCTCCAAGGCGTGAACAGAAATTTAAAAAAATCTGAACGACACGCTTCTCAAGTGGAACTTGGTTCTGTGCTGTTTCGCATTCTAGTTCCGCCAAGTTTGTTTACTTGGAATAAAAGACAGCACCCGAAAGACAGGGAATAAATAGTTACAGTAACAATGACACAGGTTCCGTTTGACAAGTTATGGTGCTTCTGTTTTCGACTGCCATGCTTGATCGCGTGGCAGATGTTTTGTAAAATCTTATTTCACCTTTTGCGTTAAAACATAAGACCAGCCTAAGAAAAGCTTAACAAAGTAGTGTAACAAATCCATAAAGTACAAATTTGTGAAAGTGTAAAGATATATTCTGAGTTTAAACTAAACGAAAATTTAATACACCTAAACATTATTCCTTTAAATAGATTTCGATATGTTTTTAAAAGGTACTTCTTATACGACTTCTGAATGTTAGTTCAAAATCTATTTAAATAAATTATGTTTAGGTATATTAAATTATATATATGTATATATATAAATGTATTTTGAGCTATACTGAAATATTTTGTAAGAAATTTTAAAAGTTGTTTATATTTTTAAACTTACAGCGATATAAACAGAAACAAAAATAATCAAATAATTCAAAAGGTATATTTTCATTATTAAATGACATAAATTGTATTCAATTTTTATTTATTATGATGATTTAATTTTACTCAATTTATATACATATTTCCAAAAATATTAGATGTATATTTTTTCCTACATATAGGATATATAAAAATTTTCCTAACTAAATAGTTAGAAAAATGTTTATTCCTTATATATCTTTCTCCAACATAGCAAAAATTTCAAGAAAATTTAAAAAATAAAATACAGAGGTTTAGGATTTGGGAAAAGCGCGTAAGTATGATTATTCTTGCTCGAATATTTTTAAAGAATATAACTACAAATTTTATTAAAAAAAAAAAAACAGTTTAAGCATTTGTTAAAAATATGAAAGGTCAAGATTGATTTGCAAACATAAATAGAGTATTTCCTGCATACATTTATGTCGCACACAAATCAGGAATCAAAATGCCATTTTTTTAGTGACGAGGAAAACAATTTGCTAAAATAATCGTATTCGCTCAGAAACTCGGTCAAGGTCAGATCCATGAAAACAGTTTCAATATTTATTAGATATAGTAGCAGAATCTTAATCGTATTAGACTGAATTATGTTGACTAAAATATGGCGCAACTAAAATTCGTCTGTAGTGTTATCGTGGATAAGACCATAAGTAATGAAAAGGATTTTCGATTCTATGAAAGCTGCTAGTAATTAAAAATTTTAAGGTTAACTGTAAAAAAATGTAATTGGATTTTTCCTCAACGTATTCCAAATTAACATAAATAACAAGAAAAACGCAATTCGTGTGGAGAAAACTATTCTTAAAAGTCTTCTATTCTTTCCTTGTAATTGTTAAAGATAAAAAAAAATTCTGTATGATATACTAGACACATACACGTATTTCGAAATTTTTAATGACTATTTAAAAGCTTTTATGAATTAGAATATAATATTTCTTTAAAAATATCATTCAGCCAGTGAATTTAAATGTTTAAGAAATTACATTGAAATTAATGTGAAAGAGAGCGTTATCTTAACCTTGATGTTTGTTTCGAAATAATACATATATTAAGATAAATTGAAGCACATCTGATTTTTTGTCAAATATTCCAAAATAAATAACTTACAATTTAATCTAGAATTACTGATAATACGAGGGTCACTCTGAAATTTTTGAGATACAACTAGGTTTTTAAAGTTATACTTATAAAATTTTAGGTGTGTTCAAAGTAGTCTCCTCCAGCATTAACATATTCTTGTGGACGAATTTTCCACATGTTAAATGCCTCAAGCCATTAATTTCTTGGAATTGATGAAAAAAATGCATTTATAGCCACACCAATCTCTTCTTCTGAATGAAAACGACGTTTACGTAAGTTTTTTTTTCAGATTAAAGAATAACCAAAAGTCGCACATAGGTGAAATGATCAGGTGAATACGGCGGATGTTCGATCACTTTAATTTGTTTTTGTTTAAGAAACTCAACTGTTAATCCGGCTGTATGTGAAGATGCATTGTCATTGTGAAGCCTTATTCCCCTAACATTCAGTTCTTGTAGAATTTCTGGAAGACATTTAGTGGTATACCAGTTTGCTGTTACTGTCTTCTGTCCTTCCAACTTGATGGCTTTGAACAATCCCGTACTTCTGAAGAAAACGGCATACATCATTTTTTTCAGTGCGCGTTGTTTTTTTCACCACTGTAGGCGTGGGATCATCTTCAAAGACCCATACTTTGCTTTCTTGACGTGTTGGAACGTCAAAAAACGGTATGTACGTTTCATCACCTGTTACAATTTTAGAAATGATGCGGTGGCCACCATCATTTAACAATTTAAGAGTTTCTTTACTGATTCTGACACGCTCCTCTTTTTGGTGCTCAGTTAGATTATGGGGAACCCAACGGCAAACTACATTTTTGATATGTAATTCTTCATGAATGATTTTGTGTATGGTTGCGGATCCAATGTTAAGTTCCTTCTGTATCATTTGATAGGTACAGCGATTATCATCCATTAACATTTTTCGTATGGCAGGCACATTGTCCGGGATTACTGCCAACGGTGGCCTTCCTGTGTGTTCTTCATCCTGAAGAAAATTGCGACCTCTTCTAAATTCTCTAAGCCATCTGAATACAGTAGCACGAGCTGGAGATTCATCACCAAATGCTAATTGCAACCGTTGAACGCATTCTTCTTGATTTAATCCTGCTTTAAAATCGTAAAAAATCATAGCGCGAAAATGTTCTCGCGTCAACTCCTTTTCTCTTCTGTTTAAAATATATTCTACGCTAAACAAGTTGAAGTAAGTCAGTAAAAAATCGTCTTCTGTGTCAAAATACTTTGTATTTTAAAATTAAACCGTTATTTTTATTTTGTAAATTCTCGTCTGCGTGTATCTCAAAAATTTCAGAGTAACCCTCGTATAAAGCGTAACATAATAAATGTTAAAAGTACAGAAAAATGCATTTCGATAAGGAATCAATTTTTAAATATTAAGTTTTTTTGTATGCATTATACAATTGAATAAGTTATAATTCTATCGCTTATTTACTGATATTTTACTTATTGTATGATTGTTAATGAAAATATCGTAGTAATTATAAATCTTTACAATTTTGAAAATACCATTTTGATAACGAATACAATTTTGAAAATTTATTTTATGTTATCAAATATTCAAACTATATTTCTTTTCAATTATATAAAGATTGTTTTTGAAGTGTTAAAGTATGGTGCAATAAATTAAGAAAATAACATAAAATACTGCTTTCATGATATTTGGAAGCAATGTCGAGCTATTATTTGTAGATTTATAAGCAAAAATATTTTTAAGATTAAAAAAAAATTCACATCATTTTTATGATGAAAATTTTTTAGAAGGAAATTTTCAAATAGAAGAACACACCTAAATATTTTGTACTCAGATATATCATCATGTGTTGGAATGTTTGAAACTAGTCTGCTGCAAACTTGTGTAAACAATTCCCAGTTAGTGATTAAAACGGAAAATTCTGTGATGTAGCATGCATATATTTTTGTTGACTACATTACTTTTAATTAATTATTTTTTAATACAAATGTGGAGATATAATCTAAATGTTATAATTATTTAAAGCATTAAAACAAAAATAATTTATTAGTTTTGATACTTTAATGTATATAGGAGACTATATATATATATATGTACTTTATTTGCAGATGTTTTAATTCACTCAAGGTAAACTGACATATAGACTCCTCGAACATAAATTAATATCTTGTATCTTTTCTGTGTCCATAATTACTTCATTTCTAGTATCCAGATTTAATATTCTACAGTTTACATATTATTGAATATTTTTCTACATGAAATAGATAGCTATTTGTGGTCTTATTATTTTTAAAATTTTTTCAAGGCAAAAATTAATAAATATTTAAGTATATTTTTAATGAAGAATAATTGAGAAAATGCTCGTGACAAATAAGAATTATTTAAAAATTCTAACATTCATATCATCCGCACATCAAAATATTTGGACAGTAATATACCTACCTTTATAGAATCGTTATATCAGGGGAAGATAGACATTTGAAAATGACTTCAGTATCATTTCACATCAATATTACTTATAAGTGCACCTGAAAAAAACATTATTTTTGTTGTAATATTTAATCACAAACAGCATATAAAAGAAGATAATAGAATTCGTAGAACTTCTAAGTTGAATTGAAAACAAACAAACAAAAAAATAAAAAAAAGAAAAGAAAAAATAACTAAAAAATAAACTAGCACATACCATTTATAAAATATTATAGGAATTTCTATTTTCCATTAAAACCTTAAATTTGATTACAGAGTTTTAAATTGCACTTATGTATAAATTAAAATTTTTTTAGAATAGATAAGTCTTAAGGTGTATTTTTTGTGATAAGGTTTAATATATATTCGTTCTTAAGTAGATTTGTAAAAGTCGTCGGGAATAATTAACGTTTATTTCTGAAAAAGATAAATCGATGCACATTCGTAAACTGAAGTATCGCTAATAATTTAAAAAATTTGTTTTTCTATTCCCAATTATCATTACTATTATTATCTGAAGAATAAATTATTTATATTTATTTTATTTTATTTTTACATATTTATAATAGAAATTAATGAAAGCAAACGCAAGACTGATTAAATTAAAACTAATTAATAAAACATATTTGAGAGAAATAGCATTTAAAATTTTTATATTGATTTACTTCGTCATAAATATTTTTATTTTTTTGATTTAAAAGAAATTTATTGTAAGAGTAGAAAAATTTTTTCATATTTAACCATATAAATTTAAAAAAAAAAAAAAAAAAAAAAAAACTTAAACAAGTGGATGATAAATTTGAGTGAAAGGACTCATCTAAGCTCATAATCCGAGTTTGAAAAATAGGTATGAATTAAAAAAAGAGAATAAATAAATTTTTTTAAGCTAAAAAAAAAAAAAAAAAAAAAACGGAACAGGTGCCGTATAATTCAGGGTTCCAATTTCTGAATTTTTTTGGCGATGAAGAAATGTTGCCAAGATGACGTATTGTGATGTGTGCGCGATGACTAGGGTTACGAGAATAGAATTTGCTGCGTAATTCTTATAGGTCTCCATCTGTATGACGTATTAGAAACGAGATTACCAAAGACATAAGAAAATACACCAAAAAATTTTACAAACTCAGAATTTGGTATCCTGGACCATACGGCACCTGCGCCAAAAAACTAATGCATTTGAAGACAATAAAAAAGAAAAGATTCGAATGATGTTAGACAAGCAACCACAGTGAGAATTATGGTGCTCAGTGATAATACTGTTCATCCTTCGGTTGAATAGCAAATCTAGGTCAGAAAAACAGAGGTGAACCATCTCTATTTCCGATAACACCCGAAATACAATTATGCGTGACTTGCTGATGGATTTTTTTTTTAAAAAGAAAGGGAAACACACGCCGAGGATGCGAAAAACGTTAGAATTCTTGTTCTGGTAGAATAAAAAAAAACAATAAATAAAACAACTTTTTGGAGATCGTTTCTTTTTCCCACTTTTTCGCGAACTGCAAAAGTTCTATAATGATAGAAAACATGGCATCTTTTGTTTGTTCACGGATTATTACTTTTGCACGGAAAGCAGTTTTGATCAAGGAACGCCATTTTAGAATACTGGTAAATTTTCTGTTGTTTCATAAACTGATAGGGGCACAGCTTGATTATAATTGTTTTTTTGAATCAACTTTAGTTAGGATTCATTGTTCTTATAATGTAAGAAAAAATCATTAGAATGAAAATGACTGTCTTATTACACTGCCAGCTCTTGTGTGCCTTTTGAATAAAAAAAAATATCAAAAGAAAAAAAATTAGATCCAAATAAAGAAAATTTATTTTATTTACGTTGCTATCGATTATTTATAGATATAAATCATTTGTAAAAATGCTTCAGTTATCAAATATTTTTTATGGTTATCAAAACAAGCAGATTAAAATTACAGTGCTTAATAATAAGAGCACATAGCTGACATCGTGAGAATAAAATAAGATTAAAAATTTAATCATATTAACTTTAAACACCTTTTTTTTTCACTCGTTAATAGTTTCATCATAATCTCAAATATCAAATTTTTTCTGGATTTTTCTTCTTTGCAAATATTCTAAAACTTAGAGTAAAATATGAAGCACTTGTAAAATCTTTGAAAATTAATGTGTTAGTATTTTTTTAATTTTATAGTTTTAATTTAACAAAAGAGAAATATTATTAAGAGAAAACTGTCTGCGAAAGCACTCTTCTTGTAAATATGTGAAATATTGTAGCATTTCATAAATTATTTATGGTTGCTTCAGGATTCAGTTTTCTTTGCTGAAAAGTTTCGCATTAATATATTCTTTAATTTTTAAATATTTCTGACTGGCTATTAACAATCAAAATAATTTATTTTAATATCGGATGATCATTAGAAGAGCTTCATAAATATTATCTATGTGATTTCATGCTTATGTATGTATTAAAATTAGTGAAATTTTAATTGTTTGAGAAATCATTTTCAAGAAGGATTTAGAAAATCTTCAACAAGGAATCCTTTGAGTATTTTAATTCCTTGTTGAAGACTTTCCTGAAAAACTTGTACTACTTTTAAGATTATATATTCCGTCGATAATTTTACATCAACATATTTTTTAAATATAAGCTACTTACTTATATATAAAAGTTTTGCTGATAATCATTTTTCAGCTAATCATTTATGCAAATGTATTACAAACTTATAAGACAAAATTAAAACAAAAACCACATTTTTTAAAGCTAAAATCCTTACAGTGTCATTTCTTTTCTGCGAAAATCAATAATTTCTTATTTCAGAACTAAGAAAAATAATTCATTGTTTCAAAATAATTAAATGTTTTATTTTTGACAAAAAAATAATTACTTCATTAAAAAGAAAGTAATTTTTTAGATAAAACTTATTCAATTTGAAATTCTTTCCCTTGTATTATAAAAAATGTTTTACATTTTTATACATTTCTCATTATAGAGAATGTTTAATATATTGATATCATACACGTATTTTTTAAATTTTATTTACATAAAAGGAAACCATCCACATTAGAGAACAAATGATCTAAATTATTGATCAAAAGTAAATTATTGATAAAATTATTGATCAAAAGTATTGATTAGAACACAATATATTATTTTTAATGCGTAATTTATTTTCTTAAAGTGAAAAATTATTTTAAGTTAAAGTCATATATTCATTTGAGCATTTTAAATTATCCTTTAAATGAAAGAAACGAAATTATTATGTAAATATATTATGCGGGATATAAAATGAATTATTTATTTATATCATTCAGTGATTTATAATAAGCGTAATTTTACGATAGTATAGTCAAAAATCATTTGGCTATATTATCATATAAGCTCAATATTCATTTTATACTTAAAACGAGTCTTCCTAGTCGAAGCTTCGATTAAAATAATGTAGTAATGAAATTACTGAATTATTGAAAGCATGGCAGATAAAAAAAATAACGATTAAAATTACATTCAAATAATTGCTCAAATATTCCAACAAAAATTCTACGAATATTCTTACAAGTATTATAACTGGCATAACTAGTTTATATTTTACTTACATTCAGATTTTGAATATCTTTAATATCTAGTTCGTACTGTAAAACTAAATCCATCCATTAATTATAAAATTCCATCCATTAAAAAGAAAGCAAGCTCAAGATAAATAAATGAAATTATTCAAAATATACCCCCTTGTTTAATAAAAACCATATTTGTACTTTAATAAATCATCTCTTCTAATTATTTCAATATTCTAATTTCATTTCCAAATTCTCCAAGTATAATATATTTTTCCCCGTGCGGAACGAGGTAAAATGAACCGAATTTTGAAAACACACTTTTCACCTGCAAGTTCATCAAACCGGAGTGAAAGCCAATGTCCAGTAAATGATGTGTAACTAACTTACATAAGGCTATGCTATATTATCATAAGATGAATTTTGCAGATATGATAATGGAACTTTATTCTTTGTATTTTTATTTTTCAAATCGAATACTGTATATTTACTTCAAAAAAATTCTATGTGACCTTGCCAACTTGCTTATCGGTTCCCATGATAACGACTAAAACTTCTTGTTCTTTTATTATGGAATATAATTGACAACTTTTCTCCTTTCATTTTTACTTGACTGAATGTTTTAGTTGGATTTATGTATCCTCCATCGGTACAGGAATTCCCTGATTTAAAAATGTAATAACAATGTCTGTATTGAGAAGATAATTATCGTTTTTTTAATTGCAATTTTAATTATGTTTTAAAAGCTCAAACATCAAATGTAATGAATGCTTTTATTATTTCTTGAATTATCTTTATACATTCTAGCACAAAACAGAACACAATGATTTACTACGAAACTATCTGGGGAATTCTAAAATTAAACTGTACCATATTTCTATGATATAGTTAAATATATTTGGATACATAAAAGAATAATTAATTCAACTAGTTTTGCTTGCAAAAAAGAAATTTTCAGATTCGTATACTAAAATTTTTATACTCTTTTGACTAACGTATTTACTTTTCTTTTTATGTAAGTCAAATATTTAGAATCATAATATTATGCACCCATAAAAAAATCTACACTTACTTTCGTAAAATCAATAATTAAAAAAAAAATTAGTTTCTCATTTTCTTAGTTTCTCATGAACACACATTTTTAAAATCAGTTAGATAATTCACATACTTTTTATTTTGCGAAAGCATTTTGTTTTGAATTATACATTTTGCGGAAAATCATTACGTAAAAAATATTTTGGTTAATGTTACATTTTTTATGAATTCTCAATATTATTAAAATAATAATATTGGTTGAAAATATTCATTTGCGGAACTAGAACTAATTATATTTTTAAATTAGTACTTGCTTAAATACTTTTATTCTTAATGAATATAACAAATATAAGCCATTTAAATAAATAATACCATTTTTCCTCCAAGGAAATGAATAATGGGATATGTCAATTAAACATCCTGAAATATTGCAATTACGCAAAATTAAACAAATATCGCTTCAGAGTGAAAGAAATATTTTAAAAAAAAGGTCCATTAAGAGTCGAAAAAATTGCTCATTCGGAGGAAATAAAAACAGATTAATTAACTATAAAAAATTACGAAAATTGTTCATTTTTGAGGAAATAAAGATAGAAGAAGATATAATCAATTGGAAGTCCTAGGACACTTAAACATATTTGATGGACTTAATAAATGCTGTGTTCACGGAATTCTCTGTAACCAAAAAAAGTTGTGATTCTAACATGGTTTGGAGCAAACTTTCACGCATAAATTCCACACTTATAAAGACGGAGAAGATAAAGGTTATTTAACTTATTTCATACATGGGAACTTTAGTGAATCTTTGTTAGGTTTTGAAAACATTCAATTGCTCAACAGATATCAAATTCAGTCAATTTTATTTTTTTAATAAATTAGCTAATTTTATCGAATCAGTTTTACCAGTCAATCTTTTACAACTTCAGACAAATTTATATATTTTTTCATTTTTTAATTGATACTTGCAATCAAAATTAAGATTTTACATATTTATATCGATTAAAAAACGCTTCAGAAGGTAACTTGATTTTCTCAAACATTACTGCTTACTATTACGAAATGAGAATATAGTGTTTTCCCCACCAGTGCGAGTTCTTGTAGAACAGCAAGTTTTTACACTTATTATAGTGGTATGTGGCTGTTCGAGACACAACTTCACATGTTTTTCTTCTTTATAAAGTAATATGTTCACTTTTCTTTTTATATATTTAACTTTACACAATGTGCAATGTACTATTAGTGATATCATATTTATATAGCTTAAGAAATAATAGACTAAATTTGAATAAGATCAAGCAATGCTACGCATACCAAGTTTCCAAACTAAACTTTATGCTATATAAAGATATGACTTGTTGATATTTGTGTATCGATCACATTTATCGCATGTGTTTATAAACTGACAAAGCTAAATAACTTGTTATCAATAAAGTAAGACCTGCTTAAAAATACTTTATCAAACAACAAAAATATACCTATTTAATTTTAAATCCTCAATTCCAAAGTAAACTCTCTCCACCTTTCTTGTACTGAAATGCAACACATTTTACAAGCTATTATCATTAATTTTCTCAAAAGTATCATTTTTTAATTATGTCATTATAAACATATGCATTAAAAATGAAATTATGTATAAAGTTTTTGCCTGGAATGAAAGTATCAAAATTAGATAAATCAAGAATTCATTTATATATTTAGGCGAATATATATATATATATATTGTTTTGATAAGCACCATTAAATTTCTAAAATATATTTTATAATAAATTGTTCATTAACTGTCAATTAACTGTATTTTTCCAATTCATTTATTTATTTTTCAAGAAATCAATGATCACCTGTTAGTAATACTTTGAGAATATATTTCATACAGAAAACAACTTTCAGACATAAAGTTGTTGTTATTAATGTTACTAAAGTAATGCAAACATATTTTAATATTAGTTATTTTTCTATGGTTATATAAAATTGTATAATCTCTAAATTGATATAAAAATATCATTTGCCTGAAGTATAATACTAGATATTTACATGTATTTAATCAGAACTTATTTCTTCCATCATTCATATACGATATAGAATTTTAGAAAGCTTCTTTGTGCTAAGAAATAATTTGCAGACTATAGAATTAATTTTTATTTAGTTACTTTATGTTTACTTTTATAGAAATTATTAAGACATTTTTCTCTTTGTCAAAAACAATTTGATATTTTTTGAAGAAAATTGTTTTCAGTATATCTAATAAAAGCTTACGAAACTCAAATGAAATATCAGAAAATATGTGAATGATCAATAAGCAGAAAAAATTAATGAATTCCTTTTGACTAAGCTGTTTAATTCCGATGCTTTTATATTCTCAATCAAAAGTGGCAAAATAGCAATAAGAATTTATTAATTATAATTTTCACTATAAGATGTCACTTTAGAAATAGGTAATTATGGATTATACGAACTATATTAATATCGTCACCAGTTTAATCACAAATTCTCTCACGAAATTTAAAATGATTATTTAATTCCGTAAATTTTTTTCATACACAAATTATACATATTTTATTAACTATCAATCTCTTTTCATAACTTTTTTACTTATTTTTTCAATAGGTTTAAAAAAATCACATTAAAGCAAGGTTTACTTCTTTTCATCTAATTAATACTCCCGTAAATAAGTGCACATTAATTCTACTGCGTTGCCTAGCATGAGAAATGAATATGAAATACTTTAAAAAAAAACGGACCAACTTTTCTTTTTAATAATCATAAAAATTAAATGATCTGTAAGCTGTTTATTATACGCCAGCATCATACCACATTAAAGATTCTAAAAAAGCCCAACCTGCGACTATTGACATTAAGCATCCGTGGTGTAAAATTATCTCTAAAAATGTTCCAACAAATTTCATGTTATTACATCTAGAATGCTGGCCCTTGACACTTTCGTGTAAGAGATGTGTAACTTATTTTCAAACGCTATTATTTCATGCTTTTCCCTTTTGTTTTTGTTCTTTTGAATAATCGACAGTCAACAAAAAGCTGCTTTACGTGTTCTCGTCACGGAGCTATTACTTGACCTTTAGCACCAAATTTCTCATACAAAGTTGTTTTCGGTGGAATATGTTCACAGTACAAGCAATTGCATGCTATGTAGCGTTTTGTTCAACCTCCGTAAAATGTCACGGGAAGACCTGGAAGCTATTTGGTTAACATGAACTTTTGGGTTCAAGAACAAGATAGGTATGTAATAAAAATGCTGGATTTTGTTCTGAAAATAGAAAACTGTCGCGTTCAAAAAGAGTTTTTTTTTTCCTCAAATAAACGAAAGTATTCTATAAAAATTAAGGCACAAATTTTTATTAGTATTATTATAAAATATATAGTATTACATTTATGTAAATGATTAAGTTCATTGTTTTTATTTAAAATTTCTTCAATAAGTAGTAGATTGTGAATATGGAGATTCAAGTAATATAGTTACAAGTTTTCGTGAGTACAAGTGGATGAAAATATTATTCTTAAGATATTCCGAAAACTATAAATTATATTTTAACAAATTTTCATCAAACAGACAAGAAAATCTTTACCAATCAGAAGCTTTATCTATTCGAGTAAATATAACGTAAATCTTACATATAAACATGTTCATATCCAAGAGATTTCAGGAGCAAATTTATAATCAACAGGTTAAACCACACACAGATTTCATCAAATAATTCACGTATAACTATTATCACTTGGTATTTTTTAATAATATATTTACTAAATGATATAATACATAACATATATTATACAATGATTTTTAGATACTTGTGCAAAGTTCAATCATCCAGGACAAAAATGGCTCCAAATAGTACGCTTCTTGTTGATAATAGAAAAATTTATACCAAATTTATGTGGTTATTATTTAGATAATTTATTTAGGTTTCTTTAAACATGGGTTCAGTTCTAATACTAATTTCTCTTCTTTGGCATCACTAATTGATAAACAGTGGGGACCTTCCTACCATACAGATTAAAGCAATTTTTTTTTATATGATATTGCTTTTAGGATTTCTTTTTAAGTAGCCTTTTTCTTCTATTCTTTTTAAAACAATGAATTTTATGTTTATGTTTAATTATTTTAGCAAATAAACTGTGCCACAATTGTTTTCATTTGCGCATGTTTTGTAACATTTATTTCAACAACTTTTTGTTTTAATTCTCCAGAAACATGCATTGAGGAACAAAATTAAACGATTGTTGAATATGTTGCAGTTGGCGGATTTCGTGAAAACTTTCTGGCTCGACCGGATTTTACACAAGTAACGATTTTAAGAGTAATAAAAATGTAATAAGTGATCACTTTAAATTTAACAATATAAATAAAAAACAATTTGATAAAATGAATAAGTAGAAAACAAATTGAAAAAAAGAATTTATAACACGGAAAGTTTTCATTAAGAAATGGAAGAATAATTTAAAATACCAAAAATAGTCATATAAACAGAGTAAATTTAATGAAGCAAAAATGATTTATGTTAAAGCTAAATTTAGAAAAAAGAATATTAGATAGAAACAATTTCCAAAATTGAGTAAAATAAAAAATTGTATTTACTTATCAAAGGAACAGGAAAAACATGTAAAGCGTTGAACATATTCATAATAGGGACAATTCCTTTTCTTAAAAAATGTATAATAATTATTAAATACTAATATAATAGGAAATTACAAAACAATATATTTTTATTGATGCTGACTAAAATAAATATGAAAATTACAATATTTCTTTTGATAAGATAATATAGCTATTATTTTTATCCATAAAAAAGGCTTCGAGTATTTTAATTTTCATAAATTTATGTTTAGATGTTATAAATTTATATAGGGTTACAGTATGACATTAAATGTTTTAATATGATTAAATTTATATATATAACAAAATGTTGAAATTACTAAGATATAAGGAAAAGGCAAATAAAATGTGATCACACACCATTTAATTAGTTTACGATTTTTCCTCTTACTCTGTTCTTAATCAAGTTGGATTAAAAAATATAATGCGAAAAAAATGAGATCTTTCTTCCCTAATTTCCTTTCTTAGATTACATGTAAGAGTTATTCTAAGGAATCATCTATAAATAAATTGTTGACAATTTACACGGTAAGAAAAATTCACAGAGCATTTTTCAATCACAATCTGATTTTACAGTATAAAGTTGAACAGATTTTATATAAGTAACGTGTGACACTTCTTTTGTCTCTAATGAACTGTTTTATATAGCTAGTATTTAATACTCTCATACCAGTATTAAATTTACAAAATATAGATTGTGACAAAATATATTATTTTGTATTCGCTATAACATATCAACAAAAAATCTATGGGAAACTAAATATCAATATCTTAAATTATTTTATCCAGGGAGAAAAACTAATGTAATTTGTATTAACTATCAAAATTAAAATACATTTATAATGGATGAGACATCTAATTACGTCAAAAAATATTCTAATTCCTTTTTTTGATTTACACTAAATTACTTGTTTAGAAATATAATGTGAAGTCTGGTGGCTTAGATGCAGCGTTTCACAATACAAAGGCATTGGTCCGAGGCTCGATTCTCGGGTGGGCATTGTCGACTCAGCCTTTCATCCCTTCAATGGGTCGATAAATTGAATACCAAACATGCTTGGGTACTAAACACTGGTTATTTCATATTAGGCTGACAATCTAATCGGGACACATGCTTTGCTCCCCAGGGCCTCAAGAAAACAGAGATAGGCACTGTACATGGGCTCTGTCGTGCCACAGAGTTTAGTTTTTAGAAATATAATGTTATTTAAATTAAAGGATTTCTTATTTAATTTTATATGTTATATTTTATGTTTATGTTAAAATACATATATCATTTAAGGTACAAAAGGGAGGAACTTTTTAATTTTCTCATTAACGGTGGCAACCAATGTTCTTCTTTCAAGGATGCTTTTAGTATTTATGTACTGTAATAAAGATGACACAAAATTCTTTCAAGCTCATTTTCATACCGATGATTGCACTAGAAATAAAAGTAAAATTCGTTGGTCCTTGAACAGAGGGAGGTTTAGCATATTACACCTTTGAAATAACATTTTGTTCTAAAGAATAAGCGAACAGTAATTATTTACTTAAGAAACACCCCAAAGCAAGTTATATCTTACTGCAGATAATCGTAATAGAGTTTTCATTGCATAGATTCATCGAGTTAATTGTTTTATATACATATGAAATATATTTACTTATAGTTAAAACTTTTAATTTTTAAAAGAAAAATAATCATCTTTTTTTTAATTGCTTCTGGAATTTATAAATTAAATTTCAAATGAAAATTTTAAAAAATGGCTTCATTACTTGAAAAGCAAATATAATCTATTGATTTCACTTAAATTTAAAATTTAAAATCTAAAATTAAAAAAAAAATTTGAATTAATTAAAATTACAGAAATTATAAACCTTTCTATGCAAAAATGATAATTAAAATTACAAATTTAATCCTAAGCAATTTTCAAAAAAATGTATTTAATCCTAATAAAAATTTAATTTTAAAAATAAATTTATATAATATCATGTTGGAAATAGAGAGGGATTATATGAAACAAATATTTATCAGTAAAAACGCGGCACACGGTGAATTTTAATTACATTTAACATAAAGATAAAAATCATTAGTTTTTTGCCGTTTTAATATAAGAGTTAGCAACCTTCCAATTCCTACAAGGAAATTTGCAAGCTGAAAAACCCCTCCAGGAAAACATTTGAATGAGAGAAATTAAATAATTTCCGCAATATAAATTTAGAGATTAATTTACTAAAGATTAAGTTTCATTTTGAAATGACATTTACTAATATGATATCAATGCATACATCAACAATATCGTTTTTTATTTTCAAAATTTAAGACAACCCTCTTCGTGTTTAGCAGTTAAAAGGTCAGAAGTACCTGCTTTCTTCCACTTCCTTTGTTTTTAATTATTCTTTAGAAGAATTAGGCATGCACATATTTCCTCCTCTTGAAGGTAAAAAAGTGAAGTAGAAAAGATCTTTTGTGTGCCCTAATTACATTTAAGCGCGAATTCTTACAATATCTTAACATCAAAAACGTGCCTAATATATTTAGATCGAGTACATGTAGCTGAAATGCCGAAAACTCTCTGGAGAATAATTTAAATCTACTTTAAATGAATTTCGTTTGAATATATTTTTAAATATCTGTTAAAAATAAAGTATGTGCACACATTTGCTCTAATTTAGGCAGAAATTCGTAACATTTAAGAAAAAAATCGTAGAATTAAAATAAAAATATGAATAAAATATATTAAATTAATGATTTGGAATGTATGTAATAAAGGTTTTAATATAATTTCAATAATTTTATCAAATCATTGAAATTATATTAAACTCCTTTACTCAAATCATTCTCCATATTCTTGAAAAATTGACATGGACATTTTTTTATAAATCATATGATTAACAATATATTAAAACAATAATGCCATTTATTATAAGCAATCGTAAAATTTACTATAGGCATTATAAAATTTGCATAAATGATTTGTATATGAGCTCACGTAGTTAAAATTCGGGAAACTCAGCTTATCAAAAAAGTGATCTCGATGAGTCTGTAAATTCAACGAATGAGCTTTGAAAAAAACTGTGAATGTTTTTTAAACCATTGAAAAGTTTTTTACATAAACTTAGTTGAGTAATGTGTTATATAACTTGAGCACTTTTATTATTTTTAAATATATAGTTAATTTTTATTTTCCAGCAGTTGATAATTAAATTTTTAAACTTTTTGAATATTTTACTTCAAAGTTAAATTGAAAAATATACTAAAAAAATCCTCAATCTTTTTAAATCTTTTATACAAAAATAAGTTAGTTTATTTAAAAAAGTCAAAATTGAGGTAAACAAGCAAATTACATTGAATTGTCCGCTAATAACATAATACAGTTACTAAAAATGTATAAAATATCACTACAAATGAATTATTGTTTTCTTTGGCTAAGAGAATTACTTAAAAATTTAATACAAGATTTAGACACACTGCATTATTAAAGAATTAACAGTCATAACAGAAAACGACAAATTTCTTTTAAGTAAAAAAGGATAGAAAGAAAAGGAAGATTAGTTTATTTTAGTTTATTTCAAAACAAATCAAAGTACATCAAAAGCGATGAATGAATTACATTAAAATCATATATATATATATATATATATATATATATATATATATATATATATATATATATATATATATATATATATATATATATATATATATATATATATATATATATATATATATATATATATATATATATATATATATATATATATATATATATATATATATATATATATATATATATATATATATATATATATATATATATATATATATATATATATATATATATATATATATATATATATATATATATATATATATATATATATATATATATATAATTATATATATATAATTTACGATAACATTGCTTAAATTTTAAGTAGTTATAGATTTATTCTGCCACGGTAAATATTGGGTTTCAAGTTTAAAGATAATTACTTAATTATATTACGTGATCTAAGATTTTATTGTGGAATCGCAAGATAGTTGATTATAAAGATATTAATTTCGATCAATTTTCAATCGAACTGGATATACACAACTAGTTAGAAACTATGTTTCTTAATTAATCTTACTATCCCTTCATCTAGAGTTACATTATTATATAAAAGAGATATCAGTAAGTCGACTCATCCTGACGTAACCCAATCACAAAATGGCTGTCTTTTTCTTGTAACTAACAAAGCATCTGATTCCCCCCCCCCCAAAAAAAAAGGAAAAAAGCGACTGATTCGTCAGTCTCTCCTAATTAGGTATCTTAATATTTTATCAATAACCACAATTAATGCTAAAGAAATTTAAAAGACGATTATAATCTTTTATTCAAAAACTCTTAGTTCAAAAATTATTTCTAAATAAGAATTGTTACAAAAATTTTTCTTTACATCAATTTAAAAGAAGAGAAGATTTTACTATGTTAGACATCGTGAATATCCACTGAAGAAGGATTTAGGTTCAAGGATTGGATAGGAAATGTTTTATTTAAAATATCCTTATCTCCTTAGAATAGCAAAATCTGCAATGCACTCCACCATAGATCTGCTTTGTCAAGAGACTGATTATCTGATAAAATTCTCTAATGAAGGGCAGTGCCAGTAATAGTTTGCATTGAGTGCCAGATGCCGACCCTTCGAGATTTCAGTCCATTTTTCAAATTTCTATTGTTTATCATTCGCCTTAGAACAATTGCCTGCGAAGTACTAACAGCTTTGTGAATAGCGTGATTTGAATAAGAAATGAATAGACATGCGATGAATCATATGCAACAATCTGCTCTTTTCTGGAAGGAAGTAATCAACATAGTATTGAATAAGTGAAGCGACAGACGGCATACGCCTCAAATACGAGATAGATAGCGAATTGGCAGAGTAAACTTTTCTTCTTAATGCATCAAATCTTTCTTGCAGAAATTGAGTGATATTGCACTTAATGTTGTATTTAAAGTTCCATAAAAAATTCTGTGGAATCATTTATCAAATAATTTAATGACTTAAATTATAAAAGTTTTATTAACGGAGAGATTCATTTTTCATATAATAAAATTATCCTGGATACATTTTAAATTTGGATAAAAACTACCATAGATGAGTTGTAGGAGTCAAAATGCGTTTAATTTAATATTATTATTTCTAAGATATCTAAGTCTCAACAATTTTATCTGATAGCAATAATATAAAATTATAATTTAAATTCTACATTAAACTAACGTGACAAAAATATCGTTTTTATTTGGCAACAGTAGAAAGAGTTAGATATAAACAAAAATAAATAAATAAAAAATGTAGTTTGTTCTAATACCAAGTGGTAATTATAAAGTATGTTTAAGTTATTATAAAGCACAAAAATATAATTGTAAAATATAAAATGTAATGTAGTAAGTAAATGTAAAGTAATAATTGTAAATATTCAGCTTAATAAAATTACTTAGTCATCTTCTGTTTGGTGACTACAAAGTAGAAATTAGAATGGAACTACTAAAAAGTGATATGTAGTGTTATTTTCAGTACTTTTGTGGTAGAAAAACGATGTAAGTATGATCCTCCCCAGTGAAAAATCTAGCGTCCTTTGTTTTGATTATCCTGTTGCCAATTTAAATTTTTGATATTTTTTCAGATTTTTTTGTTGCCACATTTGGTTTTGTTCATGTTTTGCATCATTTTTACGTCATATGTCATATATATGGTTATTTTCAGTGGCAACAGCATTTGAAGTTTTCGTTTTACTTTATATTCGAACTTTTTGTTCTACGTTTGTTGATGTGTTTCGTTGTCGCCAGCATCCAAACATCGTAAAATGTTCTTTTTCCCAATTTATTTTTGTTTATTTATTATTTATATCTTTTTTATTTTATTAATTTATATATATATATATATATATGTATATAAATATATATATATATATATATATATATATGTATATATATATGTATATATATATATATATATGTATATAAATATATATATATATATATATTTCAACGTCGTAAACTGTTCTTTTTTCTCCTATTTCTTTTTGTTTATTTATTATTATCTTTTTTGTATATACTTTTGTTAATTTATTATTATCTTTTATCTTCTTCTTATATATTTTTATTATATTTTTCTTATATATTTTTCCATAATATCACCGAGCATATTCGACATGTGACGTCATATAAAGTAAATATTTATGTCATATTGACGTCATATAAAGTAAATCATTATTTGTTTATTTCTTTTACCGGTTGTTTTGAAAAGGAGGCAAACCCAACAAAAAAGTTTTTATTCATATTTTTAGTAGATTCTTTTAGATTTTGTATACTATTATGGGATTTAAAATTTTCTTAAATGCGTATTTTTGGAACCTAAGAAAAATTCCCGCGTTATAATACAACCGCTTAACTTGGCGAAGAAAAAAGGTCGCAGTGGTCGCCAATGGGGAGGATATCCTACTAGTTCCAGAAAAAAATTTGTTTCAATGTAATTTTCATACTCTAGCACAGATGCCGTATAATCCAGGATGCCAAATTATGAGTTTGGTGAATTTTTGGCTGATTTTCTTTTGTATTTAGCAACCTATTTTTTATTACGTCATAGATATGTGAACCTATAAAAATTATGCAGAAAATGCTATTTTGGTAATCCTAATATTTAAGTGATCGTGCACGTCACAATAAGTCATCTTGGCAGCATTTCTGCATCAACAAAAAATTCAGAATTTAGAATCTTGGATTATATGGCATTTGTGCCCATACTCTGTTGAAAACTATAAAACTGATTTAATTTAATTTTATAAGATTATCCAAACATTTCATTTAGCATTATTTCATACATAACAATCGATATTTGAATTTTAATGCTAACATAACGTTGCGCAAAATGAAATTATCGAAACCCATAGTAAAATATTTGAAGATCCTTCACGAGTCGCTTACCTAGAGGGCTTGCCATGCATAATGGGCTATATTCACTTATGACAAGGAAAAAAACCCATCAAATTCCATAGCACATACTCTGATAGACGAGCATACAAAATGCATTTGCACAATGTCCATTTTTAATAGGTTGTTAAGATTGAAATAGGAATCTTCTACTCTGAGAATCATGCTTTTGTTATGGATCAAAGCAAGCTCACAAAATTTGATTTGATATTATGTTTTGCAGAATAAGTATAGTTTGTTCAAATGCCGTTTATAAAGCAATCACGAAGAATACCTAGATTTGAATATTTAATTTTTTCTTATAAAATTCAGTTAGGATTAAATCAGGATTCAAATTAGGATGAAATTAGGATTAAAGTAGGATTCAAATTATGCAAGTTTGATATCCGAAAAAAAGTTCAATTTGATTCCGAAATTTCATTTAATGTATTTTACATAAGCGAATACAAAAGTCATAGCTATCTCATCATACTAATGAAACTACTTATTATAACATATTAATATACTCAAAATTTAATTTAAAATTAATTTCGTAACTGATTCCACCCAGAAAGTTTATTCATTTTTAAGAACTATATGTTAACAAAACTATGTAAGATACAGAGATAAATAATATACAGAGATAATATACAGATAATATAATATACAGAGATAAATGCAATAAATTTTATTACATTAGTGTTATTAACTAATCTGAAGTATAATGTAATGTAGACACACACACAATCTTTCCTTTTAAATATAAATTTAAATAAGAAAATTATGCTTAGAATTTAAGGAATAGAACTCAAAACAGTATCACGAAAAATATTTAAAAAATATTAATTTTTTTTTATTGAGTTTAACAATGTAAGAAATAAATAATGTTTTTCACAAAATTTCTCAGAAGGGAATTTTTACCTGATATATTATAAATACAAATAATTGCCTTCCAACGTTACGAATACGGCAAACTGTTTTTACATTAAAATTCCATTCTTTATAGCCTTTTCTGCATATGTAAATTACAGCTCCATTTCTTCCACGCTGCAACAATTCAGTCAAGTTTGTAGCAATATTTGTATACATTTACAGAGAGATTTAGCAGTCAAGGAGAGAGATTGATTGCGTACCAACTCCATAATCGCGTAACATAATTGTAGAAGGCTTTTGCCCTCTCCACTTGGGATTATTGCTTTGAGTGAATCTATAATTGACTCATAATAATTTCATGCACAGACATCGATGTAAAATTACTTTTCATACTAAGAAGAGTTCAGATCACTTCTTGTACTCTTGACTCCATTTATCTTCCATCAGATACAACATGTAGAAATAAGATGCATTAAAGAAAATGTTAAATAGAAATTCCTTTGCAAGAATTATCTCGACATTCATTTTGCAATTAAAATAATCGATTTTAGGATATTTCATTAAGATGAAATGCTCGTAAGAAGATTAAAACAAGTCTTTCAAAAGATTTAAGAGTTTTTTGAGTGAAGAGGTATAATTTGTTAAATACTGTATGCTTGTTTGGAGAATTTTCAAGTTTAAGATATGAAATACTAAAGTTGCATAAAAAATGTGCAACTGTTTTTCTGTAACAATAATTACACACACAAGTTGGAGATAATAAACATAAAAATTCTTCATTACAGCATACTATAGTGATATAGCATTTAAATATATCATATTAAATACTATTTCTAGAAATATGATATTTTTAATTAGACAAAACCCAAGTAATATGAATGGAATTATTGAAAATGTTAATTTAAATTTTATTAATTGATAATTTTAAGAATTTAATAAAATTTGTATTTGTTTTATTTATAGTGTTGATATTTCTAAAATATACAAATTAATTTAATATGAATAATAAAGTGTGTTTATCTTCTGTTTCAAACTCTAATTTATTTTATAAAATTTCCAATTGATAGTAATTATTACTCAGACAATTCAACTCTTCTTTAAGCAAAAATTTGTCATTTTCGATTATAAAATAAGGATTGCGGTGCCTATGATCAGATAGAATGGAATATTTAATATTCGACCAAAGAATTTAGTTTGGATTCAGTCTTAAGTAACATTTATTCATTTCAAAATGGCAACTCCTCAAATGCGTGATTTGAAAATGCTATATTTTTATTATTTCTTTACGAATGATGTTCAGCAGAAATTTTTATGAGATATACAGCAGACAATGTCACATTGTAAACTGTCAAGCATTTTTGGTGTGAGTATGATATCCTTCTCCAAGTGATTTCTCTTCAAATGTAGCATCCTTTGTTTTGATTATCCTGTTGCCAATTTAAGTTTTTGTAACTTTGCAGATTTTTTGTTGCCAGATTTGGTTTTTCTCATGTTTTACATCGTTTTTACGTCACATATATGATTCTTTTCAATGGAAACAGCACAAATGCTCGTTTTACTTTTGATTCGAACTTTTTGTTCTATGTTTGCTGTTGTGTTTCGTTATCGCCAGCGTCCAAACATCATAAACTGTTCTTTTTTCGAATTTCTTTGTTTATTTATTATTTATATCTTTTTTATTTTGTTTATATATAATTTATTTTTCTTATATATATATTTTAAATTATTATATTTTTCTTTTAAATTTTCAACATTCTAAACTGCTCTTTTTTTCCAATTTCCTTTTTTATTTCATTCAGTATTATCTTTTTCTTATATATTTTTGTATTAATATTTTTCTTATATTTTTTCCTTATATCACCGAGCATATTCGACACGTGAGCTTGACGTCATATCAAGTAAGTCCACTATTATTATTCACTTCTGTTGCTGGCTATTTTGAAGAAAAGGCAAACCCAAAAATAGTAAAGTTTTTATTCATTTTCCAGTAATACTTTTTTAGATTTTTTACACTATTATGTGATTTAAAATTGTATAATATGTGTATTTTTGGAACTTTGGGTAAATTCCCGTGTTAAAAAACATGCGCTTAACTTGGCGACGAAAAAAAAGTAGAAATGGTCGGCAATGGGGATATCCCTACTAGTTCCGCATTTTTCTGCGAGCGATGTTGACCATACGGAAGATTATCTGCATCACATTTCTATCTATTATGTAACTTATATATATATGAAGAATTTCTGAATAAATATCGAAATTACACAGTACTATATTTAATACATTAATTTTTAGAGAGTAATATTACTTTAAATCAATAAATCAAAAGTAAACTAAAAATGAGAAGTTCCCCATATATTTATATACATACATTTATATATAAATTTGTATGTACATTTGGTGACGAGAATAAAATACTTTATGAAATAACTTAACTCTGTATGATATGAAAGTGCCATAATTATTATGCAAGAAAGCTAAAGTAGTTTTATAAACGAAGGTATACAGAAATCTTAACATTTACCAGTATTTATTTAAAAGTTTTTTTTTTTTATTTTTTTTTTAACAAGCTAAGCTTTTTTTAGAGAAAATTTAACATTTATTTATTTTGACAAAAATAAAAAATAATCATCGCATTTTTCAGGCTAGAAATGTACATAAATGCTTATTGAATAAAGTTATATAAAACATCCAATTTTATATTTTATTAAAATTAACTCCAAAATCTAAGAAAAGTCTTAAAAAGCGAATATTTTTTTGGTGACTTATATAGACTTAATAACATAAATTTTCTAGAAAATATTTGTGTACTTAAAAAATTATTAA
The DNA here is from genome assembly GCA_030067965.1 of Latrodectus elegans. NCBI lineage: Eukaryota > Metazoa > Arthropoda > Arachnida > Araneae > Theridiidae > Latrodectus > Latrodectus elegans. Next base: position 33,235,345 of record CM057818.1, on the reverse strand, counting down.
ATAAATGATTGGATAAAACAAAGTTAAAAAATTGTGTGACTAGACAAAACTTACAATTATCTAAAACAATCAATATATCAAAATAATCAATGTTTTATAAAAACAAAGTTAATATTTTGCAACGGAAGGATTCAAATCCGTTACTTAATTAATTTCAGTACAATTATGAATAGATTTTAAGTAAAAATTCAATAATTCTATCTAATTATTTGGAATTTTTTACTACAATTTGATTGAAATCCTGAGTTTTTAAAATAAGGAAAATCAACATTCTAAATAGCGTTAGAAACAATTCACTTTCCTATCACAAAGCGTTTCATTCGGCCGCATTACAACATACGTATTCACTTGAATCCTATGTGTTGACCTTTTCAACTTTTGTGAAAGCTATCAAGTTTAGTTCGAAAAAGATCATTTAAGGTGAGGAAAGAATATAAGAATCAACATATACAACACTTTTTTTTTATTATCATTCATGATTAGAAAACCTTCTAACTAAGGTTCTTGAGAAGGTGAAATATTTGATTCATCCAAAGAAAGTTCATATTTTTGTTATTGTTATTAAATTCCTTAGCTGTTGATAGTCTTTAACATCAAGGTCATTGTATTAAGTTAATTAATTGTAACTCATAGGACTTTATTTTCTTTAACTTGGATAATAAGCAATCTTTTTTTTTTTTTAAAAAAAAAAAACTTTTCTTTTAGAATGAATCTTACATATTTTCTTTGTTCTTAAAATATAACGAATTTTTAACTTGTTTTTCTTCAAAATAATTTCAAATTATTTTTGTAGATATTAGTTTTTATTACTTAAGTTATAATTATTTATTAAAATATTTTAATTTTTAATCTTTTTATCCATATTTTCTCTTAGAAAGCAAGAAGATTATACTCTAAGTTAAAAATTAAGAAATTGAGTAAAACACAAAACTTTTATTCAAAGGAAATATAAAATATAACATTATCTGTAAAAGTAAACTATAATATTCATTTATAGTATCCTTAGCTTTAAGAATAAGTTTTGATTATCATGAAGGATAAGAATATTGAAAGATCTTTAATTGTAATCATTAAAAATGAAACGAAAAATTTAAAACGATTAATATTTATTATTAGAAAAATATTTATTTAAAAGAATTAACTGTAAAACGGAGAAAAAATTTTATTTAAAAAAAATTGAATTGAAAATGAACCTGGTTGCATATTAAAATTCTAATCGTATATCTATCTATCACTATAGTTGCTAAATAAATGACTTTTTTATAAAACAAATAAAAATATCTAAAATAATTCCATATATAAATTTCTAGGACGCTCCTGAAATTTCCAGCATTTAAATCTTTCCATTTTTGGAAATTAATTAGGTTGGAAGTCCAATAAAATTCACATTTCCTTTTCTCCATCTCATTAAAAGATTACTGTACAAACCAAAATTTTTTTGGAAAGAACTTTTAGTTTTTACGATTGTTTAAAATTTAATTGTAAGCATTCACTATAACGTTTTTACATTAAGTTGTTGTAATTCACCTCTGATCATGTCAACGTGAATTAAAGAATTTTTGAAAGTATGTTGGCATGATTAAAATGACATTTTTTTATTTTAAAGTAATTTCTCAGCAGTGTTCCGTAACTGATATTTTTTCCGTAACTGATATTTATGTACAAATTCTTGAATTCATGCATATTTCTAATGTATAAATATATTTGTATTAAAAATAAGATAGATTAATAAAAGATTAATTATTAATGTTATATCGAGAAGTTTTACAAAATTTAGTCCCATAACATTAATTTAATCTTAAAAATAAAGTTTATATATACATACTTACATACACCTCCCACACACACACATACATACATACAGGGTGATTCTAATTGTTTTTACAAATTAAGAGGGGTAATAGTACCCACATCCAGATAAGAAATAATTACGTAGGAACAGAGGGTCGCATTCCACTCTGAGAGACAGAAAAGACGAATTCCCACCTGCCAGTGCTCGCCCAACGCTTTCAACAGAGTTGTGTTGGGTAAGCGAATAAAAAATACTAAAAATTTCACAATCATATTTATTGTGTAGCGTAAACCTCACAGCAAATGCTCAAAATGCCACCCATGTGTGCATTTGCACAGTTGATACCGGCGAAGGAACGACTGACGCACCCTCTCGAAGATTCCTGGTGATATATTAATCTTGTTCCCGACAACAATAATTTTACCCACGAGATCTTCAGTTGAGTCTACAAGCGTCGCGTTCACTTAAGATTTCATGTGCCCCCAGAAGAAAAAAGCCAGTGGGTTGAGGTCCGGTGAGCGAGGAGGCCAAACCACAAGGTCCTCTAAGTCGAATTCATCGTGCGGGATATGTGGCCTTCAAAACGTTACAGACCGTGATGGAAGAATGTGCTGGTGTAAATTCGTGGTAGATTCTTGATGCGTTTTTACTTTCGTCTTTTCTGACTCTCAAAGAGGAATGTGACCCTATGTTCATATATAATTATTGCTTGTCTGGATGGGTCTATCACCCCCTCTTAATTTGTAAAGCAATTAATAATCACCATATATGTACGTATATATATATATATATATATATATATATATATATATATATATATATATATATATATATATATATAATGCAAAATACTGCTTTACCAAATATTTCTACTTTAAAAACGAAAAATTTTATATTATTCAAATTATATTGGTTAATAAAATGAATAAATAAGTCGTCGATCACAAATTGTAATGTTATAAAAATGTAGCCAACATACTATATTTTATTGTTATAATATGGTAAAATGTCTTTATTATCGAAAATTCTTGAACATTTATATATATATTCCTAATTGATTAATTTTGTAATTGGTTTTAAATGATAAGTTTCTTAAAATGTTACAAACGAAGGAAACAGTTATGCTTTATGAATGGCTTTACGATTATGTTTTGCTGACAAGGTTCTGCAATTACCTGCGATTTGAAGTATATTTCGAAGACTGGTAACTATCCTTGATAGAGGCGTGTGTTAAATCTATCTATTGTTGAAGTGAAGATAAAGCGCTGGACATATTCAGAAATTATCTCAATAACGATGCTTCAAGTGAAAAAATAATACCATTTAAATCCTTGATAATATTTACAACACTCATTCTTAGAGGAAAATTCCAACACAGGAATCAATATCTTAACTACTTTTGAGTAAATGTGTCTTAGAATGAATTCTTGATTGATATAAATATCAAAGAAGACTTCATTCTTGATTGATATTGAATTGTTCTTATTGCTGATGTTGTCTTACAAATATTCTATAGTCACTTTTTGAAGTAATAAAACAAATCATTAATGTTGTTTTAATGTAATGTGTATACCTTGACTTAAATTGTAAGTAAAGAGACTGTTACATATCTGTATTTTATTTCCTTACATTGCGCAATGAAATGTCATATTCAATTTTTAAAATAAATCTAAGAAATGCACTTGTAAATTTTATTAAATGTCACGACACTTCAAGGAACTTATTTCGAACAACTAAGAACAATGCGTCGAACAGCAAACAAACAGAATAAGAATGCGATTAAAAAGTTAACACACATGTATTAGCACTATCGGACTGTTGTTTGAGCAGGTTAAAAGTAGTATATCCAGATCTAAAGGGGTCACAGACACAGCCGTGATTTCACGGAGCAAATCGCCTTAAAGAAACTGGATTGAAATGACAACAAAAAAACAAAGCTCTCTTAAAACAAACCGCCGCATTGTTTCCTTGAGAAATGATTTAAAATGTGTTTCGTCATTTTTTTCAACTTGTTTCATTTCGTCGATCATTTGCTTACAGTTTATCGATCGATTATTCTAATGCACGTGAGAGACTTCGTTCCCAAAGATTACTGTTTTCTCTTTGGTTCCTGGGAAAATTCTCACTCGGGCGGCTTTTCGAATCCCATGCCAGGTCGTTCACATGTAGTTCGGGATTGGATGTTTTGTCATGGACAGAGACTTTAGCCATCGGTTGATTCATTGCTAACATTATCATAAATTATTTTGAAGATATTTTCGTTTAGATGAAATTCCCATAGTTTGTGGAAATTTATTATTTTGAGTATATTTTGAAAAAAGACATCTGAAATATTGATGTAAGTAATCAATGAGATCCGAAAAACTTCTACTTCGAAAATTGTCTCATAAAATGTAGATTTTAGAAGACATAAATTGGAACTTTTACAAGCAAATGAAAGTCATAAATTGTAACTTTTTTTAAATAAATAAATTATAACTTTTTATTTGAATTTGCAAACTTTTTCTTATAATTCTTAAGTTCAAATGTTGAACAATTTATAATTTTTTACTGCTTATTGCTAGGAAATACTAAAAAAATAATTATTGAACATTAATTAATAAGGATAACGTAATTCCAAAATGTTTTTCGAAATTGAAAAAAAAAAAAAAAAAAGTGAAACATTTTTCAAGTTTAAATATAAATTAGAATTTTACCGGGAAATGTTTAATATTAAATGTGTACATAAAATATATAAATTTAAAACTACCATGTTACATCACTTTAAAATGTTTTAAAATGAATATATGTCTTAATGTTTTCGCGATACTCTTAATAAGTATAGAAAAATATTAAAATTGTGTGATAAAGGTTTTATACGATCACAAATATGTAAAATAAATCAAAAATATGTTTAAACATAATTTGTGTTAAAATAATATAAATTATTAACAATTTTCATAAATTAATAATAATTGATTTAAATGAATTATATATATGCACAATTTCTTAAGGAATGCATTTCCTAATTTTATTGACATAAAATAATAAACTTGTATAATTGATATGTTCTTTAATAGTACCTTTATATAATTGATATATAAATTAATATTATTTGTGTATTTCTAACACTAATATTAATTTAATTTATATAGGTGAGAAAAGTGAACTTTAACTTTGATTAAAATTAACTTTGTGGAAAAATATGTGGATAAAAACGAATTTGTGCTAAGCATGACATAGTTAAATAAGCATACACTTGTATTAGTTTATCATTAAATATTTAAACTTAATTTCATAGTTTTATTAACTTTAAAATTTAAAAATAACTCTAAAACGAATAATTATCATGAGCAAAAATACAATTACAAAATATTTAATTTAGTGAAAACAATATAATTAATTAATTGTCATTAAAATTTTATATTTTCATGATAAAAGTTGTGATTATTTATATAACGACATTGAATTTTCAATATGCTATTTTTGAATTCAATAATTCTATTTATAAGTAAGTATTATTAATTAAAATTAACTGCTTGAACAGTAAATAAATGACTAAAAATGTGCCTCATCTAGTAATAAGTTATTAAAATAATTAAGTCAAATAAACATAAATTATCTATTAATATACTTATATTTTATTATGTATTTTAATATTTATCTCAAAAATAATAAACACGTTTTTTATCAGGAATAAGATTTAAAAACAAATAAATTTTATTAATTGCATTTCTTTAGATACCGAGCTTCATAGCTATAGCATAATTGTGTAGAAGTTTATAAGACAATAAATTTTGAAGAATAGAAACAAATATATTATTCAAAATTGATGTTTCTCTGAATATATAGTTAAAAAAATAATATTACTGAATGATATGTATAATGGGATTGTTCAATTACTAACTTAGAAAATTATAATGCATTCAGGCATTAAACGCTTTGTAAAACTTCAATATACAACTTTCGAATTTCCAATATGATGTTTTTATGAGCAATAAAAACAATAAAGAATAGCATGCTTAAAATATTATCTATAAAATCGTTCATCCTTAAAAATATGACAATAATTTTTTAACGATTTATAAAAATGTTTTTTTTTTTATTCTTGACAAGTAAGACCTTTTTCTCCAGTAGAGCTCAATTTTGCTTAAGTACGATAAAACTTAATGGCCATAAGCAGTTATTTAGGTTATCCTAAGAAAACGAATACAATTTCGGAACAGGAAAATATTTTGTTCCTACAACGTGAGAAACTGAGCGATTTCGTGCCAGAAATTGTAACCATTAACTTTTAAATTTTATTTAATAAGGGAATAAGAATATGCTTATGTGTACTTCATAAAATAATGTACAATAAAATTTTCAGAACAAAATGGTAATAATGGTCTAAATTATCATTCATACCAGAATGAAAAAGTTCAAATTTAAATATCCTAAAAAGTTTAAAAATGATAATTAATATAAGTATTTTAAAAAAGTATTTTTTTGCCGGAAGTTAAAATGATGTAGATTTATAGAAACTTTAATACTTTAGTGTAAATAGTAAAAACAGCTATTTAAAATGAACTTAGATTGTGAGTTAGATATAATATCAGCAAAAATAAAATATTTAGTAGATTTTAATATTATTTAAAAAAGATAAACTCATCCGAATTTTTAATTATAAAATAATTTAATGTATATTTTAAGAAAAAATCATTAATATAATGTCTTTATAAAACAACTAATATTTCAGATTACTTATTTTATGTATTTATAATTAAATTATTCGGTAAATAAACTCTTATATTTCTTTATTTTTTTTACTAAATGTATTTCAAAACCAAATCTCTGCAATCATGGGTATTTGCTATTTCAAAGAAAAAATTGTGAAATATATTTAGTAGTTATTCTTAATATAGAATAAGTATTAAAAAGCAACAAAATCATAGATCATAATATTATTTAAGTCATGACAAGTAAAATTATTTTTTCATATGCTTTTGTAACATCATATATAATACTATTTGATTTTTAAAAAATTCAGCATTTAAGTGTAAAAAAAATGATGTAGCATAGATAAAAGATATGTGTTACGAGCTTTAAATAAGACACGCTCATCAGAAAATATAAATATTAATAACAATAGGTTTTTATTTAAATCAAAGCTATTTGACCTTTTAACTAGTAAGAACTATATTTGAAAATCATTTATTTATTTGGAATATATGTTTTTTAGCGTTCTAATGCTCCAACAGTAGATTAATAAAAGTAGACAATAAAATAGAAATAACACATATAAACAATTTAAATTTCATCAATTCTTGAAATTGTTTAAAAAATAGAGACAATAATAAAAATTAGTGATATACTTGTCATAGTTATTGACACTCTAATGATTTAGTATTTAATTAAAAAAATTATTATCCTCCATTTGAGACCTGAATATATAACAAGTTAATAATTACACTACTCATTTGTTTCTAAATGAAAAATATATTATTATAAACAGTTAGTATACCGAATAGCAATGATATGAATAATTCGAACGTGAGAGCAAATATTTTTATGGAATAGAACAAACCTAATAAAAATTTTTTCTTTATTTTTCAGTTCCATTATCAAAGGTTATTCTTTTAATTCGAAAATTTGCAGCTAACGAATATTTACCAAAAAACTGAATCATTAAATAGCAACGAATTATCTGGAAATATCGAAGTTCTGGCTCTTTAATTCCTATATCAAATAAGAAATTAAATTAACGTTTTTTTATGTTTATGGAATCATGTTACACCATTTTTTATATTTAGAATTACTTTACAGCTTGAAGCAAATTACCGACTAACTAATTTTTATACTAAAGCATGCTTTTATTCATTTAAGATTGGTTCCACCAAGGTCACTATCGTTACTGGTCAAATTGGTTCACTTTAGCCATTCGTTTTACATCAAGTGCACTTACTGATGATTTAAAAAGCACGCTGATAATAGTTAACGCCAAAGGAAATCAGATCTGAATGATTATACTGAATTTATCGAAAATATAAAATCAATGTAATAGCTTTGGCATCACAAATGTTTTGAAATTCATTAAATTATTCCATTTCAATTTGAAACACTTTCCTAACTTGTAATTTGGAGAAGTAGAGATGCTAGAAAAAAAATTTTTTTGCAAGATTAAATTTCATTTTCTACAGTATTTTTTAAAATTAAAGCTGATTTAAGGCGTACTTGACACGTGCCTGATGAATGAGTTTGCGAAACTTTTATCAATATACTATTTCCTAGATTTACTTCATTTCAAGCGGATGCTTACAAATGAGTATGCCAACAATTAAAGCTTTACTTCTTAGCACTTTTAACCTAGATTTGAAATTATGACAAGTAGCTCATGCAACGAGAATGTTAACACACTTTTAACAAGTTAGGCAGTTTTTCTTACTGTCACACTTTTAATTATAAAAGCATACAATTGTTTTATAATAATTTCGCGAATGAATGTAATTAGTAAAAAAATTGTACAGTGAAAATTTTACAGTTTAAAAATTGGAGATTGATTAAAATTGCATTTGAAATAGATTTTAACGTATTTCAATTCAGTCTGATAAGGCTTTAAATTCCAGGTTCTTTTTTGAGCCAAAATTATACTCCTAAGTGTTGGACAAGCCTAATCAAGTTTCTTTGAGGAATACATGTAATTTTGTTTTGCAGCTATTCACAATAATGGTTTACAGAAAACAACATAACATTATTGGTATAAAAAGAATATATAAATAACTAATATTAAATTTTTATACAATTAATTAAATACTAAATGGAGAATAATGAAGTGAAAATACGAAATACAGTAAATAGATGGAACATATGTTCAATAGATAGTTTAAAATTTAAAAGAAACATAGAATAAAAGGAAAATGGAACGAATGGATTTTTAAACTATCTATTGAACATATGTTCCTATCTATTGAACATGTATTTACTATATTTTTCGTATTTTCACTTTATTTACTCCATTTAGTATTTCATTATATATATATATATATATATATATATATATATATATATATATATATATATATATATATTGCATTTACTTAGCGATGTTACTGGGCAGTATAAAGTATAATGTTATAATGCGTTCCTTTGAATATTTATATAATTTACAATAGCGAAAAGTTTTCAGCTTTTAGCAATGACGAAAAGTACTGAAGCGCATAACTGAATGAAATTTGAAAATAATTATGGGCCTATTAATGCTGAATTCCTAATATATGTATTAATGACCAATTATAGGTAAGCGTTTGATAAATATATGAATATTTTAATAATTAGAGATATTTTAAGATAATATTTTAAATTACAGATATAAGTTGATTTGATCTTGATCACATAAGGAGAATCTAATTCCTCGTTAAACTAATATGAAACATAGCAATAAATTCAAACCATCTTATTTATCGAGCAATAATTTATGAAATATAAACGTTATTATGCTTGATTGATTAACAGAAATTGCATTTTTTCAAACAAAAATGGGTTTAATAATATGGAAATTATTCAATATTTTCTTATTTAAATAAAAATGATTCAAACTGTTACAATAAAGTATGCTGCTTCCAAAATATTATAAAATTTTAAAACTGATTCAGCAATTTAAAAATTATGTTAAAATTTTGAGTGTAGATTATTTATAATATTCAACAATATTTATCTCAATCCGGGTATAAATAATCTGTTTTTGTTTTTTCCTCGTTATTTCAACCATTATGCGTAAAAGAAAATGGTGATTTAAAAAAGATTGTATGACACGACTTTTCAGGATTGAAATACAAAAAACAGTAATTTGAATCATGACCACATCACGAAATGAACATTCGATTCAGGTTCATATGATTGTTCATTTAAAGGTCTGCTAAATCTCTTTTCAAACGTTCAGTTAGAAGGAATTCGTTTGTTTCCACTCAAGGTAAAACAGAACAATAAAGACATTGTTTTCCCTTGTTAAAGAAGTCGCGAACACACCTAGTATGAAGGATTATTTAATTTAAAACAAATAGAAAATTTCTAGCATAGCTTTTATTGATGGAACACAGAATTATTGGCTGACGTCAATCATAGTTTTCGATAGTAAGACGCCCGATTAAATGGAGGACAAATAACGCGAACGGCGTGTTCCCTTTTACTCGGAATATGTAACAATTAGATAAAATGAATGTAACGATCAATTCTACTTCCTTCTGAGCGCCATTAAGTATTTAAATCACGCGAGAACAGATATTTAAACACCACTGAGGAGGGCCTACGCAGTTGATCGAAAATGATATGCAAAGAATGTGTCTATTCAAGGTCATTAAAGTTTTATTTGTAAAAGAATTTGATACATAACAAATGAATATTCAACATCAATTAATTATGATTAATGGCTCGTGAATCTAATGTGATTTAATCATATTTAATAACATTTTATAACACATTTAAATATAAAAATTATAATGTGAAAAATAACAATGGTATAAAAAAACTTTTTTACGTATTTTTATTTATTTATTTTTTGAAAAATTAAAAAATGTTGATAATTTTATATGCAAACCATAAAATTTCTCAGCAAGAATATATATATTATGATATTCTTCTTTGTTGAAAATAAATTCTCTCATTTTTAAGAACGTTTCCTTCAAATTTTATTAAAGATAGATTTTACATACATAATTTTTTTTTTATCTAAACGTGTCCCTTGATATGATAATACAATTTATTTTTCTTATTTTTTCAAAAATAATTAACAAAGAAATTATTCCACATATCATCAATCTATGCAGAATCTATAATTCTTTTGATCTTTCTTATCCTTAAAAATGTACGTTGAAAACAATATCGCCAATTAAACGGATTTATTTTCTTAATATTATTTATGTTGCTGTTGTTACTTACGACACTTGGACAAACCAAGCTTTCTATGCCATTGGCTATGCAAATTTAAATCATTAGAGTACGTCTTTCGTTTAAGCAAATTACCAAGAAGGTAAAAGTACGACTTTGCTCTAAACTCTTCCGATAGATGCCACCACTAGAGGATTCATTCCCACAATTTTGACATTGATCCGAAGGAGCCGTAATTTTTTTTCTGTCCATTATGCCCATGGTAACTGCTCAATGACCGACACAGGAGTTTTGACTCGATATATTTAGCAAGCATGTATATCGCATATATTCCGTGGGTCTTTGGCGGCATTAAGGGTCGAACCCCACCCATCCGTACGGAAGGCCGATTCTCTAACCACTAGTTTACCACGGCCCTTTATTTTCTTAACTGTATCTTATGACATATTTATTTTGGAATATCATATTTTGGACATTTTCTCTTCAAATGGATTTATAATTTTTACATAACAGCACATTTTATTTTAAATATTAAAAAAGATAATTATATAAAAAGTCTAGATAGAGATTTTTAGATAGTAATGATACTTTTAATGGAGCATTCCGAAAAGATAAAATTTTTCACCTAAGTACGGTATTTTGTTCAGAGTTGATAAAAATGCAATGAGAGACACTTGCTATAAGGAAGACGCTTATGTGACATGGGAATTATACATCAAGAAAATTTTATAGATTAAATATATAATGAATATTTATTCCATTAGAACAGTAATAATTACAGTTAATGTCTGAGAATTTGACATTAGTTTTTTGGGACACGAAAAAAAAATTGCAACAGGTAAGTTTAAACATAGAATAGTATTAAATGTGATATGATTTTCAGTATAAATTTAAATTAAATATCTATTAATGAAGCAACTGATTCAAATAGAGATAAAACCTTATAAATTTTATCAGCTGTCAGCCACTTTGAAAAGAACATAAAAAATTTTCTACTGAAAAGGCATAAAAACATTCTATAAAACTTATTTGCTTCTTTACATTGAATGCTCTTCTCAAAAAGTTCGCTACTAAATGCTTGAATGCAGAGACTTTTAAAATAGCATTAATATACAAGGTTTTTTGGAAATTTTGAAGAAATTTATATTTCTAGTTTTTTTAACTGTAATAAAATATTCAACATTCGTTATTCTAAAATTTTTAATCACCTATAAAAATTTCAAAATCTGTATTTGAATAACAATTTTTGGCACAAATAACTTTATTTGTTGCAGAATATTGAATGAACTAATCATTAATATCTCTTACATATTTCAACAAGTTAGGTGGAATTTTTATCTGTTTAATCATTCATGTATGTAATTTAAATTTGTTGACAGTAGAAACATACAATTTTATAAAAAATTACGACAGACTACATTTGGTGTAATGCAGAGATGTGCCAACTAAGACCCACGAATATAATTTTAATTCGTCAGTCCGACGGAAATTAAAAGAAAATATGACTTATATATTATATTTATCCATCTCCTTTTCAAGTTTGTTTAAATATTATTTCTTTTTTTCTTTTTTCCAAAAGACTGATGATCTTTTTACTTTCTCTATTTTTGTTCTACAAAATATAAATCGACGGAAATAGCAATCACAGATCACTTAACCGTGCTGGCAGCCAAATGGATAGTGGTCTTGCCTTCGTTTCAACAGATCGTGGGTTCGAAGCCTACCTTGCGTATGGATGATTGTAGTGGTTCGCTTTCCATTTTAAACCATAGGTATCTGTTTAACTAACCCTTGTGCGCAAAAATAGACCGTTGAGTGATAAACAAATAAATCTTTGCTTAAGTTAAAAGAAATACGTTCTTTGACCTAAGAAAATTGAACGAATGGAAGTCTATTTCATTCTTCAATTATTGAACATTTTAACATTTATTTATATAAGTATGTGTACAGAAGTATTTATTGAATTTCATAAGACATTGAAATTTAAAATCGAATAGATTTATTTCTAGAATAATTATTAATAAAAAAAATTTAAAGAATAGTTTGCAATTCTGCTACAAAAATTGTCTTTTATGCAATGTATTACCATTCCTAACTTTAAAAAACATTTTATTTGGAAACAAATGTTGATCAATTCCTAATCGATTTGTGCATAAATAAATTAAGAAGCGATGAATAAGATCAAGGTTTTCTAGATATTGTAGAAATTCATGTATTAACCCAATGAACAGTTTTAAACATTTATCAGGAAAAACAGAAAGACTATGTAATGGCAATGAGATCACTAATTTTTATGGAAAAATTTTATGAATTCCTGTTTTAAGGAATTTCGCCTACTGTCTTAATGAATACAGAATGTATTCAAATATAATTATTTTTAGAATTATACTGATTTTTATTATTGTTTATATTAATTGTACTTATTGATGATAACCAATAATGAATTATTTTTATTATTGGCTATTTTTTGACATTTAACCCAAAGATAGTCAACCTATTGCCCCATTTTGACGCAATATGAATTTTTCCAAACCATCCATAGTATTTTATTTAGTAAGCACAAATCTTATAAAAATAAAGTGCCTTTAAGTGCAAATGATTTAAGAGCTAATTGTTTGCATGAAGATTGAGAAAAAAAGTATCACCAATTTTCTACATGAAGACGGTATGAATTTGTTAAATTGATGCATCAAGTTGTGGAACTTTTCCAAAAAGTAAGAAATGTAATTATTTTGAAGTTTCAACTAATTGAAAATTCATTTTCTTATAAGAGCAAAGATTGTTATTTTAAAGAGCAGGTTTTTGTTTCGAAATATCTAAATGATTTTTGAAAATTAATTTTCCGTGATTACTAAAGATCAGAGTTCAAGAACTATCTTCCTTTAAATAAGTTAACATATAAAGAAGCGAAAGGCATTTATTTTAAATATTCAGTTTCCTAAGCACAAACTGAATATCTAAAGTAATGTCTTTCGAATTATACAAATATGTTTTTCTTTCAAATATATTTAGCGCCTGATAATTTTACACGATTATCATACAATTGGAAAAAAAATCGAAATTTTAAGAATTATAAATTATTTTAAAATTTTAATTATTTTTCATAGAAAATTTTTAAAAATAATTAAAAATTTTTTTTATTTACATTTTATTATTTCTATTTTATTAAGTAGTTATACTTAAACCCAAACATATTTGGTTATGCTACGATCGCTTTGGAATTTCCGCCGGTCAATATTTAATTAAGCAATTTCAAGATAAACTGTTATTAAATTTTTTAAATTTGGTGAAGTTTCATTTAAAGTTACGTCAATTTTCTAAGTTTAGATGCTTATAATTAATTATTAAATAATAAGGAACAATATATAGAAAAATTTTAACTCTTCCAATTAATCAGCTTTAGAATATAGTTTAAGGACTTCATTACATTAAGTTAAGTGTTGATAAAATTTATACACATCCATTAAAATAATTATAATTGTTTATTCATTATAAAATAGTATAAAAGCAAGTCAATGCATATTTACAAGAACTATCCCACATTTTTATATCACTGTAATTTTCTTATACTCATTGTTAAAGATATTTTGCTTAATATTATGCAGGCAATTTAATTCTGAGAAACAATAGGAAAATAAATTACTTATCAATATTTTCAATCAATGACTAAATTCAGTCGATAACGTAATACTCAAGTATAATACATTAACATAAATTGATAATTTATTAATTACGAATTATTAAAATATTCTAATTAAATTCACTATGTTTAATTTAATTTTGTTTAAATTTTAAAATTAAAAAGTTGAATTTAATTAAATTTAAACAAATTAATTTATTTAACTAGAAAATTTCTTTATATATTTTTCCATTAAAAACTCTAAAATGAAATATATCTAATCGTTTTTTAAAAATTCATTTTAATTAATGTTATTATCCCTATTTATATATTTATCTTACATATTTATAAAAAAAATAATTTAAAATATTTTATGCAATTCAATTATAGTTTATTATGACTCACCACTTATCTCAGGATGGCATTAATAAATAAAAAACTTCCTCAGTGTGAAATTAAATATGAAGTAACCGTCCATAAGAGAAAAGTCCTTAATTCATGCTGCTCACTTCTTAAGCAAGAACGAAACTGGCTAGGCAAAGAGACATGATGTTTACGAACGACCTATTTCGATCACCGCCAGGGGGCGTTTTTGCGTTCCCCATCTTCATTTCTTGCAGTGGGCTAGTAGGACAGCCTCAATTTCGCTTGCTACTTAATTCATATGAAGCTTGAATACGTTCTCCTCTAGAATCATCTTCTAAAGGTCGTGATTTCTTTGCTCACATTTTTGCTTTTACCCTCGGGATAAATCATGAAAATAATGTCCGGTTCTTATTGTGCGCCATTTTCACTCTTTCGAAAGCAACGAGAGAAACGTATATAAATAGATGTTTTACAGAATAGATCTTCCCTTTCAACATTCCATTGTGATTTCTACATTATTTAAACTACTAAAGTCCAAAAGAATATATTGATCAATCTTTTCTGTTTTAAACATGGAAATATATGGATATTAGATAGCTGTCTTAAAAATAAATTAATTTTCGAAAAAAGCATATATGTATATAGCAATATATTTATATTATATTATAATTTATATACATTTTAATAGTTGAAATTTACGTTATTAACAACATTCTTTATATAAGTATATATATTTGGAGACTTTTCAGAGTTGTCTCAACTAATCACTGATATCGATTGAGACTTTATACTGTCGCAAGTCAACCATAAAATTTTTTTAAATGCATGTGATTTGTATTAATGGCTTCCAAAATTTTCTGAAATTACCGATGGTTTTTTATATTGTAAAATGAAACATGGATGCGATAAAAAAATTATATTTCAATATATTTTAGATTATAATGTTTAAATTGTTGATTCCTCTCTCTCTTCCTTAAACAAATATATGATCATTATATATATTATTCATGTTTTGTTTAAATTCTAATAAATACAGGAATGTAATAAGCAATTCTTATAAAATAACATATTCATATAAAAATTTGTTCTTATGAAGTGTTTCTTATAAAGTACTAAAGATAAAGAATAGCTTTTATAACTGTAATAATTATAATGGCTATTTTTAATCCGTAATAATAATTCTCTTTCCAAGTGATTTTTATATTCCTTTTTTTAAATTTATTTTCTTGAAAATTTTCAATGATTCGAAATTTTTTCGATATTTTTTTTTTAATTATACGTTATAATTCATAATATAATGTGTAAAACTTATTCTATTTGCAAAATTTACACTTGTATAATACTTTAAGAATCTTTTTAAAAGTCATTTAATGCTTTGTTAGTAGAAAAAGAATTATTATCTTTCAAAAATAGGAATTAATAGCTACGACATTAGAATAAAATACATAAACATTGATATGTTGTTTGCTTATATATCCTAATGAATTTAATCATGAAAATTAAAGGTTGAGATAATATATTTGTTGCATATTTTGAGTAAATATTGATAGAGTTTGACATTAAAATAAAATTATTTTCATAAAGAATAATAAATCATGGATTTTAATTTCAAGAATAAAATATTATTTTAACGATTTTTAAATTAAAAATATTTTCCAGTTTAATTCATTATTCGTACACATAAATGTCTCTTTCTAAAATGGGTAATATATTTAAAGAATGCATTTATTTTATAATTCTTTGATAAATATAGAAATGTTGAAATTTCTTATTTATATTATTCAAAGTAAAGATAAATTTCCACTGAAAACTGAAGATTCAGTTAACGGAATTATACAGTTTAAAAATCTTAATAATATACAACTAAAATTCTAAATTTTTTTTTCCATTTCTAATTGATATTTGTAGCATATTTAAAAATTAATTATTAGAAGCGTTTCATTAATTTATATTCAATATTCCCAGGAGCAGAAAATAATGTACAGAAAATATTTTTAATTTAGTTAATAGTAGAAGAAGAGTGTTTCTGAAATTTATGTAATTCTTTAAATTGTTCTGTTTTGAGGTGCAATGATAAAATGGATGTAAACATTAAATTATGTATGCTATTGTTAATAACTCTACAAAAACATATACAAAATCACATTACATATATGGTTACAATGCTAAATATTAACAGCAGTTTTAATTTATTAACGAAAATGAAAAGTTTAAAGCATTGATATAAAACCAGATAAATTTTTAATAGTATATTTATCCAAGCAGTTTATAAAACTAGTTTTTATCATATAAACTCAAACAGAATTGCTTCACTTTAAAAAAATAGAAGTTACTTTTAGCTCTAGCTGTAGATAAAATAAAATTTGATCTATTTAAAATGATAGAGAATAACAAAATGTCATTTCTACGTTCTAATTAATTCTAGGTTCATTTAAGAAGCAAGATTCAAGGTGGCTATAATATGTATACATGATATAATCTAACAAGACCTTTTCAAATTAACATATTTATTTTTTACGAGAAATATATAGATATATTAATGAAAAAGAAGCGAAAATGTTATAAACTTATAGAAACACTGAAATATTTTGGAATCATATAATTGTTCTTATTAAAGATTTTTTGCGGCAAATCTGGACGATTAATTTTATAAAAATGTGTATTTTTCATAAACTTTCTCAATTCGTCGCATTTCACACACAAGGCGTGAAGTTTAACACAAATATATTGTTTCAAAAAAATTTATTCCCTTTACTGATATTATCTCAAATCAAGTAATGCATTGTTAAATAAAAGAAAACTCATTGTGAAACATAGTGATTTTTCCGGATCACAAAACATAACAAAATAAAAAATGATTAGATTTAAACAAAGCGGTCATTGATTTGTGCATAATTTTTTTAAAATAAAATTTGGCGAATTAAAATTGGAGTTTGGCGAAATTATTGTTGCGTGTCATTAAAAATAGAGCAGCTCAAAAACAGTTGATTATTATATTCCCTGGATCAAGTCTGAGGAAATGCCATTTATTTGTGTTGTGTGTTATTTATTTCTCAAGTAATTGCTTTAAATATAGCCCTATTTTTGAGCAGATATGCCGGAATTAATTTAAAAATTCTTTCCCGATAGTTTTCTTTTTCAATCCGTTTTACGTAGAGATCCTATTGATTGAAAAGTTTAAAAAAAAGTATCAAATTTTTGGCTGAAAGAAATAATTACTGTTATTTTATGATTATTTCAAATTGAAAAGGCAAAATGTGGAGACAATATCATTTATATTTAAAGTGATTAGATATTTCATGGATTTGTTTGGATTTGATTTAGACTAAACTAAAAAATAAATAACACTTCCTATTTTTTGATAATATTCATGCAGTAAATCCCAACTATAACTAAATGGAGCTATCAGTCTTTCAATTTAACAGTTCACAGGTTCAACTCTTATATTTGAGTCATGAATATAGTGGTTAGGAACAATATCTACTTGTGAATTCTCTTTTAAGCTGCTTTTTATGTAAAATGCAACCATGGAAAGCAAACTAACAGACTGATACAAAATTAAGAGAATTTCTTAAAAATGATACATGTTATTTTATATTTTAAGATATCAGTGTTAGTATGAATCCATTTTTTAAAATAAATTAAATCTGAACCACGCATGACTTATCAATTTCCTAAGCAATTGTAAAATGTTTTCCATTTTTCGTGTATATTTTGAGTAAAATATTTGGGAGAGAATGTGGGTCGTACCAAAATTCATGTTTTTGGTAAAGATATAAATAATTTTTTTATATAATATTTACATTTTTAATATATTACTGTTTAAGATAGACTTACGTTTATGAGTATATATATATTTCTGGTTTATATATCTGAATATTAATTTTAATGTATAATGCTATCATATCATTAATGCAAAAGTATTTTTTTTTTGTAAGGAAAAAATGAAGAGCTATTTTGACCAACATCTTTCACATTTTTTGAACCATCATATCAAATCACATCGGTATAAAATACATAGAGAAATTATGTATTTTAGATTTAAACTTATTTGTTTTAAAATGTGATTACGCGTTAAAACAGGACTCTCAACCACTCTGCCGAGTTACTTTTCTTTTGCCAAATTCGTCAAATTTTTGAAGAGAGACACCAAATTTTAGAGAGATATATATAGTAAAAATTATGTTTTTTATTACGAGTAAAGTTTGCCTAAATTAAAAAAAAATACATTGTATAAGAAAAGTTGTTTTTATAGTTAAATACTAAATTTATACAGATAAAACGGCTTTTATCTTTGATAACTGTGAGCTTTCATAAAGTGAAATATTTTCCGATTTAAAGAAATTTCAAATTTTAAAAATTTTTTTAAAATTTTCTACATATTATTTATGTGACTTTGGATTTTCAGTTATTAACCAACATAAAAACAGAAAAAAAACTGATCGAGATTTTTAAATATGACTAATATGAAAGTGGTATTGTCATTTTTACTATCAAATATAAATGAAATTATCACAAAACATCAACCTCAAAGTTCTCATAAAAAGTATTCTTATTTTATTATTTTGTAATTAATCTCTTAATAAGCGTACTATTGTTTTTGTAGTGCATACTATATCATTTAACTTTTCAATCAAAAATATTATCATAATCTATTTTACACAATGTATTATAAGTAAGTAAACAACTATTAAATTTATGTTTTTCCTTGTGTGCCACCAAATTTTGAAATCGTTAAAAATGTGCCTCGTCAAAAAAAAAAAAAAAAAAAAAAAAAAAAAAAGAAGAAAATTGAGAATCAATGTTAAAATAAACCTCAAGAACTAAATTTGACCTACGCATTTTATACATTTAAAAATCTGATATGTTTTTAAATAAATTCATTGTAATATTACTAATTACTTATTCAATGCAACAATTCAAAAAGTTTTGAAAAATTTGTATTGATTTTTTAATTTATTAATAATATGCTTTAGGTAGAGTAAAAGTACTTCCTATATATATAGTTTAAAAGGTAATTCAATAAAATCTAATTTACTTTCAATTAAGTGTGAGTACATTAATATATTCTTTCAAAATTTTTTAATTTGTTAATGCTATTATCTTGTAATTCTGAATATAACTTGAGAAAATACATTCTCTATTAAGAAAATAACAACCTTATCTATTTTGGAATTTAATCGTTAAACAACCTCTTTGAAGATAAACTGTTTCTTCAAATTCCGTAATTTAAGATTAGAAGATGCATTATTCATAAGAAAACGTCCAGAGGTTCAACAGAAATGTAGCCTGAAAGGAGGATTCCTTATTAAAAGTAGACTTGAAGAAAAATACTAATGACAATTTTAAATTGCACTTTTTTTAGCTAATATTGTTGGAATTTTGAAATTCTCATAACTTAATCTAGAACATGATAATTATAATTTTGAGATTACGATGAATACTCAATTCTGTAAGTTGAATTTCTCTATATTAACATTGCAATTAAAGTTGTAACAAAATATTCTCAGAGATAAAACTTAGTTTGTAATAAATTTTTGACAGTCTCGTTTTTTTCCAAAATATTGGTTCTTGCGAAAAACTTGTTATGAATATTATATTCGTTCAATATCTATTCGCAAAATATAACACACACATGAACGAACGAACGCACGCACGCATACACGCACACACACATCTTCCCCTTCTGAAAATACTCAATGAAGTTAAGAGATTTTTCTTTCAACCATGCATTAGAGATTTTAAAACTATAAATGTTCTTATGCCCATTTTAAATTAAGTAAATTTAAGACTGAACATAATAACTACTTCATTTTTATTTGTGTATCAGAGGCAATTTTAAATGTTTTTCTCCCTCCAAAAAGTTTAAACTTTAATTATATGTGAACGAAATAAACTTTAATTGTGTGTGTGTATGTGAATAAAATTCATTTTAATACTACAGACAAGGCCACGAGTAAGATTTTATTCAATATCCCAATATGGACAAAGCGATGATATAATAAATTAAGTATATCAATTCTTCCAAAATGTGTATTGTGCTTTGTTTAATCAAAGAATCATTCAAAATCCTATTTGATTCAAATTATGTTTTATATGAAAATATTCACACATTTACGATTAATGAACTAGGACAGCACTGCCTTCGGGCCACTTGCGGCCCACGTTCCATCTTTGTGCGGCCCGTGGGGGGGGGGAGGTTGGTCTTTTAATATTATAAAGGAAAAATAATTTTTTCCAGTTTTTTCAAATTTTGTTGGTAAAAATTATTTTATTTTTTACACGGTATTTTTTATAAATAAATAACTAAAATATAGAATCGTATTTGTACGTACGTATTTGTGATTCCCGTCGCGATTCGTGTCTAGCGCCTTATTCACGCCGCGCAGTTGTTTCGCAAAATAACAAAAGTTGCACAGCTTTGATCTTTTCAAAAGCCGCCCGATTCGACAGACATTAAAATTAAAATTGCAACTGATTGATTTCTTAGATTGCTTTCCCTGCTAACCGTCGGGCGATCGAAGAGGGAAACAACACTGGCCGTTGTTTATTTATTTGTTAGAATTTAATGAAATATGGGAATTAGACCACCTGATCTGCAACAATAACAATAAAATTCAGCGTATGATTTGTATGTAAGTTTTGTCGGTGGATAAGGTATACAGTGTGAAATGTCATTATACTACTTTACACGAAGAAAAAAATGGAAAACAAATCGGTAAAGCAAGAAAAATTATTTTAGCCGAGTATAAAAAACTAATACATCAAATAAGTATGTTTTCAAAAGTAAGTACAGATAATGAACAAAGTTTGGCTTTGTCATGAGAAGCTTCTTTACTATTAGCCAAAGCGAATACACCTTTCAGTGATGGGATATTAATGGGAAAATGCGCAGTTTCAATGGTTCAATGCTTCATGCAGCCAAAGTTAGCGGTAAAGTTTGAATCTGTAGCATTATCTCACCAAACAGTGGCGCGACGAGTAGATGATATGGGTGAATATGTTCCGAAAAGTTATGTGATTGCATTTTGGATTGTGAATACTACTCAATATGTTTGGATGAAAGCTCTGACAAGACAGATATTAATATTTATTCGTTGCATTTCAAAAGATTTTACTATTATGCAGGAAATGCTAAATTTGATACCGTTACCCGGAAAAACTAAAGGCACAGATATCTATTTAGCTGTCAATTAAACTGTCATCGATTGTCAAACTTTCAAACTGTAAAACTTTCAAAAATGTTCTTGCATTGTAACTGGTGGAGCAAAAGCTATGACGGGAACAATGACAGGATTTGTGGGACTTCTAAAAGAAAATGGCATTAATTGCCCGTTGTTTCACTACTTCCTATACCAGGAAGCCTTTTGTGGAAAATCTTTGCGCCAAACGAATGCCATGAAAGTTTTGTTGTTAGAATAACAAATCTCATTAGAGGCAGAAACAAAGTTTCGACACGTAGAATATTTCGAGATTTTTTAAGTGAAATTGATGCGACTTATGGTTGGTTGGTTTTAATAGCGCAAGGTCTAAGTAAGGACAAGCTGCGCCAGGATGCAACCTATGGAGATTTGTTATTACACTCCGAAGTAAAATGTCTTACTACTGGGCAATGCCTTAAACGTTTTTTTATATTTTTGCTTTCCGAAAAGAAATACCTTTATTTCTAAAAAATGAAATAAAATCAGACACTTTTGAATTGCAAAATTGTATGCTAGATACTTTATTCCTGGTTGATCTTGCATTTTTAACTGATATGACAGAACACTTGAACGAATTAAATTTGAAGTTACACAAGGCAAAGGGCACAATATTGCCAAACTTGTATGGATTTGTAAAAGGTTTTAAAAGTAAACTAAAATTGTTCTAAACGTCACTAGAGAATGATTTTTCTTTTCATAGTTGCAAACAACAGAGAAGGAAAATTTTGAAGGATGTACCTTTAAGGATCACCTGAAGTATATTGACGATGTATTTGTGGAGTTTGTGAACAGCGATTTGCAGATTTTAAAGAATTAGAGATTGATATATCACTTTTCACTCATCCATTAACAATTGAAATTGAAAGTGTAAACACTGATTATCAATTGGAATTATGTAACCTAGAGTTAGACCCCTTTTACAAGAGCAGGACAGAGTCTGGAATTGATTTGTTTAAGCTCCTTGGTGAGCGTTTCCCCAAATTAACCAATCTTGGCTTAGAAATATGTTCGATGAGGAACAGTAACTATCTTTGTGAAAGTGCGTATTCCACAATAAATTTTATAATTTAAATATCGATCTTCATTGTCAGGTAACTCACTTATACATGCATTGCGTCTGGCAACAACTAATATTAATGTTGATATTGAAAGGATTGTAAAAGATTAATTAATGAAGCACTAATGCAATTTAATGTAACAATTACATAGTATAACTAAATTAAACTCTATTAAACTTTCTTTAAAAAAATGTGTTTTTTTATTTGGGCGGCTCTTCAATCTCCTTAGTGATTTGTATTGGCCCGTGATCAAATTTGGTCTGGACAGCCCTGATCTAGGAAATATGGTAGTGTATGGTCTATAGTGATTTTCCAAGTATGAAATATAGTCATATAAATGTGTTATTCATAGAAAATATGCTACAACTTTATATGCATTAATAGATAAAAATGAGAAAGGGCTGATTAACTTACGTAATCAGCCCTTCTTTATTCAGGATTTATTCTACGTAATGCCACACAAAATGGTTTCAAATCAACACAAACCATAATATAATATCGTGAATGTGTATGATGTCACCAAATTGTACAGCAGCGTATTCCGCAGTGGATATTTCATGGTTGGATCACAGTCACGGTTGAACAACCTAACAAATACAGTAGAACTCCAAATATCCGAACTTCGTTTATCCGAATCACTGATTATCCAAAATGATTTCAGAAATATAAATTAGACTGATAAAGAGAGGGAAAATGTAAAAAAGAAAAAAAGTTTCAAGAAAAGAAGGGAGAAGATGAGAATGAGGTGTCACTTGAAGAATTAAAAATCATTCTTTTGAAAATTCTTAGATGTTCAGAAGTTTATTCTGAGAATATATGACAAAAGATAATGAGCCAGGTTCTAGATTTCAAAGTGCAAATAGTAGTCAACTTGTTGAAAGTATTGAAAAAAAAAGATGACATAACGGGACCATAATTTGGTGAAACATTTGCTTGCTTACAATTTATAAATGTATAGTTCTTTCTCCCATCTTCAACATACAATAAGTTTATTAAAATAGACTATTTTTTCGAAAAAATCCAATCAACCGAAATTTTGATTATACGAAAGGAGACTGGTCTCAATTAATTTGGATAATTGGAGTTCTACTGTACTTCGTGTTTTCTATCTACTTACACATTTACGTGGATGGATTTTCGGGAGTTCGTTTGGGACATGTAAATGTAGCTTATATCAATCAGAAATCTTGATGGAAAGCAATATATGGCTTTCAATTGTAAAAAAAAAATATAATAATTGAAAACCACATGCAGTGCTCACGGAGTATTGAAACTGAGTAAATTTTTAAAAAAATCCAAAAGGAGTGAAAAACTATGTAGTATTGTTAACTGTATTAAAAGATTTATTTCCTTTGCTCACAGTAAAATTATCGGAATATTCATAAATTGTTAAAATGTACTATAGCCATGAACAAAGTTAATACATAACTAATACATAAAAATAAAATTATTATTATCCAAAGATTTTTTAAGAAAAACTTTATTTCAATATATGGTATAAAACTATATGGTTTCTCTTGAGAGACGAAATTATTTCTACAGTAGATGTGCACTGGAAAGTGTGAAATATATTAGGAACATATTTCACTTTATTTCCTCGCCAGCGACACAAATGGTTCCTCTAGTGTGGAAAAAAAGTGTGTGACCAGATACTATAAACTATTCTCCTTACTTCCTGCTCCTTTAACTATTCCTAAGGTAATTTACTCAACTGTTTCACTGAGTTTGAGTGATAGTTTAAAACTTAAAATTCGATGAGGGAGAGATTTTTATTTATTCTAAGAGTCAAGATAACTTACGAAATATTTTAAACAAAATAAGTTCGATTATGCCTTTTCAGTACCTTAAGTAATGATTATAGTTCGAAATATTAATACTTGAGAATCTCAAGTTTATTCTTTAAAATGATTCGTGTACCGGGTGCATGTATCTCTTGGAATTTCAAAAATTTATACTTGAGCAAATTTAAAGAGTCCGGAGTTAAGTGAGGAATAAATAATTTGTTAATAGTAAAATACTTCGATGTAAAGTCGCAAATACGACAAGAAAATGAGCAACATGTTCAAATGATGCTCTATTTTTTCTATATAAAAAGGTTTATTTATTTAATTATTAAATAAGATCAATTTCGTCACATTCTGGGAATATTTTCAATGCACAGTAAATGGTTTGAATACATTAAAGGCGTGTAAAAAACTACGATGTCTCTTTTTAACATTTGATTAAAAATATAATTACTTGACACTTTCTTTATAACAGTTACAATTACTAACTGAAATAATTCGGCTTGTTAAAACGTGTTGGTTATATATATATCTATGTGAAAGCTTAATACAACAATAGTCCCAAGATTTATATAGGAACTATAAAATTGTTGCCATAAAAATAGAATTTTATAAACTAATTAGAAAATGTAAGAATTTAATAATAAAATAACGAATTATGAACTGTTAAAATAAAATTTTCCAAAAAGAAATTGCTTTCATATAAAACGATATGCTTATAAAGATTCTAATAAATTTATGAGTAAAAAAATATAGAATATTCGTTTATACTATATAATTTTATATTTGAAAAATCAAATAGAGAAGCACAAAAAAAACCGAATACACAAATATATATTATTATTTATTTTTAAAATTAATTATAATAAATATTACACAATTATAAAATATAATTGTTTTCGATTTAGTTTACTTCTTAAATCAATTTGAATGCAACATTCTTGTTTACGTCTGCTTACGTCTCTGAATTCAATAATCTCCTGGGAAAAATGAAATGCTATATGTAATCTGGTTTAATGGTTTTCTGTACCATTTATACAAAGCAAGTAGTGTCCATCAAAGAATTAAAATATATCCGTTTTCTCTCTGTGTGTGTATTCGAAAGTAAACTAGCCATTCAATTATTTTTGATCTTTATACAAAAAATTTTAATAACACGATTAAAATATTACTTATGGACTTGGAGTAGATTTCATGGGTCATGTTCAGTCGACCATTTAGTTTCCTTAATGAGTGTTAACTGTAAACAATACAGAGATCAGAGTCTTTAAGAAATATGAGCGTGATTCGTGCGAAAAAGAATCTTCTGTCTGGGATCATCATTTTAAACTAATTTAGGTTAAACAGATTTCCTAGAAGGCATCAATATTCAATTTTCTTCTCGGTCGATTAATGAGGGCGTTCTCTTGCATTCATTATTATACAGTTATTTTGTAAAAAATTTTAAAAACCAGAGTGACGAGTGTCTATCAAAATTCTAAGGCTTAATTGTTCGTGTTGGTGTAGTACTTCCATTGCGTAGGCGTTTCCGATTCTCCTG
The DNA here is from genome assembly GCA_030067965.1 of Latrodectus elegans. Lineage (NCBI taxonomy): Eukaryota > Metazoa > Arthropoda > Arachnida > Araneae > Theridiidae > Latrodectus > Latrodectus elegans. The sequence goes on along the minus strand of CM057818.1, from coordinate 33,209,143 downwards.
TTGAGTACTCACTTTAACAGGGAAAATTTACTATATAAAATTGCTTTGAGAAATTAAGGTTTAAAAATCACGATTTCACATTTATCAGTGGGATTAGCTGATTTCATAATTTGAAATATTTTAAAATTTTAATTTTATAAATCATTACCTTGGTTGTATTATATTGGTGGTCATTTAATTTCATCCCATTGTATCGCATTAATGCGCATGCTAATCTAATGTAATTTAAATATCACGAATAATTTTTCTTATTTTCCTTATATTTTAGTTTGTTTATTATTTTAATACTACAATAAGTTATTTAGGGGTGGTTCTGCCCCGAAACTACGATTTTTTAGGAAGACAATTGAATTTGTCTGTAAGTTATATTTAAAGTGCTCCTTATTTCAATACACTTAATTCACTTTTTAAAAGCGAGTAAATGCACATATATAGAAGTAACTGAAATATCAAATGTAGTGTATTTGTTGATACTTTTTAAATATTGAATTTTGAATTGACGTTTAGAAAATGTAAAAGCATGTAAAAATAAAAATAAAATAAAAAGGTTCAGAGTTTTAATAAATAGGAAATCTTTTTAAAGAAAATAGAAATAATTTTTCTCAAATTCAAAATTAGAATACTCAGTAACCATTTTTAATAAAAGTTATATGTTGTTGTTGTGGCTTATCCTCCATATGTCTGACGAAGTCAAACAAGATTCATCAGACAGTTGACCCTAAGGAAATCGAGGACCAGAAGGGGAGATGAGTATACATCTTATCTGGAAAGTCCCAAACAGTTCAGGATGTGATTAGGAATAAAAGTTATATAAAATGATTAATATAAATTATAAAATACTAATAGTCATTAAGGTTATTTGTATATATAAATATTTATATATATATATATATATATATATATATATATATATATATATATATATATATATATATATATACACTACTGGTCATTAAAATTGCTACACCAAGAAGGAGACATGCTACAGAACGTGAAATTTATACGAAAGGAAGAAGGTGCTGTGATATGCAAATGATTAGCTTTTCAGCGCTTTCAGACAAAGCAGGCGCTAGTAGCGACACCTACATTGTGTTTAAATGAAGAAATTGTTCAGCCGGTTCCTCATACACAAATTGCATTTGAACGTTGTTACCCGGTGAAAATGTTGTTGTGATGCCTCGTGTAAGAAGGAGAAATGCGTACCAGCACGTTTCTGACTTTGATAAAGGTCGAATTGTAGCGTACCAGGATTGTAGTTTATCTTATCGCAGTATTGCTGCTCGCGTCGGTCGAGATCCAATGACTGTTAGCAGAATATGGAATCGATGGGTTCAGGACGGTAATACGGAACGCCACGCGGGATATCAACGGCCACCTATCACTAACAGCTGAGAAGATAGGCATATTATCCGCATGGCCGTAATGGATCGTGCAACCACGTCACGAGCCGTGAGTCAAGAAACTGGGTCGTTTGGAAGACAACAAGTGTCTGCACGAACAGTTGGACGACGTTTGCAGCACCATGGACTCTCAGCTCGGAGACCATGGCTGCAGCTTCCTTCCGTCATAGACAAGAGCGCATTCAATGGTGTGATCAACGACGAACCTGGGAGCATGAAGGGCAAGACGTCATCTTTTCAGATGAATCCAGGTTCTGTGTACAGCATCATGATGGTCGCATCTGTGTTTGGCGGCATCGTGGTGAACGCACACTGGCAGCGTGCATTCGTCATCGTCATGCTGGCCCATCACCTGGCGTGATGGTATGGGGTGCCATTGGATACACGTCTCGGTCACCTCTTGTTCGCATTGACGGTGCTTTGAACAGTGCACGTTACATTTCTGGTGTGTTACGACCCATGGCTCTACCCTTTATTCGAGCCCTGCGAAACCCTACGTTTCAGCAGGATAATGCTCGATTGCATGTTGCTGGTATTGTACGGACCTTCCTTGATACGGAACATGTTCGGCTGATGCCCTGGCCAGCACGTTCTCCAGATCTTTCACCAATAGAAAACGTCTGATCAATGGTTGCCGAGCGACTGACTCGTCATCAAACGCCCGTCACTACGGTTGATGAACTGTGGCATCGTGTTGAAGCTGCATGGGCATTTGTACTTGTACATGCAATCCAATCTCTGTTTGACTCAATGCCCAGGCGTATAACTGCTGTTATTACTGCCAGAGGTGGTTGTTCTGGGTACTGATTTCTCAGGATCTATCCAAATAAATTTTATGAAAATTTAATCACTTGTTATTTCTAGTATAATATATTTGTCCAATAAATATCACTTTGTTATCTGCATTTCTTCCTGGTGTAGCAATTTTAATGGCCAGTAGTGTGTGTATATATATATATATATATATATATATATATATATATATATATATATATATATATATATATATATATATATATATATATATATATATATACAAGGAAAGAATAATCTTAAGAATGTAAAATCACACGAAATGAAGAAAAGAGGGGGGAATATGCAAATGATTGGCATTTCAATGTATTGGGGAATGAGCTGGAAGTTGATATAACACCTGAGGCACTCGATAAAAAGGAAAGATGTGCAGTAAATTTCTCACTCAGTAATCACTTTGTAATGTCGCAGTTTTCTCAGAATATGCCTCGAGTAATAAGAAGAAATACTTAACCAGCAGGTGTCAAAATGCGATAATAGCCGGATCATTGCCTATCGAGAATGCGGATGATCGTTCTATTATATTTCCATTCTTTCTATTAGTCTTCCCCGTAGACCGTTCTATTATACATCCATACCCTCCGAAAACCAATCAGCGTCCAGCGAATATGAAATCGATGTTGTGTTGAAAGTTATTAACACCATGCAGGATTTTAATGCCCGCTGATGATTAATCCTTGAGCGGAGAGACTTATTCTAAACTCGTTCTTCTGAAGCCGTACAACCACATCACCAACCATTAATCAAAACGAACCTGTTGTCCAGTATTCGCTATACAGTGCGACGACTTTTTGACTTCGCATTATGGACATCGTAACGATCAAAAACAGTATAAGGCATTTTGGTATACAAATTGCCTTCCAGGAGAATTCTTCATAGATCGTATTCATTTGTCGCAAGGGATGAAGCTCGGAAAACTCTCCAGCACCTAACTGGCCAGACGTGCAATAAGAAGGCAACAAGAAATATGACCTTTGAAACATCACGAACAATGAGCACAATTATATAATGTACCATAGAGATAGATGGTAATTCTGATGTCCCCAGCCATAAACTGGATACATTAGTCACTTAAAGCCAACTTTTCTTCAAATGAGTTCCAGTTATGTGTGCAGTAGTCTGATGGACATACATGTGTTTGAAGGATTTGAAAAAAAAAACGGTCTTCACTTGTTTTCATTCAAAATCATCAGAGGGACCCTGAAACAGATATGATGGTATAAGCAGCTCTTGGACTTAGGACATATTAATCTCTTGTTACCATCAATGGTAATTTTAATGGTAATGGTATTCTTCTGATATCTTAAGCCCAGTGGTGTTTTCCTACCTTCGAGGGCTACGAAATGCCATTTTTCAATAAGATAATGCCAATGCTGCAAGTTATGATCTATTTCTGACCTTTTTTTTTGATACAGAGGGTATTCGATTATTGTCCTTGCCCAGCTTCTGTGTATTCTCCGGAAATCTATATTTCAAAACATGTGGTCATTGACCACTGGGAGACTGATGCGAAATCCATTTGCAGCGACAATTGTTGATGAAGTAGGGTATTGACTTGAAGCAGAATAAAATGATGTGGTCGTTTCATTCATCCAAATTCAGATCGATTCTCTTACAAACCAAATAAAAACTGTTTTAACTGCCCAGGAAAACAACAATTTTCTGCTAATTTTGCATACCTGTAAGCCCTAAAAGTGCTTGCAAATTTAGCTATTTTTCTTCACGTCATAATGCTTACATATAACAAATATCTTTCCTTTTATTTTCCATCATGGTATTGCCACTTCAATGGCCAGCAGTATGTATTGTTTGATATGATGCTTGCGATACTTTTTAAAAATACGAATGCTAGCCTGACCGTGATCAGTGAAAATGGATCCAAAACCACGATAAACATTCATGGACGAAATATGAATTATAACACATTGTAAGCTAGAAAATTGAACAGAAAGCTAGGCAGAAAGCTTCAGCAATCAACACTGTTAATAATGGAAAATATTGGGTAACATATTTTTTAATTTAAAAATGACTGTTAAAGGGTTTGTTCTAACCTTCATTTAATAACTATGTCGCAATTAATGAGTTGACAAAATAATATCAAATAAAACTATAAAAATTCTCATGATATAATTAATTCAATATGATTATTTATCAAAATAATCAGTAATTTCTCAATAACTAATCAATTTAACTACACATTTTCTGTTGTAAAATGTAAATTTCATGTGCACACACATTTATTTATAATTCATCCTTTCAAGATGACATCTAATATTGTGCTTATAAGATTTTTAGACTTGTTCAACCTAATTTTTTATGGGAAAAGATTCATTAGTTTAAATAAACCCCTAGAATACTTAAAAAAAAAGTTGCCTACTTTTTAACTGTTTGGCAATAAATAATGCAATACCATACTTCTTGTATGTATAGAGAATTATATTTCACTACTAAACTTAGAAATTTAGAAATCACAGAAGTTTAGATTGCCTGATATTCCGGCAACTAAAATACGTTTTAATCTTGACAAAAAAAATAATATTGGTTAATTTTATCTAATTTTAACTGAAAACGAGCGGTTACATTTATAAAAAGATATTTTTCACTTCAAATATGTTTGCACGCATTCTGCAAATTTTTATCTCTTTATGTGGATTTTTATTTAATCATGTAGAAAAATTAAATTTAAATGAAAATAATATTTTTATTTAAAAATTTTTTTTTGAAATTAAACACATAGAAGACCAAAAACAAATTGAAATCGAAAGTTTAATAGAAATTCGGATGTCAAGTTTAGAAGCCCAAAACATGCATTATAAATAATTGTTCCCTTTTAGCCTTAGATAAAAATGTATGCATATTGCATTACAAAGAATGCATAAATTTCAGAATGATATTTCACAATTTTTAATCATTCATTTTCACAATATATGTATATATATGATCATAAAAAAGATACGGTATGGAGGAAACAAAAAATTCTTATGAAATCAGAGTCAGTTTATTTAATAAAACGATCTCTCAACCATTTTAAATTTTCATGTATTAAAATAATGATGCTACTGTTTCTGAACATAATAAATATCAACATTTTTCAGGGATGCAAATAATGCCCCTGCTTATTTTTTAATCACATTTTAATTAGTTTGAATTTAATCTTATTTTATAAATAGATTGCAACTAATTTTGAAAAAACGTTATTAGTAGTTTTTCTAATAAGGAAAAAGAACCTGCAATTTCCTTTAAAGAAACCCATGAAATTGAATAAAATAATGCGGTGTCAACTTGTAATGTTAAAAATGGAAAATTACATAATTTCTAGAGTTTTCATACAGTCAATAAAAAATAACTTTCCTTTAGATGTTTCCACTGGAATTCGTTAAAAAAAATTAGGCCAAGTATGTAGGCAATCCCAATTTCCTTGTTCATCAATAATTTTGGACGTTTTGTTTTAAAAGAGGGTAAAAAAATAATATTTTTTATTTCCGATATTTTTAATATTTTGTCAAATAAATGTATATTTTGCTAAAAAATAAAAATAATATCACATTAAATATATGTATGCAATTCGTAGCAATTTTTAAACGACTGAAAACATTGAAAAATATTTTTGATGCATTATTCATTCATTTTGTGCATTTTTGATGATAAAATCAATAGTAGATATTTGAGTGAATTTTTTTGTTTTCTGTTGAGTGCATGCGTATTCTTAATAATTACTGGTTATTTTTATTTACTATGGCTAATTTCATATTGAATTAAGTATCATATTTTGCATTTGTGTAAAGAAGAAAAATTAAAAACATATGTAAATACAGAATTGTACTAGAATTTAAAATTAGACTAAAACTTGTGTATTTAAAAATTTGTTATCAATTATTGTCAAAAATATTAGATTGATTAGAAATACTGATCATAAAAAAATACATTGCTCAAAATACAAAAATCGTTATTTAGATTCTCTGCATTTTTATAAATATATACAAATCGAGGATATCAATTTTCATATTTTATGTAAAATGAAAATGACTCTTATGAACTATATCCATATAATAATAATATATAATAATAATATAATAATGTATTAGTAAAAATTATGCGATGCATTACAAAATTTTTACTTTTTAGCATGACACCAATAAAATGTTTTGTAGATATGCCATAAAAAAAATTGAGAAGTTATATTAAATAAAGTTTTTATTGCACTACTGGCCATTAAAATTGCTACACCAGGAAGAAATGCAGATAACAAAATGATATTTATTGGACAAATATATCATACTAGAAATAACAAGTGATTAAATTTTCAAAAAATTTGGCTGGATAGATCCTGAGAAATCAGTACCCAGAACAACCACCTCTGGCAGTAATAACAGCAGTTATACGCCTGGGCATCGAGTCAAACAGAGATTGGATTGCATGTACAGGTACAGATGTCCATGCAGCTTCAACACGATGCCACAGTTCATCAACCGTAGTGACTGGCGTTTGGTGACGAGCCAGTCGCTCGGCAACCATTGACCAGATGTTTTCTATTGGTGAAAGATTTGGAGAACGTGCTGGCCAGGGCAACAGCCGAACATTTTCCGTATCAAGGAAGGTCCGTACAATACCGGCCACATGCGGTCGGGCATTATCCTGCTGAAACGTAGGGTTTCGCAGGGCTCGAATAAAGGGTAGAGCCACGGATCGAAACACACCAGAAATGTAATGTGCACTGTTCAAAGCACCGTCAATGACGAGCCAGTCGCTCGGCAACCATTGACCAGATGTTTTCTATTGGTGAAAGATTTGGAGAACGTGCTGGCCAGGGCAACAGCCGAACATTTTCCGTATCAAGGAAGGTCCGTACAATACCGGCCACATGCGGTCGGGCATTATCCTGCTGAAACGTAGGGTTTCGCAGGGCTCGAATAAAGGGTAGAGCCACGGATCGAAACACACCAGAAATGTAATGTGCACTGTTCAAAGCACCGTCAATGCGAACAAAAGGTGACCGAGACGTGTATCCAATGGCACCCCATACCATCACGCCAGGTGATGGGCCAGTATGACGATGACGAATGCACGCTGCCAGTGTGCGTTCACCACGATGCCGCCAAACACGGATGCGACCATCATGATGCTGTACACAGAACCTGGAGTCATCTGAAAAGAGGACGTCTCGCCATTCGCGTGCCCAGATTCGTCGTTGATCACACCATTGAAGGCGCTCTTGTCTATGACGCAGCGTCAAGGGAAGCCGCAGCCATGGTCTCCGAGCTGAGAGTCCATGCTGCTGCAAATGTCGACGAACTGTTTGTGCAGACACTTGTTGTCTTCCAAACGACCCCGTTTCTTGACTCACGGCTCGTGACGTGGTTGCACAATCCATTACGGCCATGCGGATAATATGACTATCTTCTCGGCTGCTAGTGATAGGTGGCCGTTGAGATCCCGCATGGCGTTCCGTATTACCGTCCCTGATCTCGACCGACGCGAGCAGCAATACTGCGATAAGATAAACCGCAATCCCGCTACGCTACAATTCGACCTTTATCAAAGTCAGAAACGTGCTTTTACGCATTTCTCCTTCTTACACGAGACATCACAACAACTTTTCACCAGACAACAACGTTCAAATGCAATTTGTGTATGAGGAACCGGCTGAACAATTTCTTCATTTAAACACAATGTAGGTGTCGCTACTGGCGCCTGCTTTGTCTGAAAGCGCTGAAAAGCTAATCATTTGCATATCACAGCACCTTCTTCCTTTCGTATAAATTTCACGTCTGTAGCATGTCGCCTTCTTGGTGTAGCAATTTTAATGGCCAGTAGTGTATTAATAGCCTGTAACTAAATCTATAACAATTAAAATAATGTACACATTTTTAAATACATTCTCACTTAGTTACAATTTTATACAGATGGAGCTTTATATATGTATGCGTGATATATAGTGTTTTTTTTTTTAAATTTCATATTCGGAAAGTTTGTAATTAAATTCTGAATGCAAAAAGGCTAAAAAGTAACTATTAGATTTCTTTGGCTTTTTCTTGAGATTAGTTGTAAGTAGTATTAAAACATTCCGTTATTATGACTTAAATCATCAGTAATCTAAATAAGATAGAAAATAATACACAGTAGAACCTTTCTGGTCGTTAGTCCTGGTTTGGCCACCGTTTGAGGTGCTTCACCGCTCTTTGACCACGATCGTTTTCGCACAGGATTATCGTATGTGATCCATTTCTCATCCACACTCACCAACCGTTTAAGAAATGGATCTTTCTCATTCCGTTTGGCCAAGACTTCGCAGATGGAAATTCGATCCGTCTTGTTTTTTTTCTGTTAATTGGTGTGGCATCCAAACATCGAGTTTCTTTTTGAATCCAGCTTTGTGTAAATGGTTTAAAACTGTTTTATGGTAAATTTTTTTAGATCCAGCGTGATGTTACGAGTGCTAACATGCTTGTTAACTTCGATCATTTCTCCGATTTTATCGACATTTTCAACGGTCGTCCTACCTACACCAGGTGCATCTTTAACATCAAAAATTCCTGACGGAATCTACGAAACCAAAATTGCACATAATTGGCTGTTGCACAATATCATCACCGCTCCATTCACAATTTTATCCCCATGGCTTACATTTTTGCCTTTGTGAAAGAAAAACTGTAAAATATACCGAATTTTCTCTTTGTTCACTTCCATTTTTAACACCCTGTAACGCATAACTGAATGGACCAAACAAAAAACAGAAAACGAATTCTATTAGGATGAAATGTTACCTTGACAAAGGGCATACATTTGAAATTGTTTGATCGGCATTTCACGAGATATCGATCGCTACAGCCATCAACTGAAAAAAATAATAGTTTTCTTTTTCCCCATCCTATTATAATGGAGCACACATTCTAAAATTCAAAGACATTTAAAAATCTTCAACTTATTTGGACATAAGTTATCAGTTTTAGCTTAAAACATATATGTATAACTGTTGCTAACTACTAAAAGAAATTTTTCGTCTAGGCCAAGTAACGCAAAAAAGAGAAAAATCTAAACCTTGATGAAAAGATGCAATGAATAAAGATTTATTTAATCATCAAAACCAAGAACTGGAGAAATTTGATTGCTTGTTGAACTAACGATGATTAATTCAGAAAAACTTGTACACTCTGGGCTGTCGTACCACGAATGAAGACGATTAATTTATGCAGGAATTGTTACACCAAAGTCGATATCTCTTTTCAAGGATATTCTGAAGAAAGTTGTTATCATTAATGATCCTATGTGCAATACTGAGGAATTCGTCTGATGAAATGTTACTTTGGATACAGCAGTTTATATTGGTTTGATTAACAATGGCATTCCATCAATAATTCCTATGAATTTTTATAATATGAGTCACGAAATGAATAGTAATGTAGAAGTGATTATATTATAAAATAAATCTTCTTCACAGTTGTGGAAGAACATTGAGGAAACAAATCAAAAAAGCAAAATGAAAGCTCTAAGAGAAAAAAAACTTAATAGAGGGTGGATATGTGTTGTGTTAGATGTGTAAAAAATGTAAATGTGACTTTTATCATTCTATTTTTCAGTCTGGTAACGTGGGAGTGCCATCATTTCAGAGGTCACACTGAATATTAAAAATCACATAACCTCAGTCACACATCACACACTTAACTATGAAGAGTGGAAAAATTCTACGTAATTCTCTCTGAGGTTATTATTGTCAATTTTCGCTTTAGGCGAATGTGAAATAAGAATATCATATAAGCGTTTTATTATTATATACAAGTTTAATAGTAAAACTTCAATTTTAAGACTGCATGAGTTATTAATGTGAATAATTTGTGATAATAATTAATTCGGAACAGCAATAACTAGACGAGCATTTTTTAATTTTCTCTATCTTTCCTGTACATAGTTTCTTAAGACTAAATTATATACTGTTTCTAATAGCTTATTGTATAATTCAGCTTCATTTGAGTTAGGGTGTTCTCAAAAATTTAATTCTTTCTTTGTGGTTTTCAATAGGTACTTATGTAAACATTTTTTACACATTTTACTGTATTTATAGTTCATGCTTTTTATTCCATGCTTACTTTTGAAGAAATATTGATGATCGGGATAAAAGTATCTTAGAGCGTAAGTACACACTTTAAGCTTTTGTGCATCATACTTAAATTCAGATCCAAATTAAATATATTCGCCGCCGTCCCCCACTCACACACATGTGATAGTTTCGTATAAAACACTTTAAACTTAGTCGGATTTTGTAAGTCTTTAATAAAAATGCAGTGACTTAATACAAATTAAAATGCATTAAGATGAATTGAAATCAACGTATACAAATTAAAATTAAAATGACCAATGCAAATACAAAAACTTAAAAAATTGTCATAATTTTATTAACACTATGTGAATGCATGATGACATCGAAAGAGAAACGGTTTGATAGTGATAAAAATATATTTATGACTTAGTTTTCAAAGAGATAAATATATATAAAATTTATTCATAATCCCGGAAACGAATTCCAAATTGGATTTTTTTTCTGGACGATGGCATTGCCGCCAAATATCCTTCATATTAAAAATTTACATACGTTAACTTTTTAGTTTTTAAAAATTAAATGCAAATGGGGCTGTGTGTTCTATATTGTTTCATCCATTTTAAAACTAGATTAAATTTTGCAAAATAATCTTTGAAGATTTTGATCTTATTTAAAGTGAATCTTGTTTATTTAAAAAAAAATATTTGTTACATTATTAGCTTCTTTCTTTGCATTATTTTTAACATGAATAGTTAGAACTTATTCCTTCTATTTTTTTTTTTTTTTTTTTTTTTTAGCATTTATCCTGCATTTGTTTCAGATTTTCATTAAAACAGTGCATTTTCTTAAGGTTTTGTTTACTTCAGGTTGCTTGTCTTGATTTTGGCAATATTAAATATCCTTAAAATTAATAAAAATGCAATAGAAAAGCTATAAATACTAAAATTGGATATATAAACAAAAAACTTTTAAATATAATTGCATCAAATCAGCCAAAACAGGAATAACCGAATATCCAGGGCAAAAATATTAATGAGGTAAAACGCTGTTGTATCTTAAGAACTACTTAAAACTGTTTTCATCTTTTTTGCTTTTTTTTTCTTTAAAAAAAAATTTAAAGTAAAGTGCTTAAATGTTATCCAATATTTGTTGGTTAATGATTTGAAGAAACATTTTTCAGTTGATTTTTATTGATTTCTTTAATTTTTTAAGCCTAATTTAGCGCGAGATCTTTATTCTTCTTTTAAAACTGGTTTTTAGATATGCATCTTTAAAACAAATTTCTTATAGATTTTTTACAAATTTTCTGCTTGCATCTTATAGTATTTTAACTCAAAGAAAGGAAGGAGGTATTTTAATATTTTAAGAATATTATTTAATGAAGAAATTATTACATTAAGATGCATCTTCAATCATCGTGTTTCGTAAACTGAAAATCATTAAAAAATCGTAATTTAATCATGTATCACGTAAAATACTTTTAAAATATTTAAATATTTTATTTTTTTATTCACGAATTTTATATTTTTAAATCATTTGGCACTCAATCCATCATGATATTTTCAGTATAAGATTTTCTATTGGCGAATTGAATAAGATTTATATCAAACGCATTTTTCTTACAATCTTGTAAGTAAAAATTAAGTTTTTCAAAAACTTCATCTATTTTTATACATTTTGTTTTAAACTTTTTTGTAAGCCGTTAAAATTTGTTCGATCAACAATAATGGTTTCGTTCTTGAGATGTAAGTTTTTTTTTCACATGAAAAAGATTATTTTTAATTTTCAAAAATGTAAGTTTAACTTTTTTTAAAAAATTTATTAGGAGTTTTTCCTTAAAATCAAAATCTTCTTTTTCTATCTAGTTTCAGTTTTAATTGAAAAATTATAAAATAGTGAAAATGTGTTTCAATAACTTTAATCATTTCTAAAATTTTTATGACTTGTGAGGAATTATAATTCATTTTCTTCTTCCTTCTCCTGTTATACTCTAAAATATTTGTTTTTGTCTATATAACCAATGGAAAAATATCCTAAGTAATATAGTAATAATAATTGAAAGTTCAAATTTTTAAAAACTTATAACTTTCAATTAACCACTATAAAATAATTTAAAGTAGAAAAAAATTATCTTAAATTTTGTATTTGCGTATAATTTTGCCTTTATATTAACAATTACATAAGCATGATAAAGTTAAAAAAAATAGTAATAATTGCTCCATGCCTAAATAGAAAAAATGGATGTTTTATAATTTATAATGTGATTTTTAAATAATCCTTTTTGAATTTTTTCATAAATTGCAAAATTAAATTAAAATTTATAATTTGAGTCAATAAAAATTTAATACTTGAATCAATAAATAATTGAATCGGATTTTTTTTTTTTTTTTTTTTTGTGTGTGTGTGTGTTCGAGTTACTGATAAAGAAAATAATGTTTCTGGGCGTTTTTTTTCACATCTTTTGTAAAATATATTGTTAATATTTCCTATTTTGCTTATAAGAATGGTATAATTATATAAGCATTATTTGAATTAATTCACTTATAATATCATCTTATTTATTGTCATCTTTTGGTCAAGAAAGATCTGAATTTTGAGAAGAACTGAAAAAAACTCTCTCCCTCTCTGTACAAGGAAAACAAAAATTCAATTTGTTACATTTCATTAGCCTTTAAAATACAGTACGTGAGGTAAATTATCTTACCTTATAATATTATTAAAAAAACGAATTGCTGATAATATTTATACATTTATTTTATTTTACACAGGATATTTAATGGCATCAGAAGAAATACCATGTGACCATAAAAATGTCCACTTTTGTTACGTACTTCGAAAATAGCACAATAAAGAAAACTGAAGCTTATTCTGCAAATTTCATAAAGTATAAATAGCATTTTACTATTAAAATCTTTGTCCTCATTAAATATTTTAATTTAATTAATTAAAATATAAAATCTTTCCCATTGGTCAAAATAATTTTTATTTCTAATACTCATATTCTTTTTATATAATATTAACATACTGCTGAAGATTAACCTAGAAAAGTGAAAATATATTTCTTTTTATTTCAATTTTTTCTCAAAAATTATCTTGTTCTGTTTGTTAAACTAAGTACTTAGTTCTTGTTTGTGCTGTATGTATGCCATTTCGCATTAAGCCTCCTGGTTATCATTCTATTTCATAATTAGCATTAAAATCGTTTGAAATGTGTTTGTGAAAAAAATTATCATTTAATCTGCGTTCTTAACAAAGAATATTAAATCCTTTTTCTAGCAAAACACCTGATCAGAATTATGTTTCATCGAACCGTATCGTCTGCAGAAAAAAAACTTTTTCAGTTCGGAAAATTGGGTTGGAAATCAAGGTTATCTCCTGCCTGAGGTGCTAAAAAATATCCGTAAATCAAGTAAGATTAACTAGAATCTGTTGGCAACAGTTATTAAATTTCATCACATGTCTTCGATCATGCGACAGTCAAAGAAAACCAGGAAAATTTGACTGATCATAGAATTTTTTGTTTTCGAAGTATTTGGTACCGTGACTACGTCGAATTTTTTGCGTCTAATTGCTACAATAAAATGACGGATAAAGTTTTCCCTTATAATTAGAAGATGCTTCTTGGAGAACTTGATCTACAGTTTTTTTTTTTCAAATTATACTTTTATTTATTGATGTTATATCCTGAATCTAAAAGCATTTCCTTATTTCAAATTATTCATGTAATTGAATAAGAATATGATTTTAGTAAAATTTTGAAGTCGAATGCCAAATATTACGAATTCTATAAATAAATCTGATTGACGCATATTTACCAGAACAAATGACATTTTATGCAAACATCAAATATTAGAATATTTTCCTTTTTGGATTAGCTTTATTCATTTTATCTTAGTAGTTCAAATTGAATAACAATAAATAAGTTAAAAGAAAATTAATGCGTACTTTAAAATAGAAAACCCTAAAACAACTGGAATTTTAGGATCTATTCATCATTGAATTTTTAGAAAGATATTAGAATTCAAAATATTAAATCCTAAATTAAAAATAAAATTTAATAAAGGTAAATTTTCCTGAAATGAATACAATTCTAATTAAATAATATGATTTAATGCATTTAATTTACGTAATATTCATTAAATTTGTTTTTAGATTAACACATTTCAACTTTATTTTTATAATTAAATTCTACAGCTTTACAGAACTATAACGCGCATAAATCATACGTTGGTAAAACGCGTATAAATCATATAAGGTAAATTTTCCTGAAATGAATACAATTCTAATTAAATAATATGATTTAATGTATTTAATTTACGTAATATTCATCAAATTTGTTTTCAGATTAACACATTTCAACTTTATTTTCATAATTAAATTCTACAGCTTTACAGAACTATAACGCGTATAAATCATGCATTTTTCTTAATATCTGAGAGCTATTCATTCTTTTGAGCTATTTGTTTTTCTAATATTAATAAAAATAATAATTTGAACACGTATTTTGGTGTCTTTAAAATTATTTTTATATGAATGAAATAAATAATTTATGTAATTATATTCCGGTTTGTGACTTTTATTTGTATTTTAATTAATTGATGCACAACAAATATTAAAATGCACATTAATACAGTCTAATTTCAGTTGAAAAATACTAAATAAATTTGTATATTTTCGTATACATACATTCATTAAATATTATACATCAGCTTAAACTATATTTTAATTATAATTTTATACCATTTAGGGGACACGGGATTTCGAAAATGAAAAATTTAATTTTAATGTAAAAGACATATTTTTTCATTTTTGATGAAAAAATTACGCTTTTTTTATTAAATACAAAATTTTCCTGATTCCTACTATGATATTTTTTTGAAATATTTAAGATATTTTATTTTTTATCATAATCAATGAAAACGCTCATCGCATTTCAAATTTTGTTAAAATCAGCTTAGGAAATTTTACATAAACCTAATAATGATACATAAATGAACTAAATGTACTTTATTTTATTTTTTTTTTCTATTTCATAGTTTCTGGAAAAGTTTTTTGCGCATTTTATTGCTATTATTTTTGAAAAAATCTAGTTCAATGCAACAAAATCAAGTTCATCAAAAAAACAAATAATGTCAAAAAAATGGGATAAATCACTGGATCACTAAAAAAAGATGTGCATATTTATGATTTAATTAAAATAACCATTTTCTCTAGATAATGGTTTGTTGAATTTGTGATTGGTTTCCCCTGTTGTTTCCAAGATCGCTCATTGATAACAAAAGATCCGATTTTTAAGATATATTTATTTACATTAACACACATAACACTAATTTATAGACAAAGACATAACTTTAGTGGATTAATTTTACATTCGAAATTTTCATCGCCTGGAAGCGGTACTTCCGCTACCACTCGTCGTGGCATACCCGTACTGTCTCTCTCTTTTCGACAAGCTTGCCCTATTTCTCAAGTGTCTTACCACTTAACGAACTCGAGGGCTCCCGTCCGCTAAGTGTTTGATCTTCACACCTTCCCTCCAGTTTTCATTGCTGGACCTTGTCCCGCAAATGGAAACTACGAAGAATTCTAGAAAGTTCCTTTTACCTTTTATCACCATTCCATCAAGAGCCAAATAATACCAACATTTTAAATTTAACTTAGTGCTTAACCTAGGTGCTGACATGCTTCAGCTTACACTTTTGTTTCATATTCTCTTTAAAGGAAAATATCCTATACTACTGCTATATTCATTATATTTATTACAACACAATATTATAAAGTAAGAAAATAAGAATCAATATCAACACAAAAAAAAACAATTATGTGCAAATATTATTCACACACAAACCTTATGAAAATTAACGACCCATAACAAATAGAAATAACTACATTATATTATATAAAGTTAAATATGAATATTATGATATATCAGAAATTATTTCTTTTTTTTTTTTTATTTCTTACAAGATTCATTATAAAAGAAAAATAATTAATCATCCTCATAAACCCTTGATAAGGCATCTGCGATAACATTATTACTACCGGGCTTATGAGCTATTTTGACCTGAGTATTTTACCTTCGATCGAGCAAAGGTACATTTCTCTAAATTTGCGGTAAAATTACACTGTTTTAATGTTTCCAAAACTGTTCTTAGATGGTTCAAATGTTCTTCCCAACTAGATGAATAAACTATGATATCATCCAGGAAACTTTCAACAAAATCATTATGAGGCCTTAGAATCTGATTCATAATTTGCTGAAAAGTAGCTGGAGCACCTGCAAGTCCAAATGGCATTACTTTCCACTGATACTGTCCTTTAGGTGAAACGAAACTTGTTAGTTCTCGACTATCTTGATCCAATGGAATTTCCCAATAACCTTTAAGGATATCTAGAGTTGATAGATAATTTGCCGCACCAGCTTTGAATCGTAATTCTTCTGAATTTTGCATTGAAATGGAGCTATTTTAGACTCAGAATTCAGTCCCCGATAATCGACACATAGTCGAATCGTTCCATCTTTCTTTGCGACACATACAAGAGGATAAACAATCTCTGCGGAAGATGGTTCTATCAAATCCTTGTTTAATAGTTCTTTTATTTGATTTTCCACCTGAGGTTTTAGTGATTCTGGTATGCGGTATATGTGAGGCTGTTTCCTTTCGATTCCAGGTTTTAATGTTATTTTATGAGGTGGTACCTTAGCTCGTTTCAATTCACCATTGAATACGACTTTGTAGTCCTTAAGAATTGTTAAAAGCTGAGTCTTTTGCTTCGAGATAGATTTGAAAATTCGGTCTTTTCTTCTAGCTGTTTCCAACTGTCCTTTATTTCTCCAAGGCCTCCTAAAGGTACAGGTTGAACTTCTCCAAAATCTTCATCAGCTTCATATATTATGCCCACCATATTCATCGGTTGGATATATTTCCTTAGCTTATTTTGATGCAAATGACGGATGCTTCCATCCGGTAGCTTAACTGCATAAGAATGTGGTGATTTTTGCTCTACAATTTCCCTGGACCTTTCCACCTAGAACAAAGTTTGTTTGTAGAGTCTGGAATCAGCACAATAACTTCATCTCCAATAGATAATTCTTTTTCTTTGGATCTTAAATTATGATAATGTACATATTTCTCCTGTTGATTTTTAGTATGTTCATCGGCGTATTCCACAGCTTCCTGTAACCTATTTCTAACCTTCTGAAGATAATCAGTGATTGATTCACCAATACCTTGAGGTAAAACAACTTCATCTTCCCATGTAGATTTTAAAATAGCTAAAGGTCCAACTGGGGGGCGTCCATGAACGAGTAGGTAGGGTGAGACCCCAGTAGTAGCGTTTGGCACTTCACGATATGCCCACAAGAGAAAAGGCAACTGTTTGTCCCATCCTCTACCTTGCGACCTTATGGCATGATGCAACATTGATTTCATTGTGCCAATCCATCTTTCTATTAATCCGTTACTCTGTGGGAAACCTGGTGTAGAGAATTTTGGTACAGTCCCTAATCTTTTAAGAAATTCTTGCGTTAACTTTGCAGCAAAATTTGTTCCATTGTCCATAGCAATGATTCGAGGAATGCCAGTCCTCATAAAAATTTCCATAAAGGCATCGCATGTCGCTTTTGCCGTCAAAGTTTCAATCGGAATTGCCTCTGGCCACCGACTGTGCTGATCCATAACACACAACACATACTGATGTCCCCTTGAAGATTTAGGTTCAATAGGCCCTAAAATGTCAGCATTGACTACTTGGAAGGGAAGTTCTGGTCTACCAACAGCTTCTATAGGTCCTCTGTCTTTCAGTTTGGTTTTCCTCCGCAATTGACAATCGTGGCAAGATTCACACCAGCGTTTTACATCCCTTGGCAGACCTTCCCACCAAAAAGACATTGTAACTCTTTCCTTTGTTTTCCTAGAAGCAAGATGTCCTCCTGTTGGTATTTCGTGAGCCAATTTTAAAATTTCTTTTCTCCTGCACTCAGGAACTACAAGCTGTACATACTTCTGTCCTGCCACATTGCCTGTGTGGTACAATAAATCTGACTCCAACCAGTAATTATTCTTACGCTGTCTGGCATCTTCAAAACACCGATTTAATGTAGCACAGGACAACTGTTCTTTTCTAAATATCTTTGCTTGCGAAATTGGAGTACTATTTTCTTCATCCTTAATAGCGGTTATTTCTTTATTTGCCAAGTTACTTTCCACTGGAGTAGTTGAAACCTCTACTTCAGAATTTTCTAAATCAAATGTTCCTTGATTTGCTTCTATTGCCTGGTGAGCTTCTATTTTCCTTCCCTCCACATTGAAAGTACTCGAAACTATTCCTTTCCCGTGGATTTTTATTATGTCATATCCCAGATATTTTCTTCTTTGTTCTTCCAACAAACTAAAAACTCTAGGAGTGATCAAAGCTTGCTCATGCAATCCTTCCACAACCGCAGCATGCACCATGATATACGGCCTGATATCATCATCTGCTGACCAAAGACTTAGTGGAATAGAAACAAGCTTTCCTTCAACCGGAGATCCAATTGCAGGCCTCAAGTAAATTTTCCCACTTGACTGCAACATTTCTTCTGGTACCACTGACTTCCGCAGTACTGTAATTTCCGCACCACTATCAATGATTCCTTGAAACTTATTATCTCCTATATTTAAATCAACTCGCATAAAGCTCACCATCCTTCTCACTGATTGGAATTTCCCAATCGAAACTTGCATTACCCATTTTAATGCAAAGTTCATTTAACCCTTTTGCTTACCTCAGTTTCACTTATATTAGAAACTTGAGTTACCGTATTCATTTGCGGGCAGAATTTCTTCAAATGTCCCTCTTCCTGACATTTGTAACACTTCAATACCTTTCTATCTGGAGCGCAACTTGCGGTATTATTTCCTAAACGATTCTGTGGTCGTGGATTTGGGTTCTTTTGATAATTATAATATTCTTTCTTTTCCACAAAGTTTTTATTTCTAAGTTCACCTCGAAAATGTTTCCTTACAGTTTCGTTCTGTTTTGTTCCATGTGGGCCGGGAATAAATTTAGTATAATTGTGGGAATTATTTGCAAAACTTTTTGGCATCGAAACTAGGAAATTATCAATTTCCCTTACCAATTCAGGGACTGGAAGCCAATTTTCAGTCTCTTTCAGAAATATTTGAGATCTTACATGAGTAGGCAAACTCTCTTTTATTTTGTCAGCTACAATAAGCTCTTTAAGTTTAACAAATGTTTCTACATCTCTTGATTTTAAATACAGTTCTAATGCAGCTTCCACTGGGACGCATACTGAGCATAACTTTCATTGTGTAATTTATAACAAGAATCAAAATTCTTTTTGTGTTGTAACGGAGTTATTCTATATTCCCTTAAAATGAAATTTTTGATTTTGTCATACTGATCTAAATCTTCTTCCGACAACATAGCATTAATACCTTTAGCACGACCCTTTAAACACTGTAAAATAATTTTCCCTTCGTACTGTTCGGGTACTTCATAAAGCTTGAACATCCTTTCTGCATGATGGAAAAAGAAAGGCCATTCTTCTGCTTGTTCTGGGGATCTAAAATTACCCCTTTCATTATATTTAAATAACCTAGAAATGTGTTTCCTAATTTATCTCGCCCATATTCTACCGTGCTTAATGAGTTGCCCTCATATTCCCTTTCTTTTATTTCTAATTCACGCATTTTAATTTCATGCTCACGTTCTCTTTGTTCTGCTTTGGCTTTTCTCTTTCTATCCGATCGGAAATTATTGTATTTATTAATTCTCGAACAAATGATTCTTCAAAATGTTTAGATTGTGTAATCAAATTTTTAAATCTATAACTTTCGCGTCCGGAGGAATCTGTTCTCCTAACTCACTAGCCAATATTAACAGATCCTCCTTTCGAGCTTTACCCAAGAATGCAAAGGCCATTTTAACAACTAATGTTATCGCAAATTACCAAACTTAAGTATCAACTATTCAAAGCAAAACATTTAAATCACACAAATCACCTTTCATTTGTTTAATCTATAAAATACTTTCGTTTACTTAATGTACCAAAAAAAAAAAATTTAAGAAATTTATTCTAATAATAAATTTTAAATTTTATAGTTTCAATTTTCATTTCAACACACTGTAATATACTTAATACACACGATAATATACTATAATATGTATAAAACTTCAATTACATAATACCCATTAATGAATGAAAACAATTCAAAACAAGCTAAAAAATATACATATACGAATCATACTCCCAGTTTAGGTATTTCAATTTAAATAAATCTTTATCACAGAAGATCATTGAACATATAACCACTTAAATCAATAAAATGCTAAAATAATTTTTAGTAACATGCATTTATATCTTTATCATTATTAATATATGTAATTTTACCTTAAAATAATATGAATCAGAGTTACCGAAACAACCAAAAACTATTATTCATTGCAAGCACAATTACTCTTAAAATATAAAATAATTCAAAATTTCCTCTCATAAATGCTTCCCAATCTTGGTTTTGATACAAAATTTAAAATCTAAACTTAGTTACTTTACATAAATACTAAATACAATCATAGTGAATAATAAATATACCTAATAACATTGAATAATTCTGTGAAAATGCAATTTTTAATAATGCAAAACAATACTCAGTAAAAAGCATTTAAACTTTCTTGAAATAGTTTCTTATTCCATAAACTTTTATCATTTACATAATGAACAACAAAATGATAATGAAAATTCAAAGCAAAAACATTTATATCCTACTATATCACATTAACACATTACACCAAACATACGTTTCTACAATTTACTATTCAATAATACAGTATCTTTTAAATTAATGCACATAACTCAAGAAATTGACAATTAGCAACAACATTATTATTCGACATAAATTTGTTTTAATAAACAGATTATTCCAAAAATATTTTTTTTTTCTAATAAATCAAAATTATATATATATACATATATATATTTTTTTTTAGTAATATCACCAGTTAGAGAAAACTTTTCTGAATATTAATGAACAAATGTCAATAACCAATATTATTTCGAACCAATATCGAACTTTTAAACATTTTCTCAATTAAATTAAACATTATACATATTTGTTTTTATCTTGATATTTTGAATATTTAAACATTTTTTTCATTTATTACATTTACTTCTTAAACAAAACCCTACAAAGAAATTTACGAAAATTCTAAAACAAAATTTCCTTTAAATCATACATAATTAAAACATATATTGGCTCTTAATGGAAGGAGAAGCAATCAAAATATACAGACTCACGATTTTGTAGGTATTTTTCCATCATTAGGATCTCATCATTTTGTATTAATCCGGAATACATCCTGTCGACTGCGCCAATGTGATTGGTTTCCCCTGTTGTTTCCAAGATCGCTCATTGATAACAAAAGATCCGATTTTTAAGATATATTTATTTACATTAACACACATAACACTAATTTATAGACAAAGACATAACTTTAGTGGATTAATTTTACATTCGAAATTTTCATCGCCTGGAAGCGGTACTTCCGCTACCACTCGTCGTGGCATACCCGTACTGTCTCTCTCTTTTCGACAAGCTTGCCCTATTTCTCAAGTGTCTTACCACTTAACGAACTCGAGGGCTCCCGTCCGCTAAGTGTTTGATCTTCACAGAATTCATTATATTTTCTTCATGTTTTCAAAGTAAAAATTTATGTAATTTCTTCAAAAATATTTCTTCTTCGAAGAACTATAAGGATAAACGGAAGTCAATTTATCGAAAACAATTTGCAAACAAACTAAATTTAGCCATCTGATATTTTATAATATAATCTGGTTCATAAGTCGAGGTGATTAAATATATACGAATATGATTATTTCAAAATCACAATTAAAACAAATATATTATAAAACACCGTTTTTAAATAATACATATTAGGTATGTTTAATTTTAAATTCACATGTGTGAAAATATTGAAGTATTCATTTTTCTCACAATTATTTAACTAATCAAGGAGTGCGTTAAAAGATTTGCAGTGTATTTTTGTATATATTATAAGCGGTCCTCAGTATTTTCAGCATAAATCAAAAATTGAATCAAATATGAAAAAAATATTTGCGATATTACCTTTTTTAAAAAAATAAATCGACTAAAAATTTATAAAAATAAAAATTTCCTTCTAAATTTGCCTAAAATATAATAAGTAGTAGTAATTAATATTGAAAAAAGTATATGACTTTTCCTTATGCTCTATTTATCAATTTAATTAAAAAAATAACTGAAAATATAATTTGTAGTAATTTATTTATTTATATTTCTCCATTTAGAATAGAAGTGTTTTTTCAAAAACAACTTTCTTTGAAGCATAAGACATTTTTGTCACTGCGTTTTTTCCAAAAGCCACTCATTTTTAGCTATAGGATATTTTGGACATTGTAATTATATTTAATATATGACTGTGACTTCTTAAGCAATTATATTAAATTTTATCTTGTGGTAAACGATGTACTCTCGGTTTACAGAAGATACATTTTGATTTCAGATAATTACAGTAAGTAAGCCAAATTAGAGAGAGAGCGAGAGAGAGAAAAGAAGTCATTGCCATCTTTTACCTTGTAAATAATGGAAAAAAAAAACACAGAATTTTTTGGCAGCGATTCAGATATTTTTATTCAATTTTTCTCTTCTTCACGGTAATTATATTTGTCTCGTATATTATAATCCATCGCTTGCTTTTCGAATAACTTTATTTCTTTTTCTAGTATTTTTGATAAAGGTATAAAAAACGATAATTAATAACCTGCACGAAGAAAATGCTATTACTTTCCTCATTCGAACAAAATTTTTTTCACCTAGTTACACTCTATCTTTCCTCGATCACATTCTCAACCGATATTCTGGCTTCTTTTGGAATGTTTCTAGTTTTGCGTTCCATTTCAGGAATTGCTTCTCTTGTAATTTAGAAGTAATAAAACCGAAAAGAAACGAAAAGGAAAAGTTTTCCATGGAAATATTTTGAATATCGTTTGCGCTAGTTCTCTGTGCTTTTCTGTGTCCACTGCTCTACTTTACTTATAGGAGGGTGGGGAAAAGGGAGAAAGTTGCAATTCGGCTATCAGCTGTTTTTGTGGGAGTGACATTTAAATAGTTATTGGGCGATTTAGAGTCATTTTTATTACAGGAAGAGGTAGAGATGATGCATATATAAATAAATTTAAATTTGATAGTTCAAATTTTTGTTGAAAAGTGATTTAGATCAAGTTTTCTTTCTTTTCCTTATTTCTGTGATCTAAATACCAGTTCGATCTAGTTTTTATCAATTTATTATAGCTATGTCTATATGTTTGAAAGTTTATCTACATGGGCTGCTTAAAAAAGGTTAGCTTTAAATTATTTTTTATATCCCCATATGGGATCAATAAAAATAAAATCCTGTGTTATTAGTTTGGTTTTGGGAAAAAAAAATTATAGAGTAAATCTGGCAAATTATTTCACTGTCGTAAAAAAAATACCGTTTAAGTCTTAAAATCTCATAAAATGGTATGATACTTTAAAATTTTCTATTTAGCTCTGAATATTATAAATTAAAAAAAAAATATATCAATAAATTTTCGTTTCTGAATAAAATAAAAATAATTAATCATATATGAAAATATTTCAGTCATGATAAACAATTAATTATTACTAATATTATTTTTTACAAAGCGGGTAGTGGATTTCTAACCCTTTACCATAACAAGCCCGGAAACTGTTACTCATTTATCGTTACCCGGTGGTCACTTATGAACCAAGTCAAGGAGGCGAGGAGCAACTTCCCACGGCATACCACAGCGAACCCGTTTATAGGATGAGACACATTCATAGATCATAACAAAAGAAAGGACAGAGAAACTTAGATAGAAAGTAACATCCCTGCCCGAACAGGATATCGTGATAGCTTAGGAGATAGGAACGCTAACCACTTAGCCTTCGGTCAGCGATTATTACGAATATAAAAGGTACTAATATGTTTGTAGAATATGGGTTAAACAACAAATATTTTATTTGAAATTTAGCCGAGCCTAATTTTTAGCTCTGAACGATATACTATAATACTTAGCTGTAGAAAAGCACTATTTGTAGTCATACGTAATTTGCCAAACTGTATGTAGACCTTAGCGACAGATTAAAATACCCTTCTGCTGCTAAATACTTTGTATGAGCTCAATTGATAAATGCAGGTCAAAGTATAGTACTTCTAATGCTTATGCCTGAAATAGGATTTGTGACATTTATAAACTCTTGCTGCCAATATCACAATATATTTTGTAGCATTCCACTGTATGACGACTAATGAGGATTTCTATATATTCTGTATATGATTGATGAAGATATTATATATATTGGAAATGTTTTTGTCTTTTTCACAAGTTAAGTTGGCAATATGGTATACGCTGCTCCACTTTTCCAACTGAAGTCTAATTTGGTGTGGAGTCCTCAGTACACACATGCCATAGATACTCATTTATAGGGTAGGCATACATTCACAACCCATTCATAAAGAAAAGAATAAAAACAGGAGAGATAAAGATAAGGTACATCCATGTCTGAACCGGGATTCCGACCCAGGACCACCCTATCCGCATTCAGGCACGTTGATCATTAGAAAGGGTGGGTGGCATTGGAAATGATGATTGTGTTAAAACGAGTCAGTTGTAATTTTTTTTAATATTACACGAATATTTATGCGAAATTTTATATATTTAACATAATATTTTCCATATTTTTATATACCAAACTAATATAATGTTAATTCCTACCCATCTGTATTATTAATAATTTTTTTATAAACCTTACAAAATAGAAACAAAATTAGTTAAAGATTTTGTTAGATAAAAATTTTTAATTGAAATATGAGAGAAACAAAATTAGATAAATACTTTGTTTGGTACTTGGTTTAAAAAATATTTTATTTACTATTGATCTAATAAATGGTCACAAAGTGGTTGGATCTTATCACTGAATTAAGTTTTCTATCTAATTATTTCGAATCGATGAATGGCAATAAGGAAGCTTCCCTTTTATTTCGCGGGATCTAATAACAAAAGCAGATTATTTACCAAAAATGCGACGCTAAAAAGAATTTAAACTGTGAAATGATGCTTCTGAGGGAGGCAGTCAAAGTCTGGGAGCCTTTTTCTGGGTCCCTGCTTCTAAATTGCGAAGACCCAGGTACTTTCGGGGCAACAAAGGGGCACACACTGGGTGCCCCACCTTATCAGTTACTATCATAACCGCCTCCACTTTTAAGTGCTGAAAAGTGGAAATCCTAGTAGTAGCTGGACATTAAAAAATAATGATAATTTAAACCAAATCTTGATTTATCATTATAGATAACTGCATTTAATTGATCCGTTGTCCATTTTTCGACAAAATGAGGGCGTTTGCATCTGCAGAATTCTTCACAAATGGTTCATTACTGTTTTACATGTGATGTATTACTTCATCTATTAAGTCAGAAGATCTGTTTACAAATGGTTGTTAACTTCAGATACTTGAATAGGACTCTGATACAAATTGTTGTTGCACCAGCATGCTTTCCTGTACCCAGCCCTGTATTGGGCTCTACCAGTTGGATAGAAGCAGTCGGGTGGAGTCTTTGAAGCCAGGACCAAGAAGAAGAACCCCAATACTCAGCCTGCCACCCCCAAAGATACCATTTCACACGGAGGACTTTGCTACCACGCGCAGTTTTAAAGTGCCCCAGCCGCTATTAGCGAACACGACGGATCTTCGGCTAAACGCTGATTCGAACTCACTACTTTCTGATAATGAGAGTGAAGCCTTAACCAACAAAATCATCGTGGCCCTAATTGTTATAAATTATTAGGCTAGGAGAAAGCATATGGGATCAAAGTATATTAATTAAGCGAAAGTGAGTTAATCATAGCATTTCTGTCGTGTTTAGTGTCCTGAGTTTGTCATATTGAAAGACCTCATACATGTGGTGAGAGTGTATGCTCGGAAATTAACTGTATCTTTTAATTAGTTATAGATCTTACAGTTCATTGCGGTGCCAGTTTAATAAATTGATAATTTATTAAAATGGATTTGATACTTTTATGTAAAAGAATTCTTATTTTTTTTAGTTGTTACCTTTTCGATATAACTATAATAAAAATAAAAATTTTGAATTCGAAACTAAATGGATCGAATTGTTTGCTTTAATATAGACTGCATGGATTACGAAAATGTTTTGTTTGTCAAGAAACGCTCACGCATTTCAAAAGAGATCAAATTTAGAAAGTTACTTAACAACTATTTAAGCTAATTTGGATGTAAATATGTTTACCTCCAAATGAAGTAACGGGAGCAAGATAGTTAAAGAATTACAGAGTGCACGAAAATATTTGTTCTGTATTGGGAGATCTCTCAACAATTTTGATTATGCAAGTTTTAGTGTTAGTCAAAGAGTTGACTAAAAAGGCAAACAAATCATGGTAAATACATTAAAAATTGTGTTTCATAAATGCATCTGAAATCTATTATGGGATTTTGAGAACAAGTCAGAAATTCTTAAGAACTTAGAGTTACAACTGGTAATAAAATATTAAAAGTTTGAACAGATAATATATTTTCGAATGCATGACACGTATCCTCACCAGCAAGTCCCAGATCTTAAACTGAATCACAAATAAAAAAAAACTTCCCATAGTCAAGATATTTCATGTTAAATAGCCAAAAATTATGACTGACATGACAAACGGTTTTATTTCTAATTTCAAGGAAGAAATCATATTATACAGAAGAACTTCAATTATCCAAATCAATTGACTCTATACCCCAAATTTGGTTAGTTGGATTTTTCGAAAAAGAGTCTATTTTAATAAATCATTATATATAGAAAAAGGTAGGAAAAAACCATATATTTTTAAATAAAAAGAATTTAATAAAAAGGTTAGGCATTTACATGTTAAGGTACTGACAAATACTGTACATTAATGCAATATGCATTTGCAGTGCTGTAAATGAAAGTCATTGCTCGCTGAACAAGTCGATCAGAGTAAGATGTTTCACAGCCATCATCCGCTTTTGAGCAGCCAAGTTACGCATCCTCTAGACAGTAATAACTTGCATGTGATCATACTCAGGTTGACGCTCCATACATTTTAAAATAGTGTGAAAATTGACAAATTTTTCATTAGCTGATGGTCCCATGTCTGCTTCAACTTGGACATTAAGGTCATCTTCTTGCTCGACATTTTCAATATTTTTACCACCATTTGCAATTTTATATCCAGTCTCTGACTCATAATCCATTCTCCTATATCTTCAGAACTAAATTCTATACATTCAGGAATTTTCAAAAGAATATTTTTGAATTCCTCAGAAGACATGCCATTCTAATCTTTTTTCTTTTCTTACCTTTACTTTTCTTGAGCCTTTTCCTCTTTTCATTTTCCGTCCCTTCTTCAGTCTAATTTAGTTTTCTGAAATTCTGGGAGTGATTCGGATAATCAAAGATTCTGATAGATGGAGTTCGAATAACTAGAGATCTACACTATTTGCTTACTATTGAATCGATCATCTGATAATATATTGTCTGAAGGTATTTCAAGGAATATGTTTCGTTGCTATGGAATGGAAAATCAAAGTTGTCAAACCATGAACTTTATAATGAATTGATAATAACCAAGTTTTGTTTGAAATTAAGGAGTGTAACTAAGTTGACTCACCCAAAACTTTCAAAAGGATGCAAAATCACCAGTCTTATTAAATGTGTATTTTATAATACTTTTAAATAGCTTAATATAAAATTAGCGCTTTAAATTTTTCAGTAAATAAAAATATTATCATGTCAATGGTTTTATTAAATACTTTAAATTAGTTTAAATCCCTTTTTGAAACCATGGTGATCTTTGATACTTTTACTAAAAAGTTTACTGACCACATTGTGTTTAAGATTTTGCCTGCAATTTTTAATCGTATGTAATTGCGATTTTTGGAAAATTACAGTTCTACGCTACATTTTGTTGTCAAGTATGACACGAACGTTTGAAGCCATTTTTCAATACGATATTTTTGCGGTACTTTTAGAAAGGTTGTTTCAAAGACATGAAATAAACAGAAGTGATTTCATGATTAGTGTAATTTTCAGATGAAGCTCTAATGCAATAAGGTAATTAAGATGACATTTTATGTATTTGGTTGTTTGATTTAAGGTTATTTTTTTTGATTTTACTCAAAATCGATTTAGATCCTTTGTATTTATTTATAAAATAATTATACATGCCTTTTTGTATTTAGCATGCCGCTATGAATAGCATATGTAAGTGAGGCATCCTGGATACAAAAGATAAAAAAGTTTTGTATCCAATAAGCAAAATTACTAGGATTTAATTCCATACAACTATAATTTTGAAAGGTTATAAATGTCTAGTCACGATAGGACAAATTGTATTATTAGATAAATTAATTAAAGTGCTTTTAAAATTTAATTAAGATTTATTTTAGCAATTGAGAAATCTTAAATAATCAGACTAATGAGAAGCGAAAATAAATATTAAAAAAAAAAATAAATAAAAAAACTAGACTGTTGTTATACATTTCTCAACTAATGAGTCTATCACAATGAAAAATTCTAAAATAGATGTAATCGGTTTCGGAAATAGTTGAAATCACTCAAGCAGTTGACTATAATTGTTTCTGTCAATCATTAGGTTGCAATTAGAAATTCAAAAATTTATTCTGCTGCTAAATTAATAGAAAAATTTGATGCGGAACTAAAATAGAGCATATAAAGTGAATATTGCAAATGTATTTGGTTAAAACCCTTTAAGTGTATAATTTCTATTGTATTAAAAAACCATAATCCGTCTCTTTTTTTATCGACAAATCGAAACTTTAAGAAAAAAATTTGCGTTTAAAATTTTAATACAGAATTATTAAATGTAGTTAAAATGAATGATATTAAAATATTTTTATATATATTCAGAGCTGGTAATGTAAATGGATTTCTTTATTGCATAAGAAATGCAATGAAATATTTGTTATTAAAATAAGAGTTTATGATCATATTTTCTTGACTCATTGAGGATAATATCAGTTGTAACAGATCTATATTAACTCTACGGACAAGAGGTGGCGCTACTGTCCAATAGAATGAACTTATCAAATATTCAATATCCAATAAGAAATTGAGATAGATAGAATAGAAGAGAGACGTCAAGAAAGGAAATCGAATTATCCGGTTCATAAATAACTTTATTATTTGTAATGTACTAGTAATGCATAACCTTTTGTTTGTTATTATTAAGTATTTTCTTTTGTAATTGTTTCAATCATGTGTGTAATGTCGTAAAAAATGTTTTGCTTTGTAATATTCTAACTTTCATTTTTTCTTACGCCCCAATTACAAGCAATAATGTTAGTAAAATTACAAGTAATAATTTTGAAATTTCTTACAAATATATACATCTATTATTAGATCTATATTTCTTATTTTAAATAAAAGCATTGTTAAAGATATATAACCTTATTTATTCTCAAGCAGTGTTTATCAAAATTCTACAACCAAAAATGTTATGTTGATACACAATACAAAGTAGTGAAAGTCTATATAAAACAATCTTCTCTTAAAATTTATGGCCACACACACTTTCAGTGCCAACAAAGACGTGTAATTTTCTTAAGAAACTTCTATTTTATTGACAGAATCATAATTCTGTGGAGCTATGAAGCATATATTTAATAGATAACTTTGTTCGAAACTATGGAAGTATTTTTATTTGTGCTTTTCATAAAGAGGATATTTTAATCCAAACATATATATATATATGTATATATATATATATATATATAAATAATTTTCATTTTCTAGTAGAAATTTTATGATAACGATGATTTTTAGCTGTGAATTTTAAAAAAACTGTTAAAAGTAAAATACATTTTTTTATGGTTATTTCCGTTAAAAGTATTTTCACTTTATAAATTCATGTCACCCAAAGCTTTTGTTAAATAAGTGATGGAGCGAGACGGAGTGCTAGATTACAATCTTAAGTTTCATAATGGTGCTAACCAGAGAAAAGATTAAATCTCTGATTCAGACCACTTAATCTTTTTTTTTTTCAAAAAGGTCTACATTTAGTACACTATCGATTTTTAATCGACAAAATATAATTCATGTATAACGTGCTAAATATTTCTCGAAGTCTTGGAAAGTTTTCAAGTAAAGTTAAAAGAGTTGAATGTGAATTAATTTTTCAATCTTTCTTTAAGATTATATTGCGCTTTCTACATAAACTAAAACAAAACATTTACTTTATAATATTAAAATGATTTTAAGTATATAGAAAAGATCCAAACGCTCAAAGGATGCATGATTTTTAATTACATTCCGAAGTATCTTTTAGATACTTTTGCATGTTAGAATCCATATAACATTAGCATATCTTAAATAATTTTCTTATTCCATTAACAAAAAACAATTAAATGAAACTGATAAACTGTTGAAGATATGAAAAGGAATGTAATATTTTAATCTGCTTAGGAAACGTTTAAAATATGCTGAAAAAATAAATAAAAATATGTACATTTTTTTCAAGTTTTCCAAAATTTATTAACTATTACTTTAAAAATTTTAGTTTTGTTTTGAAGGTATGAATTTTTTAAAGTTTATTATTTATTACCTACATTATACTAAAATTAATTTTTTTATTGATTTGGAATCTTATGGTGTGTGTTATACGTTCAAATATAGGTAATATCTTTTAAATTATATTCTAAATACATTTATAATAATAAAAAAATTATTTATTTTATAAAGTTGAACACAATTAGTAGTATATAATATAGAATATTATGAACTCTAATTAACTTGTTGTGACGCAATATCTTTCTGCTAACATGATGTATAATATATATGTACTAACGTAATTAGAACCTGAAAAATGTGTAATTTATGCTGCTTTCATCGCCGAGATGGCAGCCGAATGGTTAGCGCTCATGCCTTCGGTTCAACAGCTCGTGGGTTCGAATCCCACCTTGGGCATGGTTGTTTGTAGTGGTTCGGAATCCGCTTGAAACCGTAGGTCCCGGTCTAATTAGCCCTCTAGTGCAAAAAATGACCGTTGAGCGACAAACAAACCAAACCTGCTGATTTCATCACTTGATTATGGTTTAAAATTATATAGTACGGCTATTTTAAGCTATTTCGAGTTATTAGAAGTAAGCAAATGAAAGTTACTAAGAAACATTTTCTATGTCTTTATCAATACAATTCTTTTTAAATTTATTCTAAGAAACGCTAAAATAATGTTTGAAGCATAGTTATGATTCATAAAATGGGCGAAAAGAAATAAATATTCAAATTTGCTTATAAACTATCTTAATGCTTTTCGAAAATTGATTTTAAATTTTAACATAAAAAAAGTAAATCATAAAAAAATGCAGTCAGACATGCATTAAGTCTGTCACATCAGCTCAGTGATGCCTACACCGATTAACTGGTCATAATGTATTCACGTAATGGAGGATCTGGAGCTGAGGCCAATAGAATCAACTCCAATCTCCTTCCACGTTTTCTTTTATTGCTTTGTAAATGATACTTTGGATCATAATCAGCCCAATTCAATTCGAACTCTCGCTCTCGATCACGTGGCGTGGGCTGCGAAAGAATTCTAATGGATAATATTATTTTCTTTGAATTGCAAGAGGAGAAAGTTTACTTCCCAAGGTTGCATCACTTTTCAGTCCCATTGTGTTTTAAATGTACCCTTTTGCCTTTTGTCTTGGCCGTTTCACCTCAGTTGCTGCTGGTTATGTCGGGCAGACTAGGCACACAGTCTCTGCGTTCGTTTCGAAAAATGGTATTCCCAGACGATATCTGCTTTTGTTTCTGGATTTGAATAATGGCTTCAATTAGCCTTTGTAGTACGACAAACGATCGGGCTGTGAAACTGCCTAGCATCGCAGATCCAATCAACGTCGTTTTCATTCGCCTCATTTCCCATTCTAGTGGAACACATTTCGACATTGTGGTAGTTGAAGAATACTTTCTAATGATTCTCAGTTACACCATCTTTAAATAAAGCGATTTCCTCATTCACAATCATTATCTGTTTTAATAATGTATAAAATACACTTTAATAATTATGCGTTCAGTTACGAATTAGGCTTATTTTTTAATGAAAATGTATTTATATGAAAAATTTGATTAAATTAAAAATAAATGTATATAAAATTTTAAATTCAAATATTACCAAGTATACACATTATAAATACTTCCTCCCTTTTAAATTTGCTGTCAATTGTAAAGGAATAATCCGTCTAAAATACTTTGATGGTATAATTTCTCTTCATATAAATAAGAATTATTTCACTTATAAGAAAAATTGATAACTAACTAAGGAATTATTCAACAGTGAAAGAATCGTTTCATTATTTATACATCATTTTCCTTTTATTTATAAAATTACTAAACTTAATGAGACAACCGTTTATAAACCGTTATTTTACGAGATATATTTAAAAACATTATTTAATAACTTGATTTTACAACTTAAATATTTTAACTGCAACTTTTAGGCACTGTCATCTTTTTGTATGCTTTAGGAATTTATAAAATTCAAATTAGTTACGATAAAAATCTTCCTAGCAAATTATGGATTTGAATCCAGCCTACTATTTCTGATAACGTGATAATGTTAATAATGATTTCTTATTTGAAACCCCATGCAAAAACTATTTACTATAAAAGTGCATTTCTTTTAAAACCATTATTTTATTTTTTATTGATTTCAACACTAATCTGGAGAGAATTGTGTTAGATATGCCTTTAACTATATTTGTTTTTCAAACACAAACTCCTATTATAGAATACAGTAAATTTAAGTATTGCGTATCAATACAGCTGTTTGACGTTATTATGATCTACCCTGAAATCAAAGTTTATTTCTTACTGAAATCATTTGAAGAAAACAAAAATATTAATTCTTTAAGTTTACTTTGCAGCAAATTCCTTAGCGAAAAACTCCTATCTAATAATTGTAAAATTTCATTCGACAATTACTAGATAGGAGCTTTTCTTGCGATATTGAATTCTGAGAGAGACAGGGAAAAAATCATTAGAAGCAGAACAAAAAATTCGAATAAAAGGAAAAAAATTGATAAACTCGCACAAATAAGTATTAAATAAATAAAACTATACACATTTTTCTTAAGTTTTCTTTTATACTTTAAAAAACCTAAATGCAAACGATTTATTTTATTAACAATTTATAAGTAATAATACAAAATCAACAAAATTTTATAAAAATGATAAAAATCATAAATTTTATGTAATTAATGATCAGTCAAGCCAGTAATAATCTTAAAAACCTTAAATCATTTGTTTAATAAATATTCAGATTTTAAAGCGCAACATATATTTATAAAAAGACTTATAAATTTGGAAGTCATTGAATTTCAATTTTATAATTGATTATAATGATCGAAAGTTAGATTCTTGTACCAAGAGAATCGTCTCAGATTTATTTCATAAAAATACCTTCTTTGAGAGAAAATTAGGTCAACCCCAAATGAGGCGACAGCAGCGTAAATACGGCGTTTGGTAACCACAGGAAAACGTGTAGATTAACAAATTCCAAAATGGTATCATTAACAGTCACGAATGACCACAAAAAAACTGCATTTAAAATATATTATAAATTTCCGGGCGGCGATACTTTTAATCTTTTACCTTGATGTTTTTTAGAAACCTATTAGATAAATAGGACAGTTTATCAGCAAAATTTCAAAAACTCAATTGTTTTGTAGCTATGTGCATTCAAAATACAAAAAAATAATTAAAATGTTTAATGCCTTTTAGGAAAGTTGAATTATTTTTACAGCAGCAGTGTATCTAATAATTAATTTTCAACACTCAGTTTCGAAGGTAATTTAAAGTAATTTATACAAAAATAATTAATCAAAGCAACACTTGTATTAAATCAAAGTAATTTATAAAAAATTATCATAGAGAGAGAGAGAGAGTAATTTTTAATTTAAATATTTCTGTTTAATTATATAGTTGTTGTCGTTGATGTCTTGTGCCAACTAAGCTGGCACCATGGGGTGTGCTGCTCCACTTTTCCTACTGAACCGTAATTTGGGGTGGAGTCTGACTTCCTCACATGTATAGGGTAAGCAATCATTCACAACCCATTCATACAAAAAAAAAAAGAACAACGATACGATAGGCAGGGGAGAAAGAACATCCATGTCCGAATAGAGATTCGAACCCAGGACCTCCCTATCTACATCAGGTACGATGACCACTAGAGAGGGTGTGCGGCTACATGCGTAGGTAATAGTACAATTTGAAACACGAGTTTGAAATGTATTTTACTTTTTATTATATAAAATTAATTTAATAATAATCAATAAATAAAAGTATGACATAATAAATAAAATTATAGTAAATGTATCAATACCATCAATTAATATGGGTAAATAAATATAATATACAGTAGCATAACTATAAAAGATTATATATTTGAGTTCACTTTCTATTTATATGGCTAAAATTATTTCATGCAGCTAATGTTATTTATGCATGTGTATGAACCACAGACAAACCTCTCGTAATTCTTACGTATATTTTTATAAATTTGACGTGATTTCTGAAAAGTTATTAATTGATAATGATATATATTTATACACAATTTTCTTATTATTTAAAAAATACGATTGATTGATTTAATTTGGCTGTCTCTCTAAGGTTACGTTTAAAATGCATACTAAATCAAGACAAACAACAAGCAATGGGTTTAACCTGTCTAGAAGTAAAACAGTGGTCTTTTGAGGGAAAGATTTAGGGTTGGATCACAGATTATATATATATATATATATATATATATATATATATATATATATATATATATATATATATATATATATATATATATATATATATATATATATATATATATATATATATATATATATATATATATATATGTTGAATAACGGGTAGACTTTGTGCACCTGCCTTCTGCTTTGCTTGAATGTTGAAAGGAGGTGCTAAAATGTCTTTCAAGAGACTTTCAAGCACCCAACCCGCATCCCCTGAATATTAAAATATCTTACAAGTATAAACCATAAGACATTACCCGCTACATCACGATGTTAAAACATCACACGATAAGTGGGGTGTTAATTGAACTCATAGACTTCTGATTGGCCAGGTGCTAACAATCTACACTCCAATTTAGTAAAAACAAGACTAAAAATATCTGTCTAAAAGTTGTGATTAGCAAAAAAACTCACATTCTAAATTGTAACTTAATTCCATTTTATCACTACCAGAAATGGAGTTATTTATAAACGAAATAGTGAAAAGATTAGAAATACTTCAAAACGAAACGCTACTTCAAATCGAACACAAATAATTTCATACTTGTTTGCGGCTAATTGAAATTAGACTAATGTATCACAATGATTACAATGACTTCTACTTTATAAGAACCCAAGTGCCTCGTAACAATTGATTTTATGAAGCCGATGGGCATAATAAAAAAGTGCTTATGTATCTTTTTAAAATGAATTATCGATTTACTTTTTACACATTTATGACACACAGTTGATAAATTATATCTAATTTTTGAATTTTATAGCACATTTTACGTAAAACTACGTTGTGATTCTGTTAATATTTATAGAAATGGAATATAGAAAAACCTAGCAGTTCTTAATGAATACAAAAAAGGGTAAACATATGTATTTATATTTTATCTATGAGATAAAGTTAATTTACCTAAAAATTTGTTTTGGTTAACACAGATGAAATAAATGCTTATACTTACTTTTCTTATTTTTTAAAATTTTTGTCGACTGATTTAGTGACCGACATCGATGATTCTGAAAGACTGATTTTAAAATGTGTTTCTTTCGAGATAAAATGCATCGTGGGAGGATAATTTTATTATACAGTATTTTTTGTCTTAGAACAGAATACTGTTTACATTTAGTAGCGACAATTAAACTGAAATGTATAAATATAGAAACTCAGAAAAAATTAATAGATAATATTTTTTAATTTGTTTTAAATAATTTTAAAGAAATAAAGTTGAAAAAAATATAAAGTAAATGTCTGTAATTGCTGGTATTTATTATTATTTTTTTCTAGTTGCTACAAAGTATAAATTACAAAATCTGAAATGAAGTTTACAAGTTTTGGATACTATTCTCCAAATCTTAACAATATTTAAGTTATATATTTGCTTTAAAAATGTAATTGAAGCTTCATTTTTGTTATAAGCTTTATTTAACTATACTTTTATTTAAAACAAAAAAAGAAAAATGATAAAAAAATATTTTAACCTCAGCTACAGAAATTCAAAGATATAAATTTTTTCCAAAAGATAATTTATAATGTAACAGACCGATATTAACAATATTGACAGTAGATGGCGCTGCTGCCCAATAGACTTACAAACAACTTCGAATGAGATGAGCAGAGTGATGTGAGAAATGGCAAGGAAGAACCATCCGGTTCCTAAATACGTTTTTTTTGTACCACCCTGGTACTATGTAACCTTGATTTTATTTTATAATTATTAAGTGTTTTCTTTTTGTATCTAATCTTAATTATGTGTAATGTAATAAATGTTTGTTTTGTTTTAACTTCCATTTTCTTACGTCGCTACAATAAAATATTTGTTAAAACTATAGTAATATATTTTCAATATTGTTCAGATCAATTCTATTGCGTTTTATTATTTTATTATCTACAAATAAGGATTCATTTGCTAACTTATAGTTCATTAAAATAATTTCCTTTAATTATACTCCGTAAAAAACTCTCTCAAAAAAATTTTAGCACTCTTTTAACATATTTGTTGAGAACTTAGCTTTGTTTTAAAAATAATATAGATGGATGTTAATATTTTTATATGTTTCGTATAAGAATTTCTGTTTATTTAGTATTTCAAAATTCATTTTGTTACTATCAATTGCTAACTAAAACATATTCTGTTGCTTTGAAATTTTATCTGCTAAGTGGGTAAATAATAACACCGGAAGTTTTCTTCATTGGTACTGAAAAGTCAAAGGAAATATACACAAAACAGATGAGTGAAAACACAAACTTTTCTCAAATTTATGTGCATTTTTCAAAGTTATTGTGTACGAATAGTTTGATATAAATATAATAATATATGATGTATATAATATAGATATATGATATAGTGAATGATAATATATTATATAGACATAAAAATATTTTTATGTAAAAAATAAATATAAATGAAAATTGCTCATCGTCTTAGCGAAAAAAAAAGAGTAGAAATTGAAATATTCTGAATTTAAAAAGAATGCTCGAGCTATCAGTGACTGTAGACATATGACTTATTGAAAAAGTATGGTAATTTAAGAAAACGTTGATCAAGGTTAATTTTAAATAAAAATTAAAATTTTATAAATTGCAGCGTCTGATATTTTTGTGCGCTCGTAAGCACTCTGGATGAGATTAAAATTCTGTTGTGTTTATTTATTTATTTTTTGGCAATATTATTAAACATTTTCTATCATACTTAATAAGTCCGATAACCGATAGTTACGATAGAAGTTCACTCCCATCTCTTGTGAATGAATCATACTTAATAGAAAATGACTTATGCATACTGTTTTTCATTAAGGTTGAAGGAAGAATATACAAACTGAACTGCGAAAACATTTAAATAAATAGAAAGTTAAAATAAAACAACTAAAAACAAATATTTGCTTAATTGGACTATATTGATGATAAAGTGTGCCTTTTTTTTTTCCTTTCATTTTACAACTATACTCAACCTTTATTGTCACTTATCCAATTACGTCAGATCACCTTCAGAATGTTGTTGACCGCCAAAAAATCTATAATAAAAGTACTGGATATATTGAATTCCATAAAAACTCCGATGCAATCCAAAATGTTAAGTGTGGTGAAAAGTTAGCAGAAAAGATGGCTTAATCCTAGTATCCGTAATGCGATGGATTTGGCGACATTAAGATTCGGATTATATATTTATATATTGCCCGGATTATATATATATAATTTTGAGGTTTACAATTTTTTTAATTATGAAATGCTCACTTGTGCTGATGGTTATGAATTGCTTGAATTTCGCTATTGGTGACATTTTTTTTAAATCCGTGCCAAACGCGTTACTTATACTAGGATTTTACCGAAAAGATAGTGAACTTATGTAAAAGAAATTGAGATAATACTCACACATTTTAACAACCCTTAACCCAATGATAGTAGCTACTGATGCATCAAATAAACAATTTCAACATTTTGTAGCAGTTGATGCATTGGAATGTATGGTGTATTTGTTAAAATATGATAGAAAGTAAATTATATGTAAGTTATATTAAAATACCTATGCGGAAAAATGAATAAATTATAGATATCTTTAAATTTTCTATGTAAGAATGCAAAATAGAAAATTTCGCAAAAAAAGCTTTTGTTTGAAGTAAAAATTTTACAAAAAACTTCTCAATCTCATATGAATTAATTACATTCTTAAAAATATCGAGTGGAATTTCCCTCAAAAGGAGTGAATTTGTATTCTTTAATTTCTTAAAACTCAACCATTCTTAAAAGATTAAGATTAAATCTTAATAAATCATTGGAGTGAATCCAATTCATTGAATATTTTTTCCTCTTTTAATAACAAGATATATTTGAGATCGTAAAAATGATATAAGCAAATCTGACATTATTCGAATGCTGAAACACATCCGAGTTCTTTAAAACCACATGTTAGAATGAATATTATATTTCTTAAATTATTTCAGGCTATATATTTTATGAGCGAAATGTGTCATTATATATATATATATATATATATATATATATATATATATATATATATATATATATATATATATATATATATATATATATATATATATATTGTGCTGCATATTTCAAATATGTCATATGTAAGAAATATTAAAACATGTTTTCATATTATCTTAAATTAATTATACTACGAGTATTAGCATTTTTCAATACTTTAAGTTTAAAGTTTGATTACCTGAAAAGTTCTACTTTGTAATAAAATATCACTGAATTTAATAAATATATTAAATTGTGCTAACGCTTGCTCTGTCTAGTGGTCAGAGTGCTTGACTGCGTATAGGGAGATCCTGGGTTCGGATCCTGGTTCGGGCATGAATATATTTTATATCTATCCTGTATTTGCCCTTTCTGTGTATGAATGAGGTGTGACTGATTGCCTACCCTATAAACGGGTCTCTATGGCATGTGTGTGTACTGAAGAAGTCGGATTCCACACCAAATATGGTTCAGTTGGAAAAGTGGAGCAGCGCATCCCATATTGTCAGCCTAGCTGGCACAAGACAAA
The DNA here is from genome assembly GCA_030067965.1 of Latrodectus elegans. NCBI lineage: Eukaryota > Metazoa > Arthropoda > Arachnida > Araneae > Theridiidae > Latrodectus > Latrodectus elegans. The sequence continues at coordinate 33,169,524 of CM057818.1, read as the reverse complement.
AAAAAAATTGCATTAACTAATAAATTTTTAAAGTTAAAATTTTGAAACTGAAGTAGCTTATAGATTTACAAAAAAAAAGTATATATTTATATATAAATCAATTAGACTAGCTTCAATCTCTAGTTTTGACATAATGCATGTTTTATCGAGTGCCCAAATAATAATGCAATAAAATTTGTTATTATTTTTATTACTTTCAATTTATTGTTTGAAGGTTAAGCTGATTACTTAACCGGGACATATGCCCCGCACCTCAGGGTCCTCAGTCATGGAAACAGATTTGGGCATTGTAGGATTTGACCCCATGGGGGTCACTGAGAAAGTTTTTGTTTAAAGTAAAAATTTAACACTCCCTCAAAAAAAATTATAAAAAAAGGTTGCATATAAAATTTGGCAATTTATAAATTAAAAACCGTACATTACACACCGATTTCTTTAAATATGAGAGAATTCCTTTAAATATCAATATCAAACCATTTTGCTTTATTAATAATAATATGTTAACTTCTTAGTTAATTCAGTATACATTAAAGCTAATTATAGAAATAAAATTAATTTTTGAAGAATATTTCAATTTGCTCAAGACAATGTTGGTAATATTTTTAATAAATTAAAAAAAGTTACAGTATTTACCTCCAATCAATTACGTTTTACTGGTTAACAAATAAAATTTGCAATATTTTCTTACTCAAGATTATTAATACAATAATATATATATATGGCACACAAGCTTAATTTATTCAATAAGCATTTTGATAAAAGTTAACGCAAATTTCTTTATATTAAGATTGAAATAAATTTGGGAAAATATCTCTAGAATTGAGTCACAGAGCAGTATTCAAAGCAGCTTCAAACCAATTTTCTTAACATATGTAAGATTATTTATTGCCTATTTTCTTTGTGGGAAGAAATATTTATACTTATATTTTGAATTGGTATGTTTTAAGAAAAATATTCAAAGCCTTCATCACTTCCTCATTGCATTCAAACCTAGCGGAAGGGAATTATATATTGAAAAGTCCTTTTTTCATACTCATGAAATGTTCTATGTAAGCAATGACAAGTGAAGGAACAAAAAATGTTTTGTGAAAGTAGGTTACATCGTGATACTCTTTAGATGCTTTCTTTGTCATCCATAAGCCTAAAAAGTCAATGATGATGTCTTGCTGGGACAACACTTTCGGTTTCGCTTAATCCGGAAGATGATCCGACAATCTTTTTGTCTGCTTTTTCGAAAGTTACTTGAAATAACTTGGGGATTATATGCTTTCCCATGTTGAATATACGGAAGAGTGAAACATGTGACAGTATGGTTTCATCGGTTAAATCCCAAAGAATAAGCTTTAATATAAAAAAATTGGAATATTAAATGTTATTGTGCCAATCGGGGTAAGAAACTGGTGTTTTCCCCGATTTCGAATCACTAGGCTTAACACTACATAAGAAAACAATAACAACCAGGTAAATAAAGCGTAATGTCCCCCCCCCTCCGATTTCCTATTGCTCAACAAAACAGTAATAAAAAAACAGTAACTGTAATGAAAATTAATTAAATATTCTATTTAAATTATTTCAGAATTATAAAATTAAAGGAAATAAAGCAACAAAAATAATTACATTTAATAACATCTAGTTAATAAATAAATAAAATAATGAATTTCAGTGATTTAAGATAGAATATTACAAATCATTACTACATAAAAGTAGACAAATCTAGAATAATTCCAAAAAATTGAACGATTCTATAATAATATTAATATATTCCTAATCAAAATTTAAATACTTAACATATAATTCTATGCCTGCGGAAAATAATTAAAATAAAATTCTTATTTTCATTTTTCTTCTGGCTCTCTACATGCACAGCAAAATCCAAAATGAATACAAAAGTCAGAGTTTAATTTCTGGCACGATATCCATAGTGAAATACAAAACGAATATAAAAGACAGGATTGAAATTCCGGCGCTACATCCACAGTGAAAAGCAAAATGAATATGATGGACAGTATTGAAATTCTGGCGCTATATCGACAGCGAAATACAAAACGAATATGAAAGACAGGATTGAAATTTCGGCTCTATATCCGCAGTGAAAAACAAAACGATTATAATGAACAGTATTCAAATTCTCGCGCTATATCTACCGGGAAAAGCGAAACAAATATAATGGATAGTATTGAAATTCCGGCACTATATCCACATTGAAAAGCAAAACAAATATAACGGACAGTAGTGAAATTCCGGCACTATATCCACAGCGAAATTAAAATTGTGAATATAAAAATTCAATATTTATATTCCGAACTAAATCCGAAGTGAAAAAAATAAATATGCAGAACCAGGATTTAAATTGCCGCGCTTTACATCCGATAAAAAAAAATAAATAAAAATAAAAAAAACAATGCAAAAAAAAATACCGAAAAATGCTGTTGCCATAGAAAAGAAGCATATATATAACGTAAAAATGATGTAAAAAAAGAGAAAAAAAATATGAGAAGTAGCAAAAACGGAATTTAGCAACATTATAATAAAAACAAAAACTCAAATTGCCACCACAACAATCAAAACAAAGGGCGCTAGATTTGGCGAGAAATCACTTAGTAGGGGATATCATACTTACATTGCCGTGACATCTGTAGCTTTGGTTGGGCTCGATAGGAGAGCTCAACCAAAAAAGCCTCGAGAAAATTTAACCTGCTCAGATGAGTACATCATATAGGTAACAAATTCGTTGAAAATAGTGACCCAAGATGACATCATCGGTCAGTTCGACATTCTTTAATCATATTTGGTAATGTACATTTTGGAATTTCACAACAGGGGGGGGAGGTGTAACTAATACATTCGTTAAAAAGGGCCATATATATAATAAAAAGGTACAAATTACAAAATACGAAATGCGAATATATATATATATATATATATATATATATATAAGTGGAACTCGCAGTCCACTTCTGTGGGTGTGGGTTCGAATCCAACTTCTGAGTTTAACTGTGGTGAACTACTTAATAGCCAACGTCATTACTTCAAATGCCTACCCTGGAAAGGGCTAGAGAAGCGCAACAAATTCTCCAGTGTGCAAGAGTAAGTCGAAAGACAAAGACGCTATAAGACGTTACATTTGATAGCAGCAAGACGACTGCTTTTCCCCTCTCCATAACTTTAAACTTCATTTCATGCTATTATTACTAGGAGGATTAATTGTAAATATTCCAGAATTTTATATCTTTGTATTTGTAAATATGTGTGAATTAAATATTAGTATAGATAAGAATTAATTAATTAAATTACTCCTTGGCCACTCCCACACGCACGCACACACACACACATATATATACATGTTAGCGTGTTCTGAGTAGGAAATAACAAGTATGAGAATCACCATAAATTAAGATTTTCTTGAGATCTGAAATTCCAACAATATTTTTAAAAAAAAGATGTCACCAAAATAGGAAAATAATTAAAGGTGTTCGTGTGAGGTTTGTTGTGACACATGAATGAAGAGAACGTGATACACTATTTCACTTGTTTACTACATTTCACGAAAAAATATTTTTCAGGGTCCGCCAAACAATTCGGAAACACCTGTGGAAGTTAACTTCATAATTCACTGATTCAGAAATTGATCTCCGTTTCGTTTGGTCACGTCATCGGAGCAAATATCCATACCAAGTATATTTCAAGCTTTTATTTTTAAACAATAAAGGTATCGAGGGAATTTAAGAAAAAAATAGGAGGTCGGAAAATTAAATAATAATCAGACTTAAATTAGACCTTTCCCTTTTATGTGCATTTGAATTTATGGAAGAGGGCACGTATATATATTTGAACGCATATGTACATTTGCATATTAAAAAGAATATGAGGGGATATGAACACACACATACAAATCTACATAATATTTTAATACATAAGTCTATACTACATAAGTGCACATACACAAATCTACAAACTATTATAATGCATAAGTCTATACTAAATAAGTCTACATACATAAGTCTATACGTTAATTTACAAATAATGTTAAATTTAAAATAAACATGCATTTAATCAATTTAGGAAAACCATAATTAGGAAGCTTACGAATAAATAATTTATTCCTTTAATACAGTCATTAAAAATGAAACAAAAATAATTTTTTGACAAGTATAACTCTTCAGAAAACAAAGATAATTTTTTTTATTACAAGATATATTGCAACTATAATTTACTTTGCATATTTTTTCTGCGAATAAAACTTTTTAAAAATATTAGTTATTGTTTTGTTTTTTATCTCTTAATTCTATACAAAATCCATAATTACCTATAAACATATCATAATTTATGTGAGAAAATATTATGTACTTATTATATCTAATTATTTTGAAAATAATTGAAGCAAATTACTTATTCATGATTAATCTTTATTTTGGATTTTATGAAGTAATTATCATAACTTTGCAATTAGTAAAATTTACCGAGTAGAACGAGCTTGTTCTTAATTTTATAGAAAATGCGTTGTTACTAATTTGGTATTCAAATGTAAACTTAGGATTATAGTAAAATAATAATAATTTTTGGTGATTTTCCATTATATTCGGGGTTTTGATAATTACCATAAAGGAAAAGAAAATATAGTAAATTATTGTCATAAATATTTCATTTGCATCAAGTATTGTTTAAAAGTGCTTTCGTTTTCAGAAACTGCTAAAAAACAATACATTTTATTTGTATATATATATATACATATTTTTTTTTTATAAACTAAACTATTATCACTTATTGATTAAACTTATATAAACGCCAATGTTTATTTCTGGCGGAAACTACTTAGCAATCGCATCGGTGATCCATTGCATAAGTATAATCTAACTATACCTTTCTTCTATAAGACAAAATTTAATTTAGCTGTATTTAGTTTTTTTATTTTTATTTATTTTTTTATTTTGAACTTGGCGATTTGTAAACCGTAATGTTTCTCTAAACAGAGAAAATTATCACCAAGAAAATTGTGCACCAACTAGTTCTAACTTGTTCACTATAGTTTATCAAATTTTAATCCATTTTTGTGCAAAGAATTCGATTTAGTACTTATTAAATTTTAAATAAAATTTTGAATTAATAAAATCATCGTATCTGCGTTTTATTATTTTCACTTTTCCATAAGAAACATTTTAATTCTTTAGGATCAAAAGCGGGGGGTATAATGGAGAAGTACTTAATTTTTAATTAAAAAAATGTTTCAGAAAATTGTGTTGGATTTTTTTTTTATCATTCATTGTTTTTTTGTTTTTACTATTCATATTATTTTTGACAATATTTTTAATTGCTCGTATTTTTTTTAGCCGTTCTTACTGAGTTGAAATCAAGTAAAAATTGAAATAATTTGTATTTTATTTTAAAGATGGTAACACTAAGAACTTTTTAGGATAGATAAAACCCAACCGAAATTAAACTAAGAAGCATTTTACTAATAAAACTTTAAAATAATTTTATTAATATATATAATAATAAAAGAATAATTGAATGCATACATTAAAAACTAGTCAATAAAAATAATTAGTATACTTCTGTATTAAACACAATATCCATTGCTTTTTTATTAAAAAAAATTATTGTAAATAATATTAAAAAGTAAATTAATAATTACTCATAATCTTATGCTACCACTGTAAGAAGTAATCCGATTCACAGAAAGGTTGAATAAAATTATGTAATTTTAAATAACAATATCGTTACAAGAATTTAAAATTTTATTTTGGTTTACATTAGTTGTTAAAAATTATAGGCTATTTTTTTTTATTTTTTAAAAAAATGTATTTAAAAAATGTATAATTTAAGTCTTAGATTTTTCTTAATAGATGGCAGCACTGAATAAATTCATTTTTGTTAGGATTTAATTTAATATATTTGGAAATTATTAAAAAAATAGCATGTAATTATTTTAAAATAAATCTATAAAAAATTTAGTTTTAAAAAATTAGTTTAAATTTTAAAAAATTAGATATAAAATAATATATATGATAAAATTTAATAAATATTTATTAAATAGGAAATAGTGGTACAAAATTACATTTTAATAGGTTGATAAAAATTTAAAAAATATCAGATTCAAATACTTTATTTATGAGTGAATATTTATTTTTCAATAAAAATTTTGAAGCTTTAGGCAGCGAATATCAGTTTTACAAACATAATATTTTGACGAAACATTTTCAGAAACAAATGTGTAAATATATAACTTGCAAATTTGCAAGTCCAACGGTCAACTGTCCAATCTTTAAATTTTAATTTATTTGACTATTATTTTTTAAGTATGTGTGATTATATTATTTTATTTATATTATTTAGAATAGACACAGACTGTTTGGTGCCGTTAATATAAGCTTCCTTTCATATGTATTTTAATTAAATATTATTTTTTCAATAAAATTTGATTAAATCGGACATTTCCCTATCTTATATTTTCATTTTTAATTGTTCTTCGTATTAGCATCTAATAGTATGAAGATATTTTCTATGAATAACGAGAAATTATGTCATTCTCCTTCATCTTTGTAGCATGATTTGAATTCACAGAAATAATTTAATACAAAAGTTTTTGAAGGCATAGAACTATTATTTGTATACAATAGAGTCCAAAACAAAATATATTCTTGTTTAAAATCATAAGTAATAATTAAATATATGTATAAAAACTAAAGCAATTTAGTTCATTTCATTTGAAATTTCAAATAAAGAAATTAGATATAAGGTAATCATAAATTTTCTTGTATTCAAAGCTAGAGAAATTTTTAGATATTGTCAGTATTTCAATCTTTAACATAAGATAAAAACTATATTAACGATAATATCCTGAATAAATGTAATTAAACTGCCAACGTGTACATTAATGAAACTATGAACTATTAAATTAGCTCGTCAAATGAAGACTTGAAGTTTGATTAAACTTCATCATTGTTACTGAGGTTTAATCAAATTTAATTAACAAACATGGAAACAATTACATAAAAATAGAGCACGAATCAATTAATTACATCTTACAAGGAACAATGAAAAATGAGTCGTTAAAAAATAAAATTGGCTGTCTAGTTGACATCAAAGTAGATCAGGTTGTTCTGAAAAATCTGCATCCACCAATGCACTCGGCAAAGAGAGTTATTTTCTATTGCTGCCAATATGATTCTTTTTAACAAGAATATTGTAATCTATTAAAAGATACTCTTGCATAGTGATGCCATCTGTTGGCATCAATAGCTATTATTGTCAGCAGGTCACTTCAAGCAAAACAAATATAAGAGCATTGAATCTACCAAAATTACAATATGGAGAAGTAACTAATTGTAGACAGTAAAGATACAGTAGATACTCGTATTTACAAACTTCTGATTTAAAAATACTCATGATTTTATGAAAAATGGATGGTCCCTAACATGGTCAAATAGACGCAATGATAATGATAATGACGCATAATAATGAACGATTCCCATTTACTAACAAAAACTTTAAGATCTCTTTTTTACAAAAACTCATTTTCCTTAAAAAATTTTTATTTTTTTGTCATTTTTTATTTTATAGTTGAGAAACTTGAATTGACTTTTTTTTATTGAGGAATGGCAAATCTTTCAATTTGTGGATGGTTAACTGCATATCATATACTGAAATCTTGGACTTTTTTTAAGCAATTCAAGGTAATTTGTTTCCTTCTTATCTAATTCCCGTCTTACACTTCATACATCAGAATGCAAACAGTGTCTTCAAAAGTAAATATCATAATGTACACTTGCAGGAAGTGATCATGGTTCGAAATATCTTAAGGAAATTGCATTCTAAGAGCGATGCACTCAATCTATGCTTAGAATATAGCTGTGTGAGAACTATATCTCTAAGTCATTTTAAGAGAGTTTATTTAAAAAAAAAAAAAAAAACTACCATACTGAGGAAAGTCAGGAGCAATGAGCTGATGACTTGAGTGAAAATGAATTACTTATCCATAAACTTCCATAAATAATCCAATGGTTTTAGAAATTTTATTTTAAGATTTTTGGATAGGGATTCAGATATAATTTGTTCGTAAATGCTTTGGATATTAAATGAGTGGGAGCATAATGAATGAGAGTAATAAAGAACTTTCACACACACATATATCAAACAAACAGAAAGTGCTAGGAACATCTGCAAAACAAGCAGACTTACACAATTTAAATACTTTCTTTTGAAAAACGACATTAAAAATTGACTACTTGGAGAGGATTGGGAAAATTTGTTTTTAAAAATGTAATTTGAAGCAGAGAAAAAAAGAGTGATTGTTTTCCAGATTTTTTATCAATAAAATGTAAATAAGTGTTGCTTTTCCACATCAGTTTTATTCTGCCAGTATTTTTTATTATCTAATATGAATTAATAGTTTTTCTAACTGTAGTTTACATCAATTAGAGAGAATTTTTTTCCAATGGTCGGGGTATATCGGGATGTATTGTCCCCTTATACCCAAAGAACGGGCCAGAATTACCAAAAAAGGAAAATTTCAGAGTGATATGTGTATATATATTTCAATGGCAGACAGTAACATCTGCAACAAATTCTATTAATCTATTGTCCACTGATACCTAAGGAACCGGCCAGAAACAGCGATCTCTTTGCAGCCGAGGCGTTGCCCCTGGTGCATCGCAGGGGGTGGATCACCATTGCACTCTCACATATGACATAGGGACCCGTTTATAGGGTAGGCAACATTCATACCTCATTCACACACAAGGAAAGGACAAAGATAGGATAGAGAGAGAGAAAGTACTGAACCGAGATTCGAACCCAGGACCTCCCTATCCGTAGTCAGGCACGCTGACCACTAGACAAGTTGGCCGGCTCAATTAGAGAGAAAGAGGTAAAGTTTCAGAGTGTAAAACAGTTGTTTTTAAGATCTAAGACTAATTTTTCTATTTACGAACTATATTGCCAGTGTTTATAAGTTTGGAAAAAAAAAACTTTTTCTATATGTTAAACAAAAGTATTCAAAAGAGTTAAAAATAAAGATTTTCTAAATTATGCGAATTTTTAAAATCTATGAATAAAGCCTCTTTAATTCCAAAGGTTTGAAACAATATGTTAAAATCGCTGCTAATATCACTTTTTAAAAAAAAAAAAGAAAAAAAAAAAAACATTCTTTTAGAATTTAAATGGGAGATTTTGTTTATCTCTCAGGGATCAATTATTGCAAATAAATTTTGGATGATGCATGTGTATCTAATCAATAATATCTCTGGTAATAATTATCCCTATTTTGTAATTTTATAAAAATTTATAATGTTTATTTTGGGATTTTATAGCAATAAAAAAAGATTTTTTTTTTACTTGTTTAAGAGTAAATTATGCATATAGTTTATAAACGTTATTTTATTTGAAAAGCCAAAATGTTGGTCTAATTTGTATGCAGATACCATTATAAGAAAGGGCATATATAGTTTTAAACATTTACTTAAAATAGTTTTTGAGGTTTATTATCAAAAATTAAAAAATTGATCATTAATATTAATCAGGAATGTAATTTTTATATAGCAGTTTATTAATTGAATACAAATTACCATATTTATTTTCGAGAAATATTCATTGTTATATTTTAAATTATAGTAATTTCTTACTAATCACTTATGTTGAAATATATTTGTGTGTGTACAGTTAAATTTACTACCTTATAATCACTCTCAATTAAAAATAATAATTTAAATACTTTAAATTTGTATAATTTGATATTTTAAGGATTTTATTTATTTGTATTTATTATAATAAATATTTCAATGCTATTTGAATTTAAACTTAGTGTTTTCTTAAATATTCAGGAAAATATTAATTTCTTATTAAAACCAATACCAATTATATAAATGTAAAAAAATATCATAGAGTACGCTTGTTAACTTTTTCACTTAAATGCGATTCATTTAAATAGAAAAAATAATAATAAATGATGAATAAAAGGCATTAACATTTCTCGCTAAAATTAAAAGGCTTTTAAAAAAAGTACTATAAATGTTTCACGTAACGTTGCTTAGAAAACACAAAACATCTTTTCTTATGTTTCAATTCATCTTTCTTTTGTATGTACTAAGGTTCAAAAGACCTTAGTACATACAAAAGAAAATTTTACAACAACTTATCTTGCCATTATTTCAGTATTAACTGGTGAGTGGTGATGAGGAGGATAGACTCTGTGTTTGCAATTTTAGTTCTCATTCACAAAGTAAGTGTGTTTTGTATCGAGATCGAGATATTTGATCGAGAATTTAAAAGATTTAAGAACTTTGGGGAAATATTTTTCCGTAGATTGTGTTCTATGTATCGAGGGAAGTAGTATAAGTATAAGAAAAAAGAGAAATTTACACATTACCAAATTTTGAATCTACCACAAATAAATAATTATCTTTCTTTGTGTGGATTTCCATAAATAACGAAGAAAGTTGTTGTTTCTAATCCCAGATGATGTAGCTAAGCTACATCATCTCTATAAAACCAAAAATGTCCAGATGGCCCATAAATTAAATCGGATCCCTTAAAATTTCAAAAACTGTAAAATTTAGACAAATAAGAATATGATCAGGGGAGGCTTGAACAGTCCCACACCAGTGAAACACTGGAAAGAGCCACTGGTGAAAGGCATATGACCGCTCAGAAAGCGTGAGAGAACCGTTTGCTGTTTTCTATTGAGCTTGTGGTACCAACGAGGTCTTTTGCCAAAGTACTACCACGGTTGTGTGAGCAGGGGGGAACTCTCCAAAATGTACTTAGTTCCTTCCTTTTGATTGAGGAAATTTCAGAGTATGTTAATTTAGCATTGTCGTGTAGGTTATCAGTAGAGGCAGCCTTGGTCAAGTTATCGGCAATATCATTACCATTCAATCCAACATGGGAAGGGATCCACTGAAATAGTATAGAGTGTCTTTTATCAAGCTTATTCAAAAGTTGTAGTATATACAGGCTTGTCATGCCCCCAACAGTCATCCAATGAAAGATGCGCGGCAGATGAAAAAAGTTTAATTATTAATGCATAATGTTAAACTGGTGGTGTTTAAAAAACAGAGTGCGATTTAGGTAAATAAGGAAGCACTGTGAATAGATTGCAATGGAATAATATCCAGCGTAAAAAAATTCGTTATAAATATCATTATGTGAGACTAAACATTTTCAAAATTATTCCTAACTTTCAGGAAGCCTATGATTTAAAAAATGGAAATCTTTGAAAAGGGGCTGAAATTTCAGCAAATATTGCTCAAGAAAATAAATATTGCACAAGAGATAATTCGTTCCATTTGCCACATGACTCTATCACATCATACAAGGCATCACAAAGAAGATTATTTTGCAAGAGTTTAAAATGCTATTGATAAAAATAACTGTCCACGAAAAGGGAAATGAAACAACACCGTTAATAATGGTTTCAAAAGCACAGATGAAAAAAAAATTTAGGTATCATTACTTTCGTAAAACTTTTCGGTGGTGTTTTTGTGATGCCCTTGTGAATGTTAATGTGTATGGGAAAAGTATGTATATGTTTTTATATGACATTTTGTAATAAGCATCATGTTAAAAATGTCATAGTCATTATAAAATATCCTATTAACGCCCATGTACACTTATTAACTCAATTAAGATTTTTTCGACCATAAAAGATAAAAAAAATCATAATTCAACTTTCAAAGTTTTCTCAATGAGGAATTCTTTCATTATTTATTGAAAGAGATCATAAAATAAACCCATGTTTTCATTTTTTAAAGAAAAATGTATGGTTAAACAATAAAATGAGGACTTTTATTTTAATCACAAAATAATATTACGTATCATTTTATTCGTATCAGAATTTAAACAAACAATATATTCTTAAGAACATATTTTCAAGAAAATTGTATTGAAATATATTTATAAAACCTGAACAGTTTTAAATTTAAAATACTTTCCTTAACTTGGGTGCGATAAAAAAATGTTACATTATATTTTTCTTCACACATTGCAACAAAGTTATTAATGTTAAATCAAAGTTATTAATTCCAAACGCTAAAAATAAAGTTAGTTTTATTTAGGAAATTGATGATTTCCTAGTTATGGCATTGCGTTATGCTCCTGAGCATTCTTTGTTAACCGGATATAAGTCAGACAATTTAATTGCCTCTCTTTTCTGTTACAAAATAAACGACAAAAGATTGTTAGTATTTCCGCCCTACATTATCAATGAAAAACATTTAGCATATGAAATACTATCTCCATAATATAATTTTTCAAATTAAAAACATATCCTAACTAAAAACATTTTGTCAATGTACTTTTCTTTAACATCGATATTTAGTTATTAGCCCTTAAAAAAAACTTAATGTACATGAATACAATTTGAATTAATTAGTTTTGAAAAGTGTTGTTAAATATAACTTTTATTAAAAAAAATATGAGCAATTTAGTGAACAGAATATATATAGATGATAATTTTTCGGAAACATAAGGGTTAATATGTAAGATAATTACAAAATAAAAACACATCCGAAATAGAGGGTTGTCAAATATATGCGTCAAATTTATAATCGGAAACAGATTTGGGCAGAATAAATGTTTTTAGTTCTAGTTTGAGTTTCTGAGATTAAAAGGGTGATTAGTTCCTCTCGCAACCTATTTTATTCTCCTGAATATAATGCGTCAATTAGACAAATGAATAAATTTGGCATAAGCAGCTCATCTCAATGTCAAGAGTAGGAAGGAAAAAAATTATGTCATATAGGCGAAAAAAAACGAAAAAAGAAATGAATAAATTAAAACGAGTTTCCTTATTAAAATCAGCAACGTAATTTTAACCAAGTTTTGTAAAATTAATAATAAATGCAAATGCTTTTGTAATTTGTTTTTTCAAAAATTACAAAAAAGTAATACTTGATTGTCTGATGAATGACTGGACATAAAGTCATTGAAAATTCGAACCTATTCTTATCAACAAATTTATATATTTTCCAATTCATTTCATTCGGTAAAATTGCACTTATTATCGTAATCTCATTGATTTATTTTGGTAAATATTTAGATATGTTTTTTAAGATTTTTTTTAATCGATGTGGAACAGTCTGAAATATTTGATATAAAAAAAATTTTTTTGAGAACTTTCAAAGCAGTTCCTTTAGCATATAAGCATTTCAGTCAATAAAGTTTTCAAAGTTTCAATGCCTCATGCCACTGGTTTTTTGGAATCAAAGAAAAATGCATTTATAGCCCCATCAAGAGGATATTGATACTTTTTGAAGCGAAGATAGAACACACATAAATTCTTTTTTAGATTATAGAACATATAAAGTCACACAAAACTAAATTAATGTAATTGGATGTATCAATTAGGTGTGCTCTTATTCAAGAAACTCAATTGTCAGTCTGGCTTAATAGAAAGAAGTATTGTCATGTTGAAGCATGAGTCCTCTGACATCCCTTTCTGGTAGATTTTATTATTCAGGAGAATATTAATTTGCGCACTATCTAACTGTTTTCTATCCTACAAGATTGATGACTTTGACCAGTTCGGTACTTCTGAAGAAAACGTCATTAATTGATTTTGGCAAGGAATGCTATTTTTTCCAACATATATAGGTGTTGGTTTATTTGCAAAGAATTATATTTTATTGAAGCATTAGAAAGTCAAACATTGATATGTGCGTTTTATTATGACTTATAAATTAAGAAATAGAAAATGAGTCATCCACCATCTTTAACTAATTTAAGGATTTTTTTACTCATTTTGACTCTCTGTTCTTTTTGGTGTACTCAGTTAAATTACGAGGAATCTAACGAAAAGTATTTTTTTTTCATATTCAATTCTTTATAAATAATGTTATGTATTACTGTTGATATGACGTTAAGCTTTTCCTTTATCACTTAGTATTGGCACAGCGATTATTATCAATTACTTTTTCCGAGGACCGTGGTAGCCTAGTGGTTAGGACATCGCCTTTCTCTCCGGAAGGACGGGGTTCGATTCCCAATGCCGCCAAAACCCTACTGAATACATGCGATATATGTGCTCGTTAAATCTGTGGAATGGAAAGTTTTGTGATCGGTCATTGAGCAGTTACCATGGGTGCAATGAATGACAAAATTAAGGGAGTAGATTTTTTGGTGCTGCCATCTATCGGAGAATTTGAAGAGCAAAAGTCGTACTTTCACCTTCATAGTGCTCTGGTAAAACGAAATACACACCCAGTTATCTTAAATTCGTATAGCCAAGGCAAAGCGAGCTTGGCTTGTCCAAGTATCATTAGTAACAACCACAACAGAAATTTATATTATAAATTAAGTGTAAAGTAATAATTTTTAATTCATTTCTATCAAAAAAGATAATTTATAAAAACTATTTTGTGCGTGCCATCAAAATTTTCAAACGTGCCTCTTGTTACCATGGATACAATGGTCTGGAGGAAATTTCCTTCCCCTTCAGATCAATGCCAAAATTGAGGGAGTGGATCCTCTGGTTGTGCCATCTATCGCGGAGGATTTAAAAAGCAAAGACGTACTTTCACCTTCGTGGTGCTTTGATTAAAACGAAAGACGCTCTCTATTGACTTAAATTCGCATAGCCAAGGCTTAGAAAGTACGGTTTGTTCAAGTGTCATAAGTAACAACAATCTGAGTATGCTTATCACAATCCTAGGTATGCTTATCGGAAAAGGTTCCAATAAGCATACTCAGGATTTTAAACTGACAACGACCTTACTAATGATCTACAACTTGAAAAGAATTGCGACCTCTAAGAAATTTTGTAAATTACCTCAAAACAATTGCACGTAATAAACCTTTATTTTCAAATGATTATTTTAAACGTATAATCCCATTTTAAAAACATAATAAAGTTTTCAATTCATTTCTATTTTCCTTCCATATTTAAAATTTATTATTTGCTAAATTACTTGTGCAATCGGCCAGAAAAAATAGCTTACTGAGATAAAATAATTTATATTTTTCAAATTTAAACATCATTTCTTTTTATCATTTCTCATATCATCTTAAAATTTTCAGAGTAATTCTTGTGGTTTGGTGACTTAGTAATTTAATTTTTCCAAAGAAACAATTGATTTTTATAATAGGTTATGTATCTTAGTATGTATTTACATGTTGATGTCTATTGTATTCTATTAAAAATAACTAACTATTGATTATTTTTGCATTTGTTTTGGTAATTAGCTATCAACTTATACAGATTCATGTTTTTTGTACTTCATGTTTCATGTTCTCTTTTTAATGCATAATTAATATCCATTTCTTTATACTTCTTTTTAAATTAATTATAAATAGAGAATCAGGTGGATAAGAAGATTATTTTGGAATTTAATTGGATCATAAATGCTTCATTATATTTAACTTCCTTGCTTAAAATTTCTTATTTATTAATGTAAAATATTGGGACACACACTGCCATATTTTGTTTTATTTTCACTAAAAATATCACTTACAATACAGATTTACTCATTTAGCTTATTTATATCTTATAAATAGACAACATTTTATTTCCAAATAAAGAGTGTTTTTACGGTATCTACTCATATTTATTCAATAAATTCTGAAATGATCAGAAAAGCAGTATTTATGAAAATGCTTATTACTAAATTTCCCTATAGTGTATAAATATTAAAGGAAATCAAAGTCAATTTTATCAAAAAGACATGTGCTGAAAAAGTTAAGTGTGAATTATAATTATGTGTATTTTTCGTTATCATGAAATTGAAATTATAATTAATGAGTTCATATATGAAAAAAAATAATAATTCACAGTTTCATACATGAAAATGAAATTGTGAATTATGACTAATAGAGGAAAATAACACGTAAAAAATTAGTAATAATTTAACTCATTTTGTATTATGGGATAAAAAAGACTATCTTCTTTTGTTTCTTTTAAGTAAAGTTTAAAAAAACTTTGATAAAACCAAATTTTATATACTTTCACTTATTTAATTATTTTAAATATTTTGGACTCGGGAATAATCATTACGACGATTCATCGGATAACCCGATGTTTTCTAGGATAGAATGTGTCTCTTTAATATTTTAAACATCGGATAATCAAGGACTTCGCATTCACTCTTGTTAGCTAATGTGTTAAAAACAAGGATATTAATTTCATTATCAAAACTGTCACACTTACTACCGCTATTTTTTTCACCCACTCCAATTAAAAACTGGGGTATTCTATAACACACACTCATGGGGGAAAATGAAAAGAATGGGGTCGCAACATTACGGGATGTGGGTCATCCGCAGGAAAGCTTATCTTACAGGAATAGGAAAATGGAAATATGTAGATGAGTAAAACAAAACAGATTAATCGGAAATGGGAATAATTGGAGTGAATATGCTCTTTCATATAAATATCAATATTCACGCCCATAATTCTTTTACTCTTCTCGACATTCGTGGAAAGAATTTACGGCAGATTGAAAGATAAAGATAAGTAAGTTATTTTAACACATTTTATGTATTGACTTTGATATATTTTTAAATATCTAAAATTATTGTAAATAACAGGTTTGTTTGTATATTGAAAACAATTACCTATTGCTAAAAATTGTGATAACGAGCCATCTATCAGGATAAATTAGTTATATAAAATATTTTTGATAAATTTATTAGGGTTATATAATTCCGATTTAATAATTTAAAATAATATTTTTTAATGCTTTTATTTGCTGAATTAATGTCAATTTTAACGATATATTTATTTGCTATATAATAGATAATTTTATTGGCTGATATTATTTAATAATTTGGAAATTATTTTGTAGGATTACTAAATTAGTCATTGAGTTATAAACAAAGTCAAAATGGTAAAGTTAATTTCATAATATTTAGTATTGACTTTATTCCTTTATTTTAAAAATGCATTAGTTATGCAGAGTTAAAAAAAGTTAATTAAATAATGGCAAAATGTAAAATAGGGATCTTTATTTCCTGTTTAATCATATGTAAAAAGTCCTAATAACAGATAAAACATAGTTATATAATATAGATACCTTAAGCACACACATTACCATGAGCAATAAATTAATTATTTCTGAAATTTATCGATTCTGCTACAAGCACTCCTTTTTATTTAAAAGTAAGCCCCATCAATTCTAATAAATTTAGTTAACTTTAATTATTTTCAGATATAAGCACAAAAGTATTAAATATGCGGATATTAACTGAATACTATTCAATAAAATCCTGAAGGAATAAAAAATTTTTATAAGAATATAAATATATTAGTATGAAAAGGTAGTATAGATTAAGATAAGTAGATACAGAACAAATAATATGAGATGATAAAAATAAAGAATTCCATTTTTAATTCATAATTTTTGTATTATTTTTCCCTTTTTCTGTCTTTTTCTTTTTTATCTAATTCTTATACCAACGCAATAGGCTGATTCAGTTTAACTTTTTAACTAAATTACTTCTAACGTAATTTTGACTACTTTACTTTTAAGTTAAAACAATCCGAAATTTTCTCACTAGTTTGGTAGATAATTGCTGGCCGAGCTGGTAGTCGAATGTTTAGTGCTCTTGCCTTCTGTTCAACAGCTCGTGGGTTCGAATCCCCCCTTGGGCATGGATGTTTGTAGTGGTTCGGAATCACCTTTAAGCCGTAGGTCCCGGTTTAATTAACCCTCGTGTGCAAAAAATGACCGTTGAACGACAAACAAACAAAGTAGATAATTTTTGTCCTTGAAACTAAAAAACACCTGGAATAACTGTAATCAGAGAAATAGATTTCGAATTTTCTTTTTTCCTAGAGAAAATTATGCACAATTTCTTTGATATTTTCTTAACTTCTTATAGGTATTTTAAAGTTAAAATACTTTACATTAATTTTTAGTTTATTGCAATTAATTTAACTTATAGGCAGAATAACATTGCAAGAAATTTTTTTAAATAATTCATAGCGATTTTTCACAAATTTTGTAATAGGATATCAAAATTGAAAGAAACTATTATTTTTATTATTAAATAACCACATAATATAAGTTAGTTCTTAATTAAGAAATATAATTGGAGATATTTAAAAGTAATTCACAACATAATAATATATATTGCTAGTTTTTAGTTTTTTGAATGAATTAAAATTTAAAAACATTGTTAAAGACACTTTTGTTAAAAAAAATTATTATAGCATTGCATAGAAAATTTAAATATTATTTAAATTTTCAGATTAGAAAAAAGGAAATCATTGAATGCATTTACTGCATTTGACAGCTACTATAGTTTCTATTAAGATATTTTAAAGGAATAGACAGACTTGCTTAAAATAAGGTGCAGAGGTAAAATAAATTTGTAAAATATTATATCTTTAATGAAAATACTTAATTTGTAATACATTCTCACATCGAAGCAATCAAACTCAAGTAATACTTAATCTGTTATACTTTACTACACTCACACATATATGTACATATAAATTACAAATATTATGATATATTTTGTGATACTAAAATGAGTAATTGCTTCAAATCTAAAATTTTTCAGTTTTGCATACATGTAAGAATATTACTAATCATCTAAATTATAAATATAGGAAAATTAATGAAAATGTATGTGAAATGTAATGATTTAATTATTACAGACGATATTTCATTGACAGAAAAAATCACCATATTCACATGTCAAAACCAATAATTATTTATTTAAATTTTTGTGACACAAACCATTTTGTGTCTCAAAAATTAGAGTAATTAATTACAAAAATTAGAACATTTTGTGTCACAAAAGTAAAATGAAATAGCTGTAATTTTGTCATGAATAAATTGCCTAACTTTGAGCACCGAGATTTAATATTACTAATGCCTCTTGGGGAACAGATTAGCAGTTTATCAAAAATCAACCAAAATTTTGATTTTTGTGAAAACATTTATTTAGAAATTGTTTTTATCCTTGTGTTAAAAAAGAAAAGACTTTGGAAGTTTCGCAACTGCTCTTGAGTTTTTATGCAACTGTCAATGTAGTAAAACCTAACACTGTATATAAAAGAATATAAACATCAAAGTAAATCATTTTTAATAGTATTTTTAAAAATTTATTGCTTTTATTTATTGACTTACTTTTTGTCATATGTCATGGATTTTATTCATCGTTAATGTTTTTAACAATAATTGATATCTAACTCACGAAAAACAAAATTTTGGAGTAGAATTTTTACTTGTGTTTTGTTATCTTATTGCAATAATGAACAACACTCTTGCATCAACTTATTAAAAAGCAATTACGTACTTTTATTAAACAGTTTTATATTAGTTTTTACATTGTTTTAATAATATTAGAAAATATATCATGGTTTACAGAGTGAATTTTGATAACTCCGTCTTACAAAATATCACGAACCAAAATTTCACTAATAATCAATGCTGCAAATAACAGAAAAAAAATTGAAAATTAAATTAAAATTAGGACATTCGTATTAGGTTACTATAAAAAAAATTCAAAGTACAATGTTTTAAAAAATTCAAAGTCACCCATTTTGGATTAGATTTGTGTCGAAAACATCTAATAACAATAGAATAAGAAAAACTAATTTATTTAAAATAACGGAATTTAAATCTAAATAATAATAAATTTGTAAATAACAATATTGCATGCATGAAAAAAATTTTTTACATCATTTAAATTTTAAAGCCTTCATGAATGAAAAAAGTTTCCTTCATTTATAAAAGTAATACTTTAAATTTCGTTTGTATCGGGCTATTTCATTCTATTACATGGTATATTTTTTTGCGATCTAGACATTATTCCTATAGAGTGTTGTATTATACTTTCAATTTCTGATTATAAGTAAAATCTTTCAAGGAAACTTTCGGAGATATTAATCTACATTTTGATTATTAATTAAAAATATCAATTTTATATTCACCTGGGAATACTTAAAATTATAAATTAATTATAATAATATTCAATGCGATTTTAAATGTTGAATTATATTAATGCAAAAGTTTCATTAAAAGGATAACTTTTCTCAAATGTATAAAATAATTTATGCTTATAAACTAATAAGACTTCTCATTAATTTTAATTCATAGATTTATTATATAATTAATTTATATTTTTAATTGTAAAATATTGCATATAAAATGTTATCAAAGTTTGGAAAGAGAATGTAAACTAAGCAACTTAGGAAATATTAGTGAAACAAATCATATAACCAATAATGAAAATGCTTTCGATCAAGATTTTTGCAATCTATTATCTGATACCCTGGTTCAAAACTCAAACAATCTAGAAATACGTTTTCTCATATTACAAATCAAAACAGCAAAACACATACAAACATAAAATTAGACGGAAAATTACAGGAGTAATCGAGAAGTGCTTCTTCGAGAGGGTAAAAACAAAGACTAGGTAAGACTTTTTACAGATTCGAACGGCGGCAGCAGCAACTCTGCCTTCAAGCAAATAGTTCTTAACAATTAGATCTAAAAATTTCTCAATTACAATAAATTTGTCAATATTTATGAATGCATATTAAAATAATTTCATGATAACAATAAAAAATATTTTATTTAATAATTTTATCTGTAAGGCTTAGTCATCAAACAGAAATTCTAATGCCAATTAATAAGAAACTATCCTTATCAGATTCTGAAAATTATATATTACCAATATTACCCAAATATTTTTAATTTCCTTTGCTATTTTTTGCACAGTATTTTGTTGCTAAGGCTAGCTTTTGCTACTTTTTCGTGTTGAATGAAAACCGAGTTATTTGCTAGCCATCCTTTAAAGAAGAAAATCAACTGTTGCTTTCCTAAAAAACATTGAAATCTTTGATTAATTTGAATATTATTATTTGGTACTTCATATTTAAGTTTTGAAAGCACTTGACCAAAGTATATAAACGCTAAGCACACAACAGAGAATTAAAGAGTCAATCAAGTTAACAATGACTTTTAAGAGGCAAAGTTTTTGGTGGAAAAAAACTATGATAAATCAACTACATATAATCAGTCAAAGTACATAAATGCGATCAGTCAAGGACTTTCATGTATTTTAGAAAACTTTTTGAACAAAGAAATAAACGCTAATCATACAACAGACGATTAAAGAGTCAATCAAGTAACAAAGTACAATTAGCTTTAAGAAGAGATTTAATTTTTTTGGTGGGAAAAAACTGTGATGAATCAAATCAACATATAATCAGTCAAAGTATATAAATGCGATCAGTTAAGGACTTGTATTTTAGAAAACTATTTTTAGTCGAATAATTGAAAGTCTAACTCTGCATATTATCGATTTAGAATTAGCTTTGATAAAAATGATTGTTTTCTGTCGCAAATTTTCAAAGAACAATATTTTCCTTCCGTTAAAATTTGCTCTAAAATAACATGATTTTCATTAAAAATATCAAAAACTATGCAAGATTTTAATAAATATTAATTTTTTAAGTTTGATGATTTTGATTCTGATAATCCAATGTTGAAATCTTTGGTTCTTTTTCAATATTGTTATTATATTCAGTTTCTGTAATGCGATAAACACACAAGAGTAAGTAGGGAAATCGTTAAATTATTTCTCAATTATATTTTGCTTCATTCTCGGAAAACAAATATATTTAGTTAATTTTTACAACTTTCATCATTTAAATATATATATATATATATATATATATATATATACATATATATATATATATATATATATATATATATATATATATATATATATACATACATATATATATATATATATATATATATATAACGTAATACTTTTAGATTTTAAAAATACTTTATCTATTTCATAGGTGGAAAATGAATCAATACATAGCTATTTTATTTGAAGCTGGAATATGGTTTTGCATTCTACAAGCTACGTCATGCTATATGTCTAAAGTAAATATGCTTTTATGATAAACAATCTATAATGTATCTAATTATTCTAGATAATATTGATTAATGTTTATATATTATAGAAAATAATTTTAGTTACGTAATAATTTGAAATAGTAGAATGCATTTTAATATTTATTTAATAAAATTTTGACCATTTAATGCTTTAAAGTAATAGAAATATTATTTTATTATAGGAAGCCAAGGCCAGAAGTGAAAATCGATTCATTCAAAGGTAACTGTGAATTTTAAGTTTAATCTAAGTATAACTTAATATATATAAAGATATTATAACAAAAATACAAAATACCTACGTTTATTTATTTTTTTTATTTAGATTTGAGATAACAAATTTCAATAGGAATACACTTATTCCAAATTATTATTGGAATTGGTTATGTAAATTCTAAGCATGAAGCTAAATCCTATATACAAAAATGCATAGATTTAGAAACTATAATGTTTATAAATACTCAATAATTTTAAGAATGGAAATTATTATTTTTTAATAAAATATCCTATAATTATGAGATATCATGTAGGATAGTTTTATTTTTCTATTTTAATATATTCCTAATGTAATTATACTTCACAATATGTTTTATACTGCAGATTAAGTTCGTCTTATATGACTTGTATCAAGGACTATGAAGAATATGCGACAACGTACATGGACAGCCATTCTAGGGACTACTACAACAGCGGAGCTGGGGAGCAACAGACTCTAAGAGATAACGAACTTGCCTTTAAAAGGTAAGCTGAAAATTTCATATTTTCTTGTCAAATTATATTTATATTTAAGACTATTAACTATCATACACTCGTACCCATAAATTAAGGATAATCAAGATCAGGCCAAGAAAGAGACAGAAGCAAAACAAATGTGATATATTTGTAAAGTATATTTATTAAACAACAGGTAAAGCGCAAAAAAGTTGCTCTATGTTTAACAATATCAATAAAAATTGCGATTTTTACTCCCTGAAGCAAATTTCGAAAAAGAACCTATCTACAAAAACCAATATAACATGGTTGGTATGACAGTTAATAAATTGTATGTCCCACAGACGATGCAATACAGGCCGTACAACGCCTAGCCATGCTGATTATCAAATTTTTGATCTGATCATGGGAAATGTTACACCACTCATCAAGCAATGCTCTTCGAAGTTCCGATAGACTCGTGGGAGGGGGTTGACGGGCTGCAATTCGTCGACCAAGCATGTCCCACACATGCTCTATTGGATTCAAGTTTAGTGAATATGCTGGCCAGTTCATATGTGTGATATCCTCGGATTAAAGACTTCGTCTACAATGTTTGCACGGTGAGGGCGGGCGTTGCCATCCATAAACAGATATTAGGCACCCATGGCACCCCGAAACAAACGTACATGTTGTTCCAGAATGACATCACGATAGATGTAGCCTGCATGATTACATCCTGTACATATAGGCTAGTCCTGGAACCCAAAATATTTCTTCTCCAAACGAACAATCTTGGTCCACCGTAACGGTGTCGTTCAGTGGTGCTCTCTTGGTGGTAACGAGTATCTGGCACTCTCAATATGAATGTCCGGCGAGAATCAGACTGAAAGCTAAACTTGTACTTGTCGGAAAACACCACACAAGACAACTGTTGCGGTATCCACATTGCATGCTCTCTACCCCAGGCTAACGACAAGCGCCAATGAGTTGCGGTAAGTGGAACACATCTTACAGGCGAACGAGCATATAGACCACACGTTCCCAAAGTTGTCCAGGTGGACCCCCATTGGTCCATAGGAAACCACACGAGAGTCCATGTAGACGTGAAAAAAACAGGGGTTTACAAGTTGTAAGTGGGAGCCCATGAAAAATTTTCTGGTTTTCATAATAAAGAAAAAAATTTGGCTTGGATTTACCTATCCATGTAGGCAGGTAGCATCATTCACTAGGTAAGTACTCAAAAATAATCGAGACTCATTTCAAACACAGAATTGAATAGAACAATACAAGTGTACACCACATGTCGAGACCTGCAAAGTGCCACTCGTCCAGGATGCGTGTTTAGACCTGCAAAGGGATGAAATGCGACTTGCGCTGTGCTTGTAATCTACATTAGCATAAATACGAATGCCAAGAATAAAACGTTACTTATTTGTTTCCGAGATTTTGAGCAGAAAAGTGTGGATTTTCTTGGTAAATTGAAATTAATGAAGCTAAATATTAGTCGGTACTAATTCTCCCAGTTTCCGCACTTATCACAGATAGAATGTCTGGATGAAGATATTCAGACTTAAAATCACACACACACAGCATTTAAATACCCTGCATGACGACTTCAAAAATAGATATGAAGGTATTCTGAGGATGGAAATACCATGGAACATAACCCCATTTGATAAAACGGAAGAGGCGAATGTGGTATTACAAGAGGAGCTACTTGATTAACTGAAGATGAAATTTAAAAAAGATTATCAAACATTTTTCCTGATTTCAGAAGTCCCCAAAAAATATCCTGGGCTGAGGGAAATTGCGAGAAAATTTTTGATAGCATTTCCTTCGTCATATCTTGTTGAAATAAGTATTAGTGCTGTTATCAATCTGTTAACAAAAAAAAAGGACATATAACATCACAGAATGGGGAGATTTGAGATTACTTCTTACAAAACTGAAGCCAAATATTGATAATTTTCTCTGTCAATTCATCAAATACATCCGTCTCATTAAAAGTATGACTATTTTTTATTGTTGATTTACATTTCAGAGTTCATTGTTGATTTTTTGTCAATTGTTTGTAATAATAAATATTTATGATTTTGTATAACCACAAATATTATTTTAATGAATAGGACACAAGAAAATTACTTTTTTTTTCTTCTTAACATTCCTAATTTAGGATGATATTTTTTTGGAAGTTTTGGGAATACAGTAGAAATGCAGCAGCAAGGGGTTTACTGAAAATAGCAAAACTTTGAAAGTGGTCCATAAGAAAAAAAAAGTTTGCGAAACCATAATAAAGACCAATGTGCCCTAAGCGTCTGCACACGGTCTGCCTTGAAACTGTCGTGCCGGTAGTTGAAGAGAGCTTACGAGACAGGCCTGATGCTGTGCTCCATTTCTTTTTTTTGTTTCTTTTGGCAATAACTGCCAAATACCGGTCCTTTCAGCGTTGTAACTCGGGGGGGCGACCTGTGCTTTAACGTCTACTTTCATTACTATCATCTTGGAACCGTTGCCAAATCCTGGAGAAAGCACTCTGGGTGATTCCAAGTTCCTCGGATACTTCCAGCTGGGTAGGTCCACATTCCAGACGGCCGATAATTCTGCCACTTGAAACATTATCCAAATTTTTCATTTGTGCCATAACTATGCGGTTATTGCACTGAAAGGCTTTCATAGAGCTTGTGAACCATTTTACCTCTTTGCAAACATTTCTCATGTACCCCTCTCTTACATTCTCGTCCTTGTGATGTACTACTGGGGTCATCTAGTGGTTTCTTGTAATTTGCATATTATTCTACAAGATGTGTGTGATAATTCTACACGTAAAATTTTTATTTTAGAGTTCAATTTCTCTGTGATTTTGGAATTATCCTTAATTTATGGACATAAGTGTACATTAGGCATTTAACATTAAAAAAATTAAGTCTCAAAACATATCATGATATAACTTCAGTAATATGAGATTTTAGTTACACGATTTAAAAATTACAATTTCATTTAGATTTTTGCCAGTGTAATTAGTTATAATATGTGTGTAGTGTAAGAGAGAAAAATTTACAGCTCTTTTTCGAGTATAATTTAATCCTACACTGGTGTGCAAAACTTAAGCAACAAGTGCGTTTTTTGTCATAACTCTACAAAAAATCATCCGATTGACATGAAATTTGAATATGATGTGCATTATTCTGTACTTAAACGATGGTAAAAGAATAATGGCGCAGAAATGAATATAAAGCTTAAAGTAGGGTATGGAACAAAAAAGGCTTTATTTGACATATAGTGGCGTTACACATGATTGCCTGAAAAAGCGTAAGTACAACTGGCAGATGTTCCCTAGTATGAGATATGCCCTCCCCTTACTGTAATTGTTGCTTGGCATCGTCTCTCCATGCTAAGCACCAGATTATCCAGTAGTTCTTGGGGTAAACGTCTCCATTCCTCCCTTAACACTTTTTTTAGCTGATGGGTGTTACCAGGAGGATACTGTCGTGTCGCAAGACGTCTCCCTAATGCATCCCACACATGCTCTATGTGATTTAGATCTGGTGAGTAATTTGGCCAGTCCATTCGTGTGATATCTTCACTTTCCAGTAGCTCTTGAACATTAGCAGTACGGTGTGGACGGGCATTGTCATCCATAAGTATGAAGTCTGGTCCAATGGCCCCTCGGAACAGATGCACATGGGGTAGGATTACCTCATTACAGTAGCGGTCTCCAGTTACAGAACCTCGATCGAAGATCTGAAGCTCAATCCGCCCGTTCAACATAATGCCACCCCAGACGAGAACTCCAGGACCACCGTAACTATCTCTTTCCGCGAAGTTATTAGGATGAAATCGAGCTCCAACCTCTCTCCAGATCAACTGACGTCGAGAATCGCTTGTAGCACTAAAACGACTCTCATCTGTGAAGAGGACGCGGTTCCATTGATGAGGTGTCCAGGTTTCGTGTTCTCTGCACCACTCTAAATGGTGCCGTCGATGGCAAACTTTTAAAGGTATGCAGCGTTCAGGATGTCTAGCAAATAAGCCACCTTTGTGGAGGCGTCTGGACACTGTAAATCTTGATACTTGTCGTCCTATGGCTGTGCACAGTTGCTGAGATATGGCGCTCGCTGACTAAAAACGGTTTCTTTTCGCCTGGAGGACAATGTAACGGTCATCTTTTGGTGTTGTTTTCCTTGGACGGCCACCACCAATCTTTCGAACAGCTGTACCAGTAATTTTAAAGGCATTCCAAGCACGAGAAACAACACCTTTGTTGATCCCGAACTCTTCGGCGACACTGATAACACTACGCCCCTCCTCAAGCTTCCCAATCATTCTTCCTCGAGTAAAGTCGTCTAAATGATTTCTTGAAGACATGTTTCACAAAACAAATTACTTGTACTTACAGCGAATGTCTTTAACTACGGTGCTCTTCATCCTTTTATCACATTTTTGACCTGCGCGCGCCGACCCACAAGGTTTACGTACACTTACATCACCTATGACGTTTTATTTCGGAAATTTGCATGCGAATAATCTTTCTGTTGAATTACGTGCATATTATACTGCAATTTCATGGCTATCTTATACTTTGTTGGAGAGATGTGGCCGAAAAACCACTTGTTGCTTAAGTTTTGCACACCAGTGTATATATTCATGTATATCAAATTATAATCACTTTACATTATATTTTATACGTTCCACACCACACACATAATACTGGAATTTGGTTAAAACCTTAAATAACTTCAACAATCTAACAGCTAGCATACAGGAGAAACCTCAGTCAAATGTTGTTTCCAGTAATAGTTTAATTGCTAGTACAAATAAAGAAACAGCAAATCTGTTAGCAAATCACTTTGAAGCCTCAAGTAAACTAATGTATAAAGCTGAAGAGATTGCCAGGACAGGTGCCGTATAATCCATGATTCCAAATTCTGAATTTTTTGTGATGAAGAAATGCTGCCGACATGACGTATAGTGACGTGCGCGATGACGTAAATACTAGGGTTACCAAAATAGAATTTTCTGCATGATTCTTATAGGTCTCCATATGTATGACGTAATAATCCGCCAAAATATCACCAATCTCAGAATTTGATATCCTGGATTATACGGCACCTGTGCCATCGCCAGGGGTGTCTTCGACAGCTTCGGGGACATTGAGGATTTTTGCACATACTCCATGGACACGACATCATCAATTTATTTTATAGAATGCTATAGAATTTTCTTAGGAAATTTAGTTATTCAGTAGCTAAAATTAAATATCTTTTTAGATATCGCATTCGGCCAAGACTGTTACGTGATGTTTCTCATAGAAACATGAGCTTAACAATATTGGGACAAAATTTAAAAATCCCGTTTGGAGCATCACCAGTTGCATTTCAAAAGATGGCCCATTCTGATGGAGAACTTGGCACTGCAAGAGGTATGTTCACTAACTACTACTCATTATAAAGAGTTTCCTTTTTTTACGATATAATTTTTTTACATGAAAAAATATTTTAAATTTATGTATTATATAAATCTAAAATATCCATTTTTTGGTTTAAAACTTCCCCTATAGAAAATTTGATAGTTAAAAGAATTATAGTGAATTAATTGACTAAAGAATTAAAAAAAATACTTTAGTTAAATTAGTATAGCAACCCTAATTTTGTATATTAAATAAATTCAATCTGTATTTTTCAATTTAACTGTTGTTGCATTAATATTTATTTTAATGAAAACTATACAATGAAAATTTTTCGTATTCAACAAATGAAAGAAGAAAAACTTTAATACTTACAAATAGCAATAAAAACAAAATTACTTTCATGAAATAAATTTTATACTTAATAATGTACTAAATTTTTTTTCGTTTATCATATTAATTATCTATTACTGTAAATTCATTTATTCATATTTCTATTAGGAAAGAGTTTTGTAAAAAATTAATCCTTTAATAAAATTAATTTTTCAATGATATTATTTAAAAAGCACATTTCTCAATTTTTCAATACAAAAGCAAAACCTATATTAAATTAAACAATTTAAATTAAAAGCAAGTAAACTTAAGGAAATAATTTTGTCTATTAATAGTATAATTGAATAAAAATTAGTAAAAATATGCTTATATATATAAATAATATCTCGATTTCAAATATATGATCTCACTATATCTAAAAAATGTCGTAGATATGTGCAACTATTGCAGAAATTTTGAAGAAGCAATTATTAATTTTATTAATGATTAA
The DNA here is from genome assembly GCA_030067965.1 of Latrodectus elegans. NCBI lineage: Eukaryota > Metazoa > Arthropoda > Arachnida > Araneae > Theridiidae > Latrodectus > Latrodectus elegans. The sequence goes on along the minus strand of CM057818.1, from coordinate 33,140,750 downwards.
TCAAAATACCCTTATTAATTGTCCTAATACAGAAGAAATAAAACAACATTTTTTCTCTTTTTTGCTAGAAATCATATTGATTCTTTAAAATAAAAACTTATGTGTATTGTTGAATCAACACCAAAAACACACGAAATGTAATTTTATGCAAATTTATAGAGAAAATATAATTTTATCTCTATGTTTATATATAGAGTAGTACTTTTTTAATTTTTTTAATAGCATCTTGTATGAAATAAATAAAAGTCACAGGGAATTCTCTAAACTTTCTCTCTCTTAAAAATAAAGTCATTAAATCATAAACATTTAAATTTAAAAAAAAATATTTGACAGTAATATATCGGTATCATTGAAAAAGCCCTCAAAATAAGCTAAATTCGATTTCCAGTTTCTATAGTCGTTCATATATGAAAGAATTTTTCCTACGCATATTTAAATATGAATAGTGATTGTAGTTTGTAGCTAATTAATGTTGTTATTTATGCTTTTGACACTTGGATTATATAGTCAAACTCGCAATGCTATTGGTATGCGAATTTAAGTCAGTAGGGTACGTCTTTCGTTTAACCAGAGAGCCACGCATGTGAAGGTACGACTTCAAATCCTCCGATAGATGGCGCCACCAATGGATTAATTCCCTCAATTTTGAAACTGATCTGGAGGGAGAGGAAATTTTTCCGTACCATTGCACCCTTGGTAACTGCTCAACTACCGAGCTAATCAATTCCTTATCGTAATGAATTAGTATATTCTATTAGTATTAAAGAATAATTTTCCAGTAAACAATATTAACTAATAATGATTTTTATTTGTATCAATTTATTTTTCATCATTAATTTTATAGATATGTATAGAATAATATATAACATTTTGATACTATTATTACTGTAATTTTTAAAGCTTTGTCTAAATATGGTGGAGTAATGATCATGAGTACTTTGTCAACTACATCCATGGAAGAAATCGCTAGCAGGACTCCACCTGGGAGCGTGTACTGGTTGCAGGTCTACATTGCCAAAGACAGAGAGCTGACCAAAGCCCTCATACACAGGGCAGATATAGCGGGATTCAAGGCTATCGTGGTCACTGCTGATTCTCCTGTAAACGGAATGTGGGGAGTGAATATGGTGCACAATCTGACTCTTCCTAAGCATTTGGCGTGAGTCCTAATTAATTAAATCATAAACTTCTTTCACGCCTCAAAGTAACAAGGCCACAGATGCCATATAATCCAATATACCACATTCTGAGTTTGGTGATTTTTTGGTGGATTTTCATATGTATCTGGCAACCTGATTTTTATTACGTCATAGATATAAAGACCTATAAAAATCATGCAGAAAATTCTATTTTGGGGCTACCCTAGTATTTACGTCACCTTGGCAACATTTCTTCATCGCTAAAAAAATTCAAAATTTGGTATCCTGGATTATACGGCATCTGTGCCGTAACAAGTAAAAAAAATTTAAATAGTAAATATTATTTTAAAGTTTATGGTATGTTTATTAAATTGTGCTAATATTATCTCATTTTCTTAAAAAAAAAGTTTTTATGAATTTAATCAGAAGTATGAATTTAGCTTCCTTCATTTTAAAATAAAAAAGGAATTTTGAAATGTGATTGTCATTTTATTTATAAAAAGAGGTAATATAAATTCCAAGCATTAATCCGTTTTTATAATTGTCATTACTTAATTTTAATGAAGAGAAACAAAGGAATTATCTTTCTGAAGATTATTAAGATTTAAATGGGTTACTCACTCAAAAATATTAAAAAATATTTTGATAGATTTTAAAGTAAATTATGAAGCCTTTTCTCCTGTACTTCCATAATTAACTGAAAATGGAAGAAATAAATCTAGTGATTTGAATCATAACCAAAAAAGTACTTTTGACAAATTTCCTCTACATTGATTTACTATACACTAACACACTGTAGTTCAAAAAACTATAGTTAACATTCTCTGTGAAGAACTAACCTTGTGTGATCCATGTGTTGGAACTAGTGAACCTTTTTAAAGAACTTCACAAGTTAAAATGATTTATTTCAATTTGAATTTAAAGTCAAATTAAAATGAATCATTTTAACTTCTTAAATTAAAGCTCCCATTCAAAAGTGCATGAATAAATAAAGTAATAATTCTTCATAACCTTATTGATTTGAAATAAATTGATTTCATATAATGTCTCAATTTATAAATGGAAATGTTGATTCCATTTTTACTCATTTTCACTTATGATTACTGTAGTTCATATGTTTATTTGTTATGCCTTTTGGCTTTATATTATATAACAAACATAAATATGATTAAAATTATTCTTTTAACTTGTCCAACTTGTCATTTGTAATAATTTTTCATAAGGATCTCATCGAAAATTGCATAACATTAAAGCAGACACAAAAGCTAATTATATTGTTTTACATTGTTGACTCAACTGTCTAAAAACGATTCCTTTTTTACAGAATAATTATGTTCATAAAAATTCATAACTTTAAATTTAAAGCTCGACATTTTAAATAAAAAGATGATTAAAAATTATTGTCATTACTGGTAAATCGTTTATGTGAAATATAATTTATATTTAGTATTTACTTCCTACGAGAACTATGTTATCGACTACTCTGTCGATTTTATTAACTGTACTATACTCTACAATATTCACTCTAGTTCAGCCAGGGAACTTGTCTTTTTTTGACTTCAGAAAGAAGTCAAGTAGGAACAATCTTCACGGCATAGCTAGATTTTTTTAATGGTGATTACATAATATGGTCTGGAACACTATTGTTCTTGATTATTCTTTTCTGTATCGCATATTTTTATTCCATTCATACTTCAATGAAGTGTAGATGTTGTTATTGTTGTACCAGTACGCTCCCCTGCTCCTAACTTTAAGTTGGACTTTACCAGTTGAGTAGAGAACTGCCGGATAGGAGTCTGCATTATTTAGAAGCAGGGACCAAGTAGAAAACCCCAATGCTTGGCCTCTCACGCCAGAAGTATCATTTCGCGTAAAAGATACTGTGATCACGACATATTTAACGTGCGCTATCCACCATTAGCGAACACGATGGATCTTTGGTTAAGTCGGCTTTCGAACTGCCTTCCGATAACGAGAATGAACGGCTTAACCAACCAGACCTCCGCTGTCTGTAGGCATTATTCTAAAAATTCCAAATCTCACTATATAGAAGCGCTATAAATTTTCCTTTAGTTTTTTTCATTTGTGTGTATTATACATAGTTTTCTCTAATACATTAGCTTTTATCAAATGTTATTGAATTTCTCAATTTACATACTTGCTTACTTACTTTTTTATTTAATGATTACATTAATCTACTAAAAAAGATAACTTTCTCAGTGAAATTTTTATTCTATTAAAACTATTGGGCATACGATATCATATCACCAAAATCAGCATTAATTTAATTCCTTTTTTTCTGAATTGAAATGAAAAATTTACAAAAGCAAAATTTTAAACTAATTTTCATTTTTATTTACTAGAGAAGCACACTTTTTATGCATATTTTTATTTTCTCTTTTTCAATGAAGTGTGGAAAACGATAAATAACTAATATTTAAAACTAAATCATATTAAAAATTTAAAGATTTGTGTGTGCAATGCATCTGAAACACGACTTCAAAATATCAAAATTCAAAATACGGCTTCCCAGAAATACTTGATAGGGGTGTTAATAATCACAAATAAAAACACGGGTAATATTTTCATTTTTCAGACTTCCCAATTTGCAACCAAAGGATGGAGTGGACGGCTCTGGTGCTAATTTACGAAATAAAGTCGGGTATTCGTTGCTAGACCCTTCCCTTACTTGGAAAGACATACAATGGATTCAGACATTTACATCCTTACCGATAGTTGTGAAAGGAGTTTTGACAGGTACTGCAACTGCTCTTAAAATTCTGAATTCGTTAAGAAATAACAGATTAGAAACTACTCTTTTGTAATTATAATTTGAGAAAAGCAAGTAGACAACAAATCAAAGGCTATTGTAAACCCTTTTATCATCCCATGCGTCTACTTTCTGCTAGTTTAATCTAAAGCTTCAATCACCTACCCCATGGGACAAATTTCGAAAAAATCTCATCTAATTCTGATAAGTGCACATGCGTAAATCAGAATACTAGGGTTTGTTTTCTTTATTCAATAGTGTCATTACTCGACTTTGGGATTTTCCACTCGGAAGAAAATTATCTGAGCACAAAGTCACTGTAAACCCAGCACATATAATAAAGTGAAATATATTATCATATTCATCATGTAAATCATTTTTCAGAGTTGGTTATTAATTTTCTTAATCTTTAAAAAGTCGATGAATATTCTTAATATTTATTTATATTTACTAATTCACTGTGTCACATTATATTAAACGAGAAAAAAACAAAATTGTATAATAATATACATACTATAAGTAATTTCAAAAAATTTTATTGTCGATTACGGACCTAGTTACTAGTTGATTATCAAGCATTATAAAAATAAAATGTAATAAATTTCCAAGCAAATGTTAACTTGAAATAACTTCACTTCAAATTTCTATTCACAGAATTTAATAAATCGTCTGCTATAATAATGATTTCATCCGACTAATAACATAATTATTCACTGATAATGACTTAAATTTAATACGAAAAGCTTACGAATATAATCGTTTTGTTAACGAATACCATAAAAATTAACTGTACTAAAATGTCATTGAAATGCAAATCAAGTATTGAACAAGTTTTAGTTCTGAAATCGTTATGAATCCATTACTAATGAGTTAATGTTAAATCTGTTAATTGAAGTAAAAGACATCTCACCATAAAATGAAAAACCAGAAATGAAAACGGTCCATCCTATTTAACCCAAAAGATATATTCACTTTTCATATGAATAAGCATGTTATCATATGGTTGTCATATACAGGAATATAAATATTAGAGCTAGATATTTATAAAGTTATGAGATTATTAGAAGTTATACGTTTTTTTAAATTGTAAATCTTTGTTTTATTCACTTATGTACTTTCTATTTTGAATTCTTTAAATATCCTCTAATTATATAATTTTTTTACCTTCTATGATCTATTTAATGCAAAATGATAACCTCAATTAAAAGTAATTTTCATTTTAAAACTAATATATTTTTTCTTTAGTATTTATTTTCAAGAACTATTAAAACAAGTGAAACCATAGATTTTATAAATAGCAGAAAAATGTTTTCACCTATCTTTTCAAAATACGTTCTTTATGGTTAAAATCTCAGATATTTAATACCACAATAGATTTTTATGATTAGTTTTATTAAAATAAACACATTAGAAGCCTTAAAAATTTGGTGAGTTTCTACAACAATTGATTATAATTAACAATCCTATATTCACACATTTAAAATATATTAAAAATTATTAAATTCATTCTTTTTTAATATAGCTGTATTTATTCAATCATTAGAAAATCTATAGCGAATTATTCAATCATTAGAAAATCTATAACGAATTATTCAATCATTAGAAAATCTATAACGAATTATTCAATCATTAGAAAATCTATAACGAATTATTCAATCATTAGAAAATCTATAAGAATGGCTAGAAATGATTTAATTTTATTTAATTCTATTATGTAATAAAAGATTATGATTTTTACTCCAATAATATTGCTTTAAAAGGATATTTATTACCTATATCTTACAATACATTTTAATGTTGTTTGATGTTAAGCTGTAATATTCTCTGCATTTGTAATATTATGTTACTTTAATTCAATCCCTTTATTTTATTCGTAACATAATTATTATCTATCCATAACATGTAAATCATTAACATAATTATGAGAGTTTCACATCATAAATGCAATTTTTAAATAAATTTTGTATAGAAATCTAAAGGCTGAAGACAAATTTTTCTTACCTTTTTGCTTTAGCTGACGATGCCATTTTAGCTGTGGAGAATGGAGCTTCCGGAATCCTTATTTCTAATCATGGAGGAAGGCAGCTGGATGGTGTACCTGCTACTGTAAGTAAATCCTATCTATTGAACTGTGCTGTCGTCTTTCTTTCTTCTTAACAATTACTTGAATTCATATATTTTTAGCCTTTTTTTCACAATACCGACAATCATGATAGCAATATCACCCCTTTTAATAATCTTAAGACGGAATTTCTCTTAAGAAGCCGTTGCCAATAATGCAAAATAGTATGTACCAAAACTTACAATTGAATTTAAACTGGTGCTTATGGTTGTGGATGATATATAATTGTTAGAAAAATGATGGCCAATAAATTAGCCTTCTATGAGGGATGGTAAAAACTTTTTATAAAGTAAATCTCGCAAATGCATTCCCTCGGAGTGTTGTTGCTTATGACACTTGGACAAGCCATGCTCGCTATGCCTTGGCTATGCGAATTTAAGTCATAGGGAGCGTTTTTCATTTTAATCAGACTACCACAAAGGTATAAGTATGTCTTTGCTCTTTTTTTAAAATTCGATAGATGGCACCATCAGAGAATCCGCTCCCTCAAATTTAACATTGATTTGAAGGGGGGAAATTTTCTATAGGGGGACCATTGCACCCATGCCAACTGCTCAATGACCGACCACAGGACTTTCGATTTCTCAGATTTAACGAGCACGTATATCACATGTACTCAGTAGGTCTCTGGTTGCATTGGGAAGTGAACTCATCCCTTATGGATGGAAGCCCGATACTCTAACCACTAGGTTACCACAGGCCCATACCCTCGGTGTACTAGCAGTTAATTTCAAACTTAAGTACCACACTTAAAAGTATGAAAAACTATTTGTTTAATTTTTATTCATAATATTTGTTATTTATTTGGATTATTTTTTAAATATTCATTGCAGTTGGATGCATTACCAGAGATTGTGAGAGCTGTAAAAGGGCGAGCAGAAGTGTTTCTTGATGGAGGTATCAGATCAGGTACTGATATTTTTAAAGCTCTAGCACTGGGTGCAAAGGCCGTCTTTTTTGGAAGACCTATCATTTGGGGACTTGTGCACAGTGTGAGTTTTTTTCAATTTATACGTCTATGTTACGTCGTATCTCTTTTGAAAGATTGTCAAATTTCATTGAATTAAATTAAAGGACACTTTCAAAATAAATTTAGGCTTTTCTTTTATTCACAAATAAAATTACCGTTATAAATATGAATTTGACTAAATGTATTAAATAAAGTTTATGTACCCTTTTACCAATTTCCTTAAAAAAATTTTAATGATAGAATAAAATGAATATTTATTAAAGATTTATATAAGCTGCTTAGTGTTAAATAAGAAATTTAGGAACTACCTAAATAAGAGATGGTTTCTCAAGTGAGTTAATATATTTTCTACTGTAACTATTCTTGTTTTGCAAATATAACAAAGGCAAAAATTGTATTTAAGTATTTCATCAATGGAAAAATTTCTTTAATGAAATTTATATATTTACTATAAATATCATCAGTTTAATATTCCCCTACTAAACCTGTGTAAAATATTCATGAAAATCATTTCTGTTTCAATACAGGGTCGAGATGGAGTGGAAAATGTATTACATATTATGAAAAATCAACTTGATACAACTATGGCCCTATCAGGTACTAAGTTTACGTTTTGTAGCTAGTACAAGTTAGTGTATTTGGTAAAAAAAATATGAAAATTTCAGGTTAAATGGATATAAATTAAATTGATTTTTAAGCTCTGATAATTCTAAATGTAATTATAGATATATTTTGGGTATTATATCAAAGAAACAATAAATGTACAACCTGAATACATGTCAATGAAAGTTTTTGCTTAGTTAATAAATTTTTAGTTTAATTAACATTAACTCATACACACACACACACAAATATATATATATATATATATATATATATATATATATATATATATATATATATATATATATATATATATATATATATATATATATATATATATATATATAGACACACAAATCAAAAGTAATGAAAACATTTAACTACTGAGATGATTATAAAATAATTTTTAATTAATTATTATGAGTTCACTATAATTTTGAAAAACAAATATAAAAACTTAATAATTACTAGTGTCACGATTGATAATAAATTAGGAGTTGCATTATAGGAAATAGCAAATAGCATGAACAAAAGCTTGCCTTATTTTCTAAAGGCAATATATTTGATTAAAGTAATGTGTCTAGAAAACAAAACTATGCATTTAAAAATAAACATGAGTTTTCTTAATTATCATTATTTTTTATTAAATAATTAACAAGTATTGGAGGTTTCCTTCTGATAAAATTTACGAGGAATTGTTTTTTAGATATTTAATTAGAAAAATCAGATTTATAAAATTATAGTTTCGGTATTCATGTTAAATTTGTCATAATATAATATCTAACTCTGTGCTATATCTTTTTTAATAAATATTATTTATGAAAATCAAATCAAATTAAATACTATTGTAAATAAAGTTTTTGAAAATATTGCAGTTTCAAGCTAAAGAAACTTCATTTAAATTTTATTGTGTGACTTAAAATTAAATTTAAAATATTCCCTAAAAATATTGAAAATTAAATATTATTCCTTTTCCGAAGTTGATAATTTTGATGCAATTAAAAAATTTATTTACAAAAAAAGAGTAAAATGCGGCAATTTTACTTTTAAAAAATCCATATTTTTAAATTCTTTTAAGAATATGCATTCAAAATAGATGCAAATTTAAAAAAAGCAAAAAGCTTGATGAAGTTTCACTCTTTGAAAGTCATTGGGATACAGAAATGGAATTTCTTCTGTAAATATTGGACTTAAAACCTTCTGATAGTACGATGAGTTGATTTTAACAATTTTTCCTCTCTTTTTATTTTTAATTTCCCATCGTTGGAGAAACCTGTGACAATCATAAACCCCTTACTGAAACTTCCTTTACATTGACGAACCTGGTTTGTACATTTTTCTCCTCGTTTTTTTATAGTAAATAGACTTTTTTTTGTTGCAGACATATAGGTAAACCTATTCTTCATCAAGGGTCACAATGTATTTCCATTTATCTCCTGCTAAATGATTTTCAGACAGGATTCTACATAATGTTTTGTGTTGAGCCACATATCTCGGCAAAAGCTGGTGAACATAAATGTTTTTTTAGCTTTTTAAATTATAAATCTTGGTTTATTATTTTATTTAATGCTGCTACAGGTATATCTAAAGGTTTTGCAATTGATTTCTCTGTTGGTGGATTTTCTCTGGTTAATAGCGATTTCACTTTAGAAACATTTGAAATAAGTGCTTACCTTTTTCGGTTACTCGTTTGCAGTCTTCTTTCCATGTAGAAATAATGTTTGACGGTTTTTACCTGTCCAATTAATAATGTTACTTATTTTGCACTTAGAAATTTTAATACCAAGCATTTCACAACGTTTTTGAATTTTGGAATAAAGTTAATTCTCTTCGAAAAGCGCAAAAACATATCCTTTAATCCACAGTTTGTTTACATGCGATATTTTGAAAAAGAATAAATTGAAAAGTAGCAGACGATATGTCTCATTTCAAATAATACGCTGTTGCCAAAAATTTTTATTCTAACACATTTACTTTTTTTAATTCTTTATCAAAATCGTTCTAAAAATGTGTTTATACCTTCTGTATATATATGTGTGTGTGTATAATTAGTTTTCAGTATAATTTTTTTGTATTTAGCCTGTTTTAATATAAAAAAGAGCCAAAATTTTTATTTTATATTTAAAAATTGAATTTTTAATTAATACTTTCATTCAACATTCAATAGAATAATGAATGTTCCTATAAATTCATAACCTTATTTCAAAACTCTGAATAATTATAGACTATTGTTAAGAAACTAACTGTAAATGATAACTAACTATATAATTTAAGAAACTAACTACATAATTTAATTTCAGGTACTCCTCGCTTAGAAGACATTCTAAGGTCCCATGTAGTGAGAGAAGATAATTATGACTTATTTAAATAATATATTTTCATAGAAAATAAAAGATTTTACAATGAACTTTTTGTTTTTTGATTTTTTTCTTGTTTTTGATTTTCATTTTTGATTTGAGAATTTTATATAACATAAAATTAATCACATAACAAGGAGTTATTTAAGAGAGAGAGAGAGTTTTAGAGTTACTAGAAAGTACAAAATAAGATCTAAATATAAGCATGCAATTTTCATACGTATTAAAAATTTTTCTGCCATAAGATTTTAAAATAGTTTTTAAAATTAGATTCTATTTTAATTTAAGTTATATACATTTCCAATTTTTTTTTATCAAATTTGAAAATTTAACATAATATTTGAAATAATTTTCATAACAAAAAATAAACCCGAAATGAATTATTTCTTCCCCTTAATTTTCGATATTAGAAAAATCTTTTTTTTCTGTTAGTTAATTTAGTTTTTCTAGTTTATGAATAGATCTAGACATATATGAGCTTATTTAAAATACCTATGAGAAAAAAAATCTTATTAAAATTTGTGTATGAATTGCCTTTCATTCATTTACAGGATAAATGGTAATATCAAACGTTTGATTATGAGATAACATTTCTTTCTAAATTATTTTTTAAATTATATGATGTGTTGTCAAGGGAAGAACAAAATTGGAATGATCTAGATAAATACTGTTAAAATTAAGGTTATTCAATATCCAAATTTTTCAGAATAAATCTGTATGAGAGTAAAAAAAATGTTGCAATATTATAAATACATGTAAAATAGAGTAGTTAATTAGAATCAGACAGGAATTAAAATTTTTTCAAAGAATAAGCAGAAGAAAAATATATATATAGTTTAAGGTTGTGTTAGAAAAGAATGTTTTATATAATTTCCCATATTCATGCTAGTTTCTAAATTTCTGTTGCGCCTTTTCGTACAATAATTAAAGTTTGTATGAAATCATAAAATATACTTTGGTGTATAATTTAAATTCAGATTCTGCAGGTGTAGAGAAGAAGCTAAGGCGTTGGTGGAACATAATTTCTACAATTATTTACTAATAAATATAAATATAATTTTATAAAAATGGGAATGATAAATGTAATATTGATCATTTTAGTTTTGAAATAAGTCATTAAAAAGCTTTTTTATAGTAAGTAATTTCATATTGTAACATATTTGTACATATAACTTCTGTTAATAAATAAAATAAAAATAATTATTTATAATAAAATATATTTTTCAAAATTCTATGAACAAAATGTTTCATGTTTTACTTTTTATTAAATATAATAAGCTATTGTATTAAAAAAAAGAAATAAATTAACTATGTATTTTAATTACCTAAGACAAATTATTTTGTTTTGCAAAGCTTTTCACCGGATTTATAACATAACCCTTTTCAATAAATAAAAGTGCGTGCAACTTTTAATGATTTTTTATACGTTAATCGTGTATGTGTGAATTCTATTATTTAAAACTATCTTCAATATAGAATTTTTGCTGAAATTTCTTACATTGTACTTTTTTAAGAAAAATTTTTTTCTAGTAATATATTACAAATCAATTTCTAATTTATTCGTTTAAAAATACACATATTGTTCAGAACTACTTTCAATAATTTTCACCTCATTTCCTATTAAATTCACTTGTCAAAATAATAATTTTGAAACTTTGTTGATTCATGAGACCAATTCATAAGGTTAAATTTTAATTTTATTAGAATAATTAAATGAAAACTTGTAAGAATATTTAAATGGGATAAAAGCAATCAAATTTCAATAACCAAACATTGTTTAATGTAATTAATATTCGAATTTCTCTCTTAACGAAAGTTTAGCAAAAATTTTGTCATTATTTAAAAAAATTTAAAAAAAAAGATTCGATGCATTTTTTTTAATATTATCTAAAAGGAAAGTCTCTAAATTGTTTCGTTACGTAAATAAATTACTGTTATTCATATATTATTATTACATTGCTATGCATTGCATTACAAAAAGAATATTCCAGAAAACGGAAATAGCTATAAATAAAACATTTTAAAAGGACTGAATACTATCTTTCCCTACGTTAGCTGGATTTTAAAATTTTATATTTAAGTGGCTTTTAAAATTTTATATTTAAAACATATTTGTTGAGTTTGTTTGGAGAACAATGCTACATATTTAGTAATTACGTAAAATTTATGGAATTAGTAATCCTTTATTGAAAGCATCTCTTTTTTATAGGTAAATTTTATATTATAATTAATAAATTTTTAAAGTTATTTACAATTTTCTTTGAACAATATATTTCCTTGTTATACATTATTAAGTTACTTCTATAAAATTCCTCTCTCTATATACAGGGTGCGCCATAAATTCGTGCAAACTTTAAAACTTAATTAAAAAAAGAAGAAATGGTTTTAAAAAAGTGTAGTTTGCAGGAATGGCATCACAAAAAAGGCGGATTTTTTTAAGAACAAAAAATACTAGTTAAAAAAATGACCAATAGGTGGTGCTGATGATGAATGTTTTAAGCAAATTAACACAAAACTAATACAATTCTGGATTTTCAAAGATTTATTTAAGCTGAAGTTGTTCAATATGACCTCCATCAGATTGTATGAGGCAAGTAAATCGAGTCTCAACACCTGTGACAGCTGAGTACAGCATGTCTGGAGGAATCCCATACAGGATCTGCTAAATGGTTTCTTTAAGTTCCGCCAGTGTGGAATGGGCGGACCGGTACACAAGGGATTTAAAATAACTCCACAGCCAAAAATCTAGAGAAGTCAAATCTGGTGATCGTGGGGGCCATTTCATCTTACAGCCTCGACTTATCACTTGTTCTTCACCAAATGTTCGCAAAAAAATATAATGTTTTTTCTGAGGTGGCGGCATCAAATGAAAAATCCATGTCTATTCAGGTGTTTTATTGTCAACCTGATTTGCATAAATCAGCTTCGTGTAGGCACCGTAGTTCCACCTATCGGCCATGTTTTGAACTAATTTTTTTGTTGATAAAAAATCCACCCTCTTTTTTGATGCCATTGGTGTAAACCACACTTTTTTAATATCATTTGTGCTTTTTTAATTAATTTTTAAAGTTTGCACGAATTTATGGCGCACCCTGTATTTTTATATTATTACCTTTTTACGTTTTCAAAATTTGATTTGTAAACAAAGCGATATCATAAAAAATAAAAGACAATTGAATATTAATAAATTTATATATATATATATATATATATATATATATATATATATATATATATATATATATATATATATATATATATATATATATATATATATATATATATATATATATATATATATATATATATATATATATATATATATATATATATATATATATATATATATATATATATGTATATATATATATATACTACTTAAATGTATTAAAAATAATGTATAAATTGCAAAAAGAAGTAAGTTTATACTCGACAATAAATTGGTGCATTTTTGTGAAAAATATTAAAAAAGTACTATATAATATAAATATGAACCTTTATTTCCGGAAAAGTAAGTTAGGTCTTATGAAATTCTAAGCTATATATACAAAAAGTTTAGATACGTTATACATAATGCATTTAAATAGGTCAATACAATACTATGACAAGAATTGTGATTAGGTAATTAAGTAAGAGCGCTGAAATGAAGGTGAGAAAATAGCAAACTAATAAAAAATTATATATAAGGAGATGAAAAACAGTCGAAATGTTACAGGTAGAGAGGGAAATATCTAATGTAGAAGATGAGAGAGATGGTGTATGCGGATTTTACGGCTCACCTTCTTCCAGGTGAAGTCTATCACAATCACGGCCATCATTATCCTCCTATTCCTCTGGAATTATTAAGTCCCTATATTCAGGAGAAAGTTTATACGGTTAATAATTTTTAGCTTTGCAGCCTTGTTGAGGGTGATGTTTTTGAGCCAGACACTTTTCAGAATGTCACTGGGGGTAGTAAAGTGCCAGGAACTCGTAATGGGGCATGTTGTAGAGTAATGAATTGGAGTACCTTCTTCTCCACATGCACAGCTGTCAGTGGGTTGTACTCCTATTCTATGCAGGTAACTTGGAATTGGGCTTTGTCCTGTTACAAAAATCGTTATTTGTCTTGGCCATCACTGTTGGTTCAAATTCACTTTTGGCAGGATGGAGTGTACTGGGCGTCCGGTGGTATTCTGATCCCACAGAGTTTGCTAATCCTGAATTAATGCAATTTTCCTGATCCTTTTGAAGTGAGACCGAAAAAGAGGGAGAAAGATTTTCGGTTCATCTGAAGAAGCAGCAGTTTTTGCTAGGCGGTCTGCCATTTCGTCCCTTCAAATTCTGCATGAGCCTTTATCCAGCAGAGGGAGATGCTTTGTTGGTTGTTAAGTTCCTCTTGAATTTGCCTGGCTAAAGGACTGATGGTTTTCGGGTTGCAAAGCGTATAAAAAGACTTGCTTTACTATCCGACCAGACGAGGCAATTCTGTTCTTGGTTTCTGGCACACTCAATAGCCTGCTTAATTGTAAACAGCTCAGCCTAAAAGACTGAGCAATAGGCATTCAGTTTGTAACTTTCATTGTGGATTATGATATTCTCCAGTGTTGTGACAAACGTGGCTCCTACTCTTACATCCATCTTGGAGCTGTCAGTGAAGGTAGCCTAGTGGTTAGGGCATCGACCTTCCGTCTGGAAAGGTGGTGATCGATTTTAAATGTCACGAAAGACCCACCGAGTACATGCGATATACGTGCTCGTTAAATTTGTGGAATCGAAAGTCCTGTGGTCGGTCAATGAGCAATTACCATGGGTGCAATGGTCTGGAAAAAATTTCCTCTCCCATCAGATCATTTCCAAAATTGAGAAACTGGATCTTCTGATGGTGACATCTGTAGGTGTATTTGAAGAGCAAAGTGGTACTTTCTTTTTCGTAGTGCTCTGATTAAACGAAAGACGCTTATTGACTTAAATTCGCATAGCCAAGGTATAGCGAGCTTGGCTTTTCCAAGAGTCATAAGTCACAACAACAACAAATGATACTAATGTGGTGACGATGTTACCTTTATTATATTATCTAAGCAATTTTCGATTACATTTTAATAATGTCTATATTGTTAATACTACATGTGATGCAAGAGTTCAACTATCTTTCTCAATATAAAAATAATCGAAAATTTAAACAAATATTAATATTTAAAACAAAATATGAAATACATTCCTTAAAATCTGTAAATATTAATAACAATGGAAACAAGACGCGTATGTTAGAAAATCATTATTTGAATGATATCTGATTTGAATATTTTCAATGATAATTTTGTACAAAATAATTCATATTTCCCGATAGTGAAAATATAAATTAAAAGGGAAAATTTTTCAAATTTTCAATCAAGTAAAAAAGGAAACTACCTTTATTAGATAATTTATTTGTATTTTGTTTAACCAAAAGGTCTTTTGCATTTATTATTTCATTTCGATACGAATAAAAGGAATTATTAACACAAATTATTTAGAATGTATTCAAAAAAAAAAAATGGTTTCATTACTTTTATTTCTTGAATAAAAATTTTTTTGGCCTGTTTGTTTATTGTCGACAAATTTGTTTTATTTTGATCAAAAAAAAAATCTGTTATTTTAGTATACATTTCTTCCAATATACTATAGCCAATATTTAAGTTAACATAATGAATGAATAATTTCATTCATTATGAAGTTATTCATTATGTTACACTATGCAAATTCATTTGCATAGTGTAACCATATATTGATATATAAATTATTATAACAAATAAGAGATTCTATAAATTGAGTAAATATGATTAACATTTAATTATATCCTTTACCATCATTTTAATTTTTAGGAATCATCAAAGTAAATATTTTTTTATTATAGGGAAGCTTATAAAAGTGGGAACACAAAATTTTCGTATACTATATATTAAATTATGATTAAAAAAGATGGTGCAAAATGTCTTTGCCACGCCATTCTTTTACTCAATATAAGACGTTTATTTATCTTCACAAATTCATTAACATAAATATAACAGCAAATAAATAATTTTCTCCATTCCATCGTTTTCTAAAACAAGGTGTAAAAACTTTAAGATCTATATATAAGATTATTATTACAAAAAAATAATTATTTTACACTCATTTTTATACACAGAAATATTTTGGATTTTCTTTTCCAAAGTGAGAAAATAAAATCATAATTCGAAATATAACTTCAGTAATATAAAAATCATAGAAAAACTTGTTGAATGGGATACTTTACAAAAAATCTTATTTGCATTAAATAAACTCATTAAAATATAAAATTTACAAAATTTAATTTCAAAGTATTGTTGCTCAATAGTACATATAAAAACTAGACATTTAATAACTACAGGGTTTCATTTTTCATATTCAACATTTTAGAGTATGTCTTATATTTAATCTAAATTCACACAGTTAATTATACGAACAGGTAATTTACTTAAAGAAATATGATATTAATATATATTTTATCAAAAATAATATCAAATGAAATGTAAAAAAGTGAGATTGAATCACCTTTTTTCATTATAAGGAATTAATTTTCTTTAATTTTTATCACATCATACATACTAAACTTTATTATTACACATTATACAATAAATAAAACCTATTTTAAACCTCAAAAATATGTGCTCAAGGACAATACCTTTTATGTAATTATAGTATAATATGATTAAATTCTAGTTTCTTCATCGCATATTTAACTATTTGAACGTTGAAGGTGAAAGCCATTTTGCAAGTGAATGTAATGATTGTTTCAAAGAATTGTCTCCAATTACAAATAGTTCTAATAACTAATGAAGGTGGTTAGCTAACATCGATTTTATAACCTGTGTTGTTTGTCATTATTTTATAACTATTGTATAATCCAAAAGCTATATAAAAGCTTTTGTTTCAATCTTCAATACTTGGGAAAGAACATAAGGAAATAAAGGATCATGAAACAGCATCTTATCTTATTAGCTTTAATAGCAGGCTATGGAAAATGCCGTAAGTTACAAACTTCGATTGCCAATACTTAAATAAATATTTACTTTATTTTTTTTAGCTATATTCAGATATTTTTATGTCGGAAGATGAAAGTTTGTAGTTTGTCTATTAATTTGATTATTTTAGATGCAAATCATCCATACATGCACTGTTCTCCCCCAAAATGTGAACCAGGCTGTCATGTTCAACAAGTGTTTTCGGGACCTTGCCCAGGGTGTGAATGTCCAATAAAAGGTAAAAGTATACTATTTTGAAAATTTTATTTCTATTCATTTCTTTCTAGTTTTATGTTTTCTTACGAATTTTTCATAACACACTCATTGAAGACGGTATTAAAATCCTGAATTAATAAAAATTCATTTAACTCTACAAAATATTGCTTGATTTAAATCACACTAATTATAATTTCATTTAAACTATACGTGGTGATTTAATCCTATTTTACATGTTTTCTCACAGAATGTTGAATATATAACTACTCCACTAGCACAAAGGATAATTCATACAAGCAATCATTCATTGAAATACTTATCATTTATACAGATATTTTATAGCAACTTATGAAGCTAAAGATTGAACTTTACCTTAGTTGTCAGCCGGGAAGCTTTTTTAGTCTTGCTTGCTGTAATGTAGATCATAAAGTTATTACTCACTTTTTCAGTGGGCATCTTCGTTCTGTGACTTTTTCTCAGAGTTTTAATCTTTATGATAACCCATTGCTGGTTCAGGACATTTTTAGGTTGAACAAAGTCACGGACTTGAATAGTCCCACTTTACTTGGATATGGGCATTCTCATCAACACAGTTGCACTCTTTTCTCATTCCTAAAAATTTCAAAGTATAAAAATACTTTGAAATTTTTTATATTGTAGTCGTTTGAAAAGGAAATTTTTTTTTATTAATTAGCAACTAAAATTACTTGGTGTTTAGTTCACCAAATTTTCCCCTCAAATTTTACTTACTAACATAATAACGAATAAAATATAAGTGATTCTTATGTTTTTGATTAATGATTTTTTATTCTCAACATGGAAAAATACTTTCGAAACTTTTGGTTAGTAATTTTTTTGCTAACTTTTAAAAGTGGTGTATATATTGAAAACTTCACTTATTTTAGTTTTATTAGATTTTCCTGTCCATAAATTTCTTAAAAATCGTTTGTGCAAGTGCTAAATTATACGAGATTGTTGCCACTGAATAAAATATTTCGTACAAAAATAGTTTGTTGAAAAGGAGAGTTATGATAAAAAATATTTCAAAGATTTTTTATGATAAGCATTTTACAGACCATCAATAACTAAAGTATAAGAAGTACTTATCCAGAACAAATAAAAAATACTAAATTCTTATATCTATTCTTATATATAATTAGGTTTTTAATATTTTGCGATAGTATTAAAATTATTTGGTATATATATATGTATG
The DNA here is from genome assembly GCA_030067965.1 of Latrodectus elegans. Taxonomy (NCBI): domain Eukaryota; kingdom Metazoa; phylum Arthropoda; class Arachnida; order Araneae; family Theridiidae; genus Latrodectus; species Latrodectus elegans. Next base: position 33,122,356 of record CM057818.1, on the reverse strand, counting down.
TGTGTGTGTGTATAAGTTAATGAAGTGTTTACTATATTCTAAATAGGTTTTTTAAGGAGATTTATCAACATTAAACTTCTTCAGTTAATTTCTAGGATGATAATTTCCATTACTACCATTATTACATCACGTTATTTTCGAGTACTTTTAAGCATTCTGACAAATACCTAGAAAGTATTGCCCAAAAGTAAGAAGACTATTAAAATCATAAAATATTCACCAAATGATAACATAAAATCCTTAAACCTTGAATAGCAGATAAAAGAAACAGATTGGATTATTGTATATGTGAGTGAATGGTCTCAAACACAAGCACTTTTAGGAGTACAAATGGTTTATTCGATTGGCAGGATGCCTTTTTAGAATTTAAAATTAATTTCTTAATTTTTATACTGTATTGATCTGATAGTAATAGATGGAGTAACTTTGCATCATTAGTTCCTTTAATTATTTTTAGAAATAAATAAGTATCCACCCCCGCCTCATGTTCTGTGCTCACCTCCAAAATGTGGTCCAGGCTGCTTGACAAAGCAAATATATCCCAATCCTTGTCCTACATGCGTATGCCCAAAAGCAGGTAAAAAAACGTGAATGATATTATTAAAAAAATTTAAAATAAATCAATTAAATCTAATTCAATTAATGGCTTTGTTGGTATTACATGTTTATTCATGTGCAAGTAATTATGAAAATGTTAGAGAAACACCTTAGGTTTCTAAAGAATCTTAGATTTCTAAAGAATCAAAGCGTAGGACATCCTTTAGCGTATAATACAGTTTATATTTGCTTAGGAATCGATTAATACAAATGCTGAATAGTGTTGGAGGAATATTGTATCATACCTCTTAGGGATATTGTGAAAGTTTTGGTTGGGGTTCTGATGGAGGATATCATTTCGATGTACTAAACACGGTAAAATAGACCGTAACGATTAAGTTATATTGAAATTGACTGACAATATAAGCAAAGGTAGATAATTAGCTTCATGTTCTTGTTCATCAAACCACGAATTGACAAGTCCCGCGCGCGCGCGCGCGCTGCACTAATAATATACTAATTCCTAAATGAAACCAGTTGCATTTTTGTTTAGAAAAAATTCTATCTCCTATTGTAAAAATTTGCATCATATTATGGTACTGTCAGCAAACATTTTGCAACTTTTCTCAGTGACACTTTCTTTTAAATATACAATTTATCTAGCAGTAAACAAGAAATGGCTACCTATGTCATGACAGATCCGTCTTTGCGTTTGATACTTGGAAGGAAACAATCACGATCATAAACTTGTGCAAGTTTCTTCCAAATGAGCACCAATCCTATTTGTCAAGGACTATTTGTCAGACCCTATTACTTTCTTTCACTTATCAATCAACGAGGTATTGCTAATATTAAACCACTGAAAATATGATTAGAATTCAAATCTGTGACAAGTGGCTTGGGAATTCCTGTTCTGTCATAAATGTTCGATTTCTGAAGATTCCTTCAAACAGTAAATATTGATATAAGTGAATCCAAAGGCTGGTTTAGTTCTATGGTCACTTTTTCTACAGTTGTTGACTTTTTAGACATTATTATAATTTGCTTCAATACACGTCGGTCTCTTGCACTGAGTTTCAATGCCTGTCCACTATTTTGTTTTGCCGAGCTTGCCTTGTCTTTCTGTGTATGCGTTGTCATGACTTTAAGTACCGTATGTCTTAAAATTCTTAAAAGTTGAATTGATTTGGTCACATTACCTCCAGCTAAATGGTCTCCCACAGTTTAGGTTCTTTGAAAATCCAACATTTTACGTTTTTGAAAAAATCTAAGTCTAACAGATTTTCAGTAAAGATACCATATACTATAAGAATATATATATTTCTATTCATAAAGACTGGTACCTATATTATTCATAAAAAACTGGTATCTATATTTTAATGCTTATTCAGCGCATTCACACAGGTGTTTCCATTATTTTGATAAAATTAGCTTTAAAATAGTACAAATATAATTCAGAAGCTTAGTTATTAAAAGTAATTATTTTATGTTTCCATGTTATGAATTTCTTATGAAGTTAAAGACTTTAAAAATGTTTCTCTTTTCAGTAAATTGTCCACCTTTGAGACCATGTCCAAGTTACTGTATGGTCACTATTACCAAAAATGGATGTAATATGTGTCAATGCCCAGGCAAGCCACTTTGTTCACCTCCTAGATGTAACAGTCCATGCTCTTTAAAAATTAAATCAGGGCCTTGTCCTGTATGTGAATGCCCAAGATTGCCATATTAATTTGATTAAGCGCACGTTTACTCATCAAAATGTATCAATTTTAAAGAAATCATAATGTTAAGTGATAAAAGTTTATATATGTATGTATGTATATATATCCTGCTTAATCCCCATATATATATCTCACTTAAATATTTCTTCTTACCTTAAATTTCGTATGCTTTTGTTATTCTGACATTTTGCTAGCATCAAATAAAATAGAAAATGAGGTGTGCACCTCTTCAATTTGAACCTTCTAATTTAAGCTTCCTTTTAAATATAGTGATATTGTTAAAATATTTGTAATTTCTATATTTTAATAAAATAATATGCCATGTAATGCAAACCTTATTATAAATTAATAGGAAATACTTTATTTCTATATTTTAATAAAATAATATGCCATGTAATGCAAACCTTATTATAAATTAATAGGAAATACTTTATTTTGATATATCCAATTATGTACCAATTTGAGATAGATTTGAATTAATAAATAAATTATATTATTTCTTATTTGTATGTAATTTTTATTTATTTTTGCAAATAAAAAAGATGGATTACTCCTAGTTATACTTACATAAGACTGAAGGAATAAAGAAATGAATTAAACAAAGATTGTAACACCAAGTGATTTAAAATTCTCTCACACACACGATTTTCTTTTCAAATTTTATAATGATTCTTTTCAATTCATCAATAATTATTTAGAAGACATTTTGGAATAACATATTTTCAATTTGTGGTACTAAACGCCAAATGTTAGCTTAGAGCTAGTACTTTTTCTACTTCAATGATACTCCAATAGTCAGTTAAAATGCTAGTATAGGTAATCAAATAAAATAAAAATATTTGACCTGATCAAGAAAATTTTCTATGAATTGAGGATTTATATATCACTTTCACACAAATCTTCCATAAATTATTTTAATCTAATTAAACTAAATAAAAAAAATTATAAGTGTTTTTTTCTCGTTTAAACATCTTTTAAGTTTACCATTCAAAATATTGTGCATTCGAGATTTCTAAAGATTACTGTTGTTTTTTTTTTTAAAAGGATTATACTTTTCTTCATCTTTATCAGCCTTTCTTAAGTCCTTACATTAATGATTAAATGAATTTAATTTCCTATCAGCTTAAGACATTCAAACAATATGTAGCTCATTTTATAACTTTCGTGTGATGCATTGTAAATTAAAAACATTTTTATATTAATCTTTCCTTGTACCTTACTAGAAAATACACAAATAAATATCATGGCTGCAGTGAAATAACGTTAAGCACCTTTGCTTTTTAAGCTTTGCTTTTAATAAACTCTCTTCACCAGTTTAAAATCCAGACAGTCAAAGATTAGCCTTGAATGCTCCGATATCTGTTCCATTTATTCATATCAAGATCGTTTTAATAATCATTTTTAGGAAAGCTTGAAATTACAGATACAATTATTATACTTCTTGTAATATATTCGTTTTTTTTTTTTTTTTTTTTTTAAATCATATTTTTAGTATTAATGGTAGTAAGAAATGATTCCATATTTCTCTAATAAAATTGTTTTTGATAGCACTAATCTGCAAACCAGCTAAATACAGGCAAAAACGAATGAATTTCATTTGAGAATCATATTTTATTTGAATTTTAAAATTACACTTCAATTTCATAAAGTTTTAAAATTTAATACAAAAAAGAAGAAAAACTGCGTTAAAAACAAGGAAAAAGCTATTTTTTCTTACTTTCATTACAGTTTCATATACTTATGTACAAAATATATATTTAAAAGTAATTTATTTATAAATTTTATGAATTAAAATACTGAATTTGCTATTATCTACTACATTCCTCCAGAATCATGAGTATTCCTCTATATTTGCTCCTCCCACATCAAATGATGTGGGAGGAGCAAATGCAAACGAAAAAAAAAAAAAAAAAAAAATGATAACCCACACACAGAGCAATTTCGGTTTTTGATTACCTTTTATAATGCACAAAAGTTTCTTTTTTTAAAATCTTTCAATTTTTGGTACACATAGTTTTCTTATTAGTTACATTTTCGGAAAAAAAATACTTGTTAAATTTGTAAGGTTATCCTGACAAACGGGAAGTGATTTTCTAGAGAACATTTATAACATTGCTTAGTTACTGTGAAGCCGACTTAATCTTATTGGGGCCAAGTCAAAAAATTATTTGGGGGCCTTATTCTGCTTCACAACAACAAACTTTCTCTTCTATTTGGCAAAAGAATCTATGTGATCGCCAGCATTAAATAAACTATCTATTTGAATTAGGCAATCACCCAGTATACCTTTGCCTTAGTCAGGCTCGTTAATTATTTGTGATTTTATTATGTGCAGTCTAACATGATGAAATATCAAGGCTGTCATTTCCTTGCTTATAAAAAATTAATTTTTGCGATAACTATTATACTTTGAAAAAATAACTTTTCAAAATATTTCATTGTTTCTTAAAATTATTTTGTTAATCTTCAAATATTCTTCATTCTCTAGTTAAGTTAATCAAGTTAAATTAAATTTTACATCTTCTTATGGCATCAGTTAAAGAGATGAACCACAAATTTGTTCAGCTAAACGGAGGATTTCTCTTTCTCAGCTATTAAATGTCTTCATTTGCAAAATAATCATTAAATAAATGTGTTGCAATAAAAAATATTTCATAAAATAAATGAAATGGTGTACATTGTCATAGTATTTTAAATTCTTGGGTTTTATTTCAAGCATTGCATATATATTTATAAAGTGAGCAAGATGTATGTTTTAAGAAATAAAGTTATCAAGATATTTTAGGGGAAAACTGTTTTAATTTAATACTGGCCAAAACATAAAATAGCATTAAACAAATATTATATTTAGATTCGGAGAGTTGGGGTTTATAGTTTTAGTCTTCACATAAGATTTCGTCAGCAGACCAGATGAGGGGTCTTATGAAATGTTATGAGAAGAGCGCTACATATTTTATATTTTATAAAAATCTTTTTATTAAATCATTATTTAAAGCTAGCTACAAAAGACCGTAAAATATTTTCAAACAAGATTTATTTCAGTAAAATTCTCATTTTGATTTTTTAGTGCTTGAATAATTAAGCTTTTTTTTCCACAAATTATATAAATCAATAAAGAAATTGAGGAAAAATTTCTTTATCGATGAGTAATTTCAAGTCCACCTTTCTCTTATTTGATTTAATGAAAAATCATGTCCTTTCTCAAATTTAATTAAATGAATTCATTGCTGACTTTAGTTGTTTTTCAATGTGAATATGATCTAAAATTCAGTTTCTTTCCCTTAAAAATAACAACCAGAATTATATTTGATTACTAAGTCATTTTTATCCACTGGAATCCCATTTATTCGGGTTAATTTGGATTATTTCTATCTTAATATTAGTTAAGATAGTGAAAAATTCTTTTTTCTGAAATTTAAATGATTAAAATAATGTCATTAGTTATAATCATAATAATTTCATAATCATTGTTAGTTTAACTTCTTTAAAATTCAAAAATCCTTTCGGATGCAATGACGATTTTCTTTCATATCAGGACTCATTAAATTGTGGTCAAAAATCTGATGAAAATTGAACTTTAGTTTTGAGTACTCTATAGCTTTTATATTTTATTAACACAACTTATTTAGGAATGTACCAGGTGAGGCAGCTAGTAGTTAACAATAAATATTAGTTGAATAATATTAAGCATTTCTTTATTCTAATTTGGATAGTGTTTCCCATAAAAGTATAAAATTTTAAATTTATGCTTTTAAAATATTTTTATTGAGTATTACTTTGTAGTTTAAAAAAAAACAAATGTACCATAACTTAAATATTTAATTAAAAAATTGCTTATGAGAATTAATTTTTATATTTTATTGTTGCATTAAAAGTGGGAGGTTGCTGATTGAAAGATATTGGAGCTCTCAGATATTTTTATTGCTGTGTATCTATAGAGGGAAAATAATAAAAATAACAAAATTGTTCTCTGGAAACACGCAAATATATCATTAGTTTTCATAGTGCTGTCATTGCAGATTAACGAGTCGATGATAAGTCTGAAAAAAAAACTATCAAACCAGGATTTGAAGTTGAAATCCATAATGGTGGTTAACAATGAAGATCGAATTAAATTTTTTGCTTATCGATGATAAATAATTGCTATTTGGGAAATTTAAGCAACAATAGTTAGAAAAATGGCCGATTTTTTTCACTTCTGTAGGTGGTTCGGCACAGGTGCCGTATAATCCATGATTCCAAATTCTCAAATTTTTTGGCGATGAAGAAATGTTGCCAAGATGACGTATCGTGACGTGTGTGATGACATAAGTAATAAGGTCACCAAAATAGAATTTTCTGCATAATTCTTATAGGTCTCCATATATATATGACGTAATAAAAGTGATGTTGCCAAATACATAAAAAAATCCACCAAAAATCCAATCTCAGAATTTGGCATCTTGGATTATACGGCACCTGTGCCGGTGGCTCTGGACAGATACCAAGTAGAAAGGAAAAAATGCTATCATTGTGTCATCAAGAGCTATTTTAAGAAACCACAAGATATAAGATCATGGTGATCAATAAAATATATATCTTGGTCACAGTATAGCACATGCAAAATCTACTGCAAGAAATCACCAGAAATGAGCTGGAAGATTGTCAATAATTTCCAACTGTTAATTCTCGTTTGCCGATATCCGACTGGCTTGCAGAACTTAGAAAAAGGATCTTTTCTTCCAACTATTGCTGCTAGAGCAAATGCACTGAGGAAGCTTTTAGAAAAGTTCTGCATGACAATAGAATGTTGATATTTACTATGTTCTTTTTTAAAGTTTTTGAACAACATATTTCAATTTTCAATTTTTCTAAAGTCTTATAGCATAATTATTATAAACAATACTCCAACCGAATCATTTAATGAATTTTATATTTTAACAGATTTTTTTTGTAGTAATTCAATATCAGAACAACGTGTAAATTTGTCAATTAAATCACCAGAACAAATATTTGTTCATGAAATAAGATGAATTTACAGCAAAATTATAGCTGATAAAGTTATCAAGTGATAGCTAAAAAACAAAAATCTTTATGTATATTAAATAATAGTCTACCAGAAAATTTGCCCAAAAAAGTCTACCAAAAATTTTTATTGCTTAGAATATTTTGAGATTTAAAAATTGATATTATTAAGAAGAATTAAATTAATTACAGAAAATAGAATTTTCGATTGAACTTTATGAAAACTTAAATGATAAGTAAATTTGTCAGCTCTTTCTGAAATGAAATTCTAATAATAAATGATTACTCAAAAATGTGTAATTAATTCCTTAAATGTGATGCTCAAAAATATATATATAGTATCTTATGCATTAAGTTATTTTATGTAAAAAGAGTTTAACTTACATTATAAATTTAATTGTAATAATCAATTAAGCAAAATTCTTTTCTTTGCATAATAATTTTGACTCAGACTTAAAAATACTACCTGGAATATCTTATAGTAATTACCTCTCTGCAACCAATATTTAAGTAAAAATCAATATTTTCGTACAAATGTTATCTACTGCATTATTATTAGTGTCTAATTTTTATAATATAAAAGAAACTTATTATGTATTAGTAACATACATAATTATGTAAATTTTTGCAACATTTTAAAGACATTTTTTAAGCAAATTATTTTTTCAAAAAACCACGTAAAGAAGGCATTTATATAAGAAAATATTGTATTATACTCTAATATCAAAAATTCAAATATATTAATCAGGGACACAAAATACAATTAACAACATAAAAGCATAACTGAAAGCAGTAATTAACATTGCAAGGAGTTTAATCTAAATATTGACAACAAAAATATTATTTAACTGATGTTATTAAGCAGCCATAAATATTTGAACAGAACTTTCCGATGACAAGCTCTTTCGAAAAATACTTAATCTTCAAAGAAAGTGGAAATTATTGGTTAATTATAAAACTGCGTGTTTTTTTTAAATTGATTTTCGACTCTCTGAAAAGAAGTCTTTACGATAACAGATCTCATGCTAAGAGTTTTGTATTTTAGCTCAGTTGCAATTTTCATACTGCAATATTGTAAATTGGTTTTATTCACATAATGTAGGAAAAATATACAATAACTAGTGACTTGTCACGAAAGGTAGAGAAAGATTAATTTATATGCTTATTTTCTTGTACGTGGAATATTGATTTTTATGAAATAATCCTTTTTGAAAGAAAAATGGCTATCTGAAGTAATAAAATACTTGACAGAAAAATTAGACACCCTACTACAAAAGAATAATCAGTTATTCATGGGTAATATTATCAAAGGATAGAAGTAAGTTTTTTTCAGCGATATTAAAACTGTTCTTAAAGTGATAATTTTCATTACGTTATATATATATATATATATATATATATATATATATATATATATATATATATATACATATTTACAAAGTTTTCGCATAATTTTTATTGCAGTATTGACATTTTTTTTTTTCATTCATGAAAAAAATATATTTTATATATATTAATAAAGCAACAAATTACTTTAAATAATTACATGTGGATTCTCTTTCTAGTAAATAAACTTACTTGCTGTTTTGAAATAATTGATAGAATCAAATGAACACCGTTATGATTAAAAAAAGTTTATTTCCTTCGCCATCATTCTACATGAAAAGAAAAAAGCAAAGAGTTTCTTCAGAGAACAGAAGATTTAATCGCTCAGAAAGAATCATAACAAGTCGTACCATTTATTTCATTGGATCTATGGTTTTCGTAAGCGGTTGTTTGTATCAAACCTTGAGTTTTTTGCAATTTTACCTGGATTGTCCCACGACTATGGAAGTGGGCATTGAACAACAACCAGTCCTCATGTTTCCAGCAGTTACTATTTGTAACGCAAACAGGTAAGATGATTTCCATATATCACATAACCACGTTCATTTAATATTTCAAACAGTTTCGCTGAAAGTGTGTTAGAGTTGCGACATTAGCTTACATATAAAACAAATAATAAAATAAATGAAAAATAATACTAAAATTAATTTAATTTAAAAATGTTTTAATTTTTCGTGTTAAAATAAATTATTTATTCTCATAAATTACAATAAAAATACATATAAGTTCTATTTTATATAAATAATGATACTTTATTTGTTTAAGAAATAAAATATACTGTTTTTCTGTATGAGAAATAATTTCAATAATATATATGCATTGTATAGAAATAATTATTTTTTCTTTCTTTAGTAAGTAAATTTAATTAAAAGAGATAATATATAAAAATAACAAATATATTTATAATTTTTTACTATACCAGAAATATTTTTCAAAAACAGTTTTAAGAATATAATTTTAAAAAATTATTTAATAAGTTTACTTTTTTAAATTTTAATAATAATTTAATTTTATAATTATTTAATTTTTAAATATTACTTTTTAAAAATCTTGTCTTACCTACAACTTATATGTACGGATTCCAGAAAATTAATATATATTTTACAAAGAAAATGTGCACGATTTTGGAAAGTAGTATATATTTTAAAGATATTTAGATTAAATTAAAATATATAAAATTTTCACAAAAATATCTTCAAATAATAATTATTAAAATGTAAGAATTATAATTTCTTTTATCAAATATGTTCTTGTAATATATCTTACTAATCAGTATTACTGCTTAGAATCACTTGCTAAATGTTAGCTTTTTAAATAAAGTGAAATTTATCTAACCAAAAAAATATGAAGCTGTGAAATTTCAATTTCTCTCTCTCTCTCTACTTTTAAGCTATTTGAAAAATTCAAAGATTTTATATTAACTGCTGTTTAGTTTCTTATTGATTTTTGAAATTTTTTTACTAATTTTTTTTTTTTAATTCAGCATGTGATACAATGGTATGTGTGGTATGAAAACATGTTTTGTTAATCTAACACTCTAGTTTTTCTACTCATTTCTCCTTGAATGTTTTATATATATATAAAAGCTTACAATTCTTACTTTTGCATTAACTATTTATTTATTTCCATTTGATATAAAAATTAACTTTTAAAAATTGACATAATTATTTACTTATAAATGTGTGTAATTTTGCATATAATGATTTATATACATTTGTTCAATGTAAAATGTTATTTTTAATAAACGGCACAAGATAAGATTTTATTAAAAGATTTTTTTAGAACCTAAGAAAATTTTTTGACCAACTAGATCAATAAGATTGAGATAAAAAAAAAATCAACATTTTTATTATTCTTTTTAATAAAAAAGTTATTTTGTTGTCATAAAATTTTTTAATAAAAAATACTTGCTATAATAGTAAATAAATATTTCCTAGTCTTACTTCAAAATTATTAAAATATTTAAAATGACTTTCGTTTGCGATAATTTCATAAATTATTTGCACTATCTTTTTGCTTTCCAAGGGAATACGATTATACGGAATGAGTTTCAATTAATCAATATATCAGATAAATTAGTTAATACATTAAAAAAATATACTTGTTTTTGTATGGAAGCTGAATAGAAAATATTTTAATATAGCTCTCCCAAATTTTCATAAATAGCTGGTAAATAATAATCGGAAATAATTAGAATTTTAATTAATTTTAATATTTCGTTATATTTAGGTGTTCATGATTTAATATAATTTTTAGAGTAAGAAAGACAGTTTGGTGCTCAATTGACAGTTCAATATGCAATCCAGAAATAGGAGAGACACAAAATGTATGTACTTTAGTTTTATTTCCTTTCGGAATAACATTTATTGGGTGAAATAGTTGTTAAAATGATATTTATATTATGAAAAGATTGTAATTTTATGAATTTACATAAATAATTTGTGAATATATACTATAACTGTAATAATAATTCTTTCAATATGGCAATGATATTTTCTCTGAGATCTGCCCACTTTGCTGTATGAGTTGCAATGTATTTATGCTTACTCCTATAAAAGTATTTGTACAAGTGTGCTCACAATGTCCGTTAGTGAGGCAGAAAAGTTTTATCATATTTTTATTAAATTTCTTTTAATCTTATTGATTTATTTGATATCTTTATTAAGTTTCTTTTAATGTTGTTTAATTATTAATGTTTTTGATAAATGTATCTCATTTAATCTCTCGGGGGAGCCTGTAACCTCTCATTTAATCTCTCAAGCTCTTCCAACTCAGAATGGGACAGGGGAGGTTGTGGCATTTTCCTTATCCTTCCAGACCAAAATTGCCTCTAACTTCACCAGTGAATTGATGGCCATAAAGGCAGCTCTTATCCTTTACCTCGCACAGTCAGTCCCCTCGAATGGCATCAACATATTCGTTGACTGTAAATCAGCTCTGGAGGCCATTAAAGGAGGTAAAACGAGATTTGCCCAAGACATCAACGCGCTCTGTCCACCATAGTTGCAAGGGAGAAAACCTGCACCATCCAATGGGTCCCTGGAATGTTAACATCGAGGGAAGTGAACAGGAGGACCCCCTCACCAAGGAGGCCAGGATTATTAATACCCCTCCTACGACTACCACTTGCTTCGATGCAAACGTCGTCAGAAGGCATCAAATTTGCGGAGGACTACAGAAAAAATGGTGCTTTCCGGAGCTCAATCCTGACCGTGGTATCATCTTTAGCATCAGCAGAATGCGGACTGGGTACATGAGGGATATGAAAATCATGCCCGAGAGATCTAAAACCTACTCAGAATGCAGGCAATGCACAGGGGTCCAGCTGGATCTTCGGCATCCCTTCAACTGAATCTCAGTTGCCTCAACCCTCTTCAACATCGACCCCAACTGCTGCCAAGACATCCTTTATACGGAAAAAGCTGAAGAAGTGGCCAGGGCAGAGCTACATGCCTTTGGTCCCACATGACTTGTCTTTATTACTTTTTCTTTTTTTCTTTCTTTTTTTTTTCATTTTGCACTTGTCATATGACAACAACAACACTTCATTTAATCACCAACCTATTTTTTATGGCGAATAAGATTCTCTGAAAGAACTTTATGTAAAAACTTTCAATAAAAAAGAGAACTATGCACGAACAATTTTCTTTTATAAAAACTAATGAATATTTAAAATATTCGATGTGATTTGCATAATATAAATAATTAACTGCTTCCCATAGTTTAGATTTCATTTGAGTATATATGATATTTGTGAGGCTCAAAGTATTTTCATTCTTAGGTCCTAAACATTTATTAGTCGATGACATGCATATATGACGTATATATATATAATGGCCTTTAAGGCAGTTTGACTGTCACCACATATTAGAATCCTCTTCCTTTGGTAGCCTTTTCTAATATTTAATAAGAGACAGTCAATAATGACAAGAACTTCAGCTTATAATACAGTGTCATACTTCCCAAGGCCTCTAAAGAAGTTGACACTTGGTGATGCCCCATGCACTCCAAGTCCAGAGAGGTTATCCTTTCTAGATCCATCCGTAAACCAAATGAGATCATAGTTATCCAAACTGATCGGGTTCTCACTCCATTCATCCTTGGTTGGAAAAACAGCCTCAAAAGGTCTGTCGAACACATAGGACTTTTCTATGATGCCAGAAGGCATCATAAGAATAGGATCCCTTATAATTTTGGTGATTCATGACTTATAGCCAAAGGCTTGTCATACCATTGCTTTTGCAACATTATTCTATATACAGTCAATCTTGCAGTACTACAAATCAAGATGTCTAGAGGAGTCAGATCTAAAATAATCTCTAAAGCTCAGGTGGGTGCAGAGGACATAGCTCCTGAGATACATAAACAGGCTAGTCTTTGCAGACTTCCTAGCTTTTTCCTCATAGTTACCTGTTCCGCCTTGCACCACCAGATAATAGAGGCATAAGTAATAATAGGTCTGATAATAGCAGTGTAAATTCAAAACATCAGTTTCGGTTGGAGGCTCCAGTTTTTACCAAGCATTCTTCTGCATGTCATAATATAACATTTAGCTTGGTTAATCTTGAACTCAACATGCTTATTCAAGGTGACTTTTTGGACAAGAAATAGGTCTATTACTTCACCTCAGTAGCAACATTGATGGTAACGCCAAAATGTTTAGAGATAGTAAAACTATCCCATTTCCTTTTGCATGTAAAAAATACAAGATTGGTCTTCTGAGGATTTACCATCAAATGCCTCTCTTTGCACCATTTACTAATATAACTTAAAGCACTGTGCATTAGTTGAGTAGTTATGTTGAAATCCTTACCAAGGATAAAGATGACCTTTAAACCACTCATAATTATCTTGAGTGGTTTAAAGGTGGAAATGGCCCATCTTACATTATTATAATTTATGATATTCTTAGCATATGTCCAGTGATTACCATTGACCCTAATTAAAGAGCCAATGATCTGCTGACCACCATTGCTATTAATATCTGTAGCTTATGGAAAGTGCGTTTTGGTCAAAACTTCCATAATTGTTTTCCCAATATTCGCAAAGCTGTCATCCGCGTCCTTTAAGGTGCCAACCAAAATAGATTCATCCCTTCTAAGGATACGTTGGAGTCTAGCTTCCTCAGAGATAAAATTTACCTCTTCGTAGAACTTCTTTCAGGATTCAGTTTTGCTTTTTCTAACATTCTTCTTATAATTGGTTAGGGCCGTTTTATAAATATCCCATTCACGATATTTCTTAGCTCTATTAAAGACCTTTGCCCTTTCAATAGCCAGAGAATCGTCCCACCAAACACATTGGGGTTCAGCTTTCCTAGTACGAACAGGGCAATTGTTGTTAAAAGATTATAGAATATTCATTTGCAGACATTCTGCTGTGATTTCTAGATCATAATTATCTTTAATAGGCTTGGATCCCAACTCAGTAAGCCCCAAAAGTTCCTCCTGAAACTTTTTCCAGTTGTTCCTCATGTGGTCTCTGAATCGTCGATCAACATTTATATTAGAGATAAGCTCAAAGATGGTCTGAACCAGACGGTCTACCATCCACACTCTAATTCTTGATATTCTTACTAATGAGCTGAGTAGCGACGGTGATATCGATCACTTCATCTATTAGAAGTAATAAAAGTCGGTTCATTGCCCCTATTTAAAACATCTTAATTATTATTTAAGATAAATTCTAAAAGGCACTCACGCATTTTGTTTGTGTCTGTACTTCTCCAGACAACATTATGAGCATTGCAGTCCAATCCCAGGATTGCCTGTAAGTTATTGTCTGCATAAAAACGACGGAGTTTATCCATATTTTCACCAGGTAGAGATTTCTCTTGATAGGGCAAGTATACGGAGCCGAAAACTACTTCGCAAACCCCACTCCTTATGTCGAGTCTAACTTTCACAGCTGTTAGGTTTCTATTGATAAATTCAAAAATAGGTAAAACTTCAATATCTTTATCAACAAGTATGCAGATTCTTGTATTATTACTTAAATCATAAATTAACTTACCTTTAGTACCTTTAAGGTCATTGATTCTACCCTTGACAAGCCAAGGTTCTTAAATCAAAGACAGGTGGAAAACCTCAATAAGAAATTTCCTAATGAGGTTAAAGGTACCTCCTCTACTGTGGTGAATGTTAGCTTGAAGTACCTTCACCCCCATCAGGCTTTGGAGTCTTGTCTAGAACTTTGGCTTGAACTTGGTGAAGTCCAAAATAAATCTTATATCCTCTTCTACCAAGTGTAGCCACGTTCGTTTCAGACACACTAAGGACAATGGTCTGTCCCGATGGGTCATCTTTTCTGTGCAGAATATTCCACTCAGTCAAAGTAAGCCCACCATTCTGTGCCTCAGTTTTTTTCAAGATCACCTTAGGATCCAGTTTGCAGCATACCTTCGGAAGCTTAGCAATAATTTTGGTGGTTCTGACAAGTTTCTTTGCCTCATCCACCAGAAGTTTTTGCCCTCTAAGTGACTGACATTCTGTTCCAGTCACTTAGAGCTCTCCAGATCTGCGCAGTTGATAATTAATGCCCCTGTTTCCAACTTACCTGATAGTAAAGTGGAGGCAAAGCCCTCATCATTCCTTGTAATTTTTTCCGTTATCAAAAGCTCTAGATCGAGAGCTTGTTCTTCAATAAAACGGTTATCAGGATGTCCTTCAGGAATTACAGCCATCTTGACTACCGTGAGGACTCTCCTTTAGGTTTCAGCCACAGCCTGACCATCCTGGCAGTTTTAGACGCTGAGTCTTGCGCCATCTCAGAACTTTGTTTCTTTTCGTCATTGCCCTTGGGTTTTTCAACCCAAGTTCCTTCAGCGATCTTCCTTTACTTGGTCAGTTGTTTCTTCTGAACACCGGAAAGCCTTTTCTTCATTTTGATCTTATCTAGAGAGGCAGTCAAGCTAATTAGGTCGTCCTGACCATCTCTAGATGTTGACGGTTGAGAAGTCATTTCTACCTCCCTCGTTGTAGGGTCCATTTCTGTTCCCTCGCTATTTTTCTCCTGGGTTACATTGTCTTCTGAAGATTGGTCTACCTCCGGAGTTGTACTTGTAAAAACAGTAAGATATTTTATTTTTCTCCGCCAGTTAAGTGAAATAAAAAATCTCAGGAAAAACAAAAGTCCGCCCAATATTGCCTGAGATGCTGGGTAAGGCAGAATCCTCTAGAGGTTTGCCAGGCAACAAGAGGTTCCATTAAGACACTGTAACCACAGTGCCATTGACCCTAGGCACGGATCTCATAACTCTAGGGTTGTCGGAGTTGGTTCGCGGCTCCTTATTAAATATTCGGAGCCATCCCACTACAGAACGTCTGGCTGTCCACCACCTGCCGACGCGCCTGGTAGCCGCTCAAGCCTCAGGAAGTTCAAAAATTAGAGCTAGGTTAAAATTAAAAATTTCAAGAAGTTATAAGACTATTTTTTACAAGAATTTAAAAAAGTGTTGTAACATTAAATGAAACGGTCATAAAACAGATTTAGAGAATACTCTCCTTTAGATTTTATTGCATGCTTGCGAGTGCGTTTCTGATTTCAACTTTATATTTATTACAGTAAATATTGCTTAACTTATTTTCTAAATCAACAATTTCGTGACAGAGATTTTTCTTTATTTATAAATTATCCCTCGTGAAGACAAAATACTGTAGCGAGTTTATCAAACCAAACTAATACCCTATAAATAATAGCAATCGAAACAGCTTCGATAAAATGCTGTAGTAAAATGTAATTTTCTAACTAAAACAAAAAAAAAATTATCCTACGCCTGTCCTCGGCAATTCTGCTGTTAATGGACGAGCAGCCCAATAAAAGATGAACAATTATAAAAACAAGAATGGAGTTCTTTAGTAGCCTCAAAAAAGTTGTCAGTCATAAACTTTAAAACTTCAGGGTAGTTATTGAGGTGAGCAGCATCCATATCATCATGATTGCACAATGGATAACGAGCAGAGTCCCTTACACCTATTCGATGCCTTTGTAAATAGTCGTGTCCAATTGTCACCCGGAAACAAGCGACAACAACAGCTCATGGTAAAGAGCCAGGAATTTTATTGTTCCCATCAAGTAGAATTTTCCATTGCCTATCTATATCCATATCAACATAAAGGGAAACTCTGTCATCTTTTATTTTACTGAGGTCTACTCTTTTGATGTTACGCAAAGGGAGATTTGGCTGGATCATAAGGGAACCAGCTTTCGCAAGTTTGTCTGTCTGCTCATTTCCAAAAACATCGCAGTGGCTCGGGATCCATTGAAGAACACCGTGGTCCTTGACTTCAATGAGTTCGTGTAACTTCATTCTTCAAGAGTGAACTAGTACATTATTATTATAATTTAGATTAATAAGGGAAAGAATAACAGCCTGTGAGCTAACTAAAAATAAACTTTAATTCCTTTCACATATATTTCCTTTGTTAATAACTTTCTGCTACACCTTCTGTGATATCATAGTAAAATTAAATAAATTGAATAGATGCATCAACAATGTGCTATAACATATATAAATTCTGCTATACGGTATTTTCTAGTAAATAATTAAAGCACCTTGGTATACTACGCCATCTGGCTGGAAACGTATTCAATAAATATCGAGTATTTCATTAGAATATGGAGCATGTATAATGCTGTACAGTATATATAAAATCGTTTACATAAAATAGAAGACAAATGCAAATGTTAATTAAGTGTATAAAATTGTATATGATGTTCACTTATTCTTTCACTGAAAAATCTATTTGCCCCAGGAGTTTATGACTAGACTTAACAAAGCGTATCGACTCTTGAACAAAACTGAAAGGATAACCATGGGGCATACGAAATCTAAACTTATTCAAACCTGTCTCTTTGAAGGTGCCAGCTGTGACGATAGGTAAGTTTTAATCATCATAAAGTTCTTTTCTAAGTTTTTTTTGTTGAGGATATGAAATATTTACAAATATTTTAAGGATTTATAGTAAATAAAATTATTTCGTTTCATCTTTGTTTAACTCTTAATTTTCTTTCGATTTTTGCCATTTTATACAGAAAAATTTATTTTTAATTTTTAAATATAAAGTACTGCAAACTGCTTATAATTACTACAAAACGTTTTACGTCATTTCTGTACTTTATCAATTTAAAAATTTAATTTATGAGCTACATTACTTTTCTCGTTTTCTTTTCAGAATAGAGCAGTACTTTCATCACGATTATACAAACTGTTTCACGGTTAATGCTCGTTGGAGTAATAAAAGCAGAGAGCCTTTAACAGCTGTTATGTTTCATCCAAGAAGTGGTAAGCCGTCAGGTAATAAATAAAAATTTATATTTATCCAACTACATCGAAATTCTTTATTTATGTGAATGATATTACACCGTATTAAAGAAATTCCTCCTTTTCATTAGTACAGTATTCAATCCTTTTTTTTATGGTGCTGGACTTTTCGAAGGTGTACGCGCTCATGAACCTGGTCTAGCACTGTGACCTCAGGGGCATGCAACAACAACAGTATTCAATCCTTCTTTTATGGTGCTGGACTATTTGAAGGTGTACGCGCTCATAAACCTGGTCTAGCACTGCGACCTCTGGGGCATGTAACAACATCAATGCTATTTACCCAATTTTATTATTTTCTTCTTTACTGCAATCTTTTCTTTTCAATTTCATTATTAATTTATATGTACAAACGTCTAAATTTTCTGCTCTTTCAGTAATCAAAATTATGTCATTCGTTTATTATTTTCATATTTTATTTCTTTCATATTATCATCGGCCATTTTATTTTCCCTTATTTTCTCCTGATATTTCTCTCTTCCTGTATTCTTTTAAATATTTTCTTCATAAATTTATGTATTCTTAACTTCAAATAGTTATCTCTCAATTGAAATAACTTGTGTTGCTTTACAGATTTATTCCTGCTACTAAACTTAGAAAGCGAAGAATATACTACTGAATTAGATGAGATTGTTAGAGTTAAAATGACCATTCATTCGCCAGATTCTCTACCCAATCCAGAATACGACGGAGTAAGCCTCTCACCTGGGATTGCCTATAATTATGGCATTACACAGGTATTAAAGTCACACACACACACATATATATCTTCTTCTTTAATAGCGTCACAACCTATTACAGGTCTTAGCTGCGCTACAACATGCCAGCACGCTTTTTCCACCCTAGCCTGATCTGAGCGACACTTTATCAGTTTCTAATTTTCAAGTATCTTGAGGTCATTTTCAGTGTCAGCGAGTAATCTTGCTGGTGATCTTCCTCGGGCATGGAATCCTTCGGGGTTCTTAAACGTTCATATCCTAGTGGGGCTGATTTCCCAGCTTCTGCAGACATGGCCAAGCCACCTTAGCCTGTTGCTTCTGATAACCTGGGTAATCTGGGGCTGGTTATACAGCCTATACAATTCTAAGTTATATTTGGTTCACCAGCGCTTTTTCCACCCCAGCCTGATCAGAGAGACACTTTATCAGTTTCTAGTTTTCAAGTATCTTGAGGTCATTTTCAGTGTCAGCGAGCAATCTTGCTGGTGATCTTCCTCGGGAACGGAATCCTTCGGGGTTCTTAAATGTTCATGTTCTAGTGGGGTTGTTTTCCTAGCTTCTCCAGACATGGCCAAGCCATCTTAGCCTGTTGCTTCTGATAACCTGGGTAATCTGAGGCTGGTTATACAGCCTATACAATTCTAAGTTATATCTAGTTCGCCAGCAACCCTGCTCCTATACGGGCCAATAGATAGTTCTTAATACCTTCCTTTCAAAGGTTTCCAGGGTTTGCTGTATATCGACATCTAATGTTCAGCTTTCGCTTGCATATAGCAGCACGAGTGGTATGAGTGTATTGTAAATTCTCAGTTTTTGTTTTTCTGCTGATAAGTTTCGATCTTAGTTGCTTTTTCAGCCCAAAAAAGCATTTATTTGATTCTGTTAGTGATTTTAACTTTCAGCGAGATTTTATCATTTATATATATATATATATATATATATATATATATATATATATATATATATATGTATATATATATATATATATATATATATATATATATATATATATATATATATATATATATATATATATATATATATATATATATATATGTATAATGTGATTTATATTATTTTAAGAAGAAAAACTCAGATATGTCTTCAAAGTATGAAACTAAATTCATAAGTGAATCATGTTATAAACAAGCATCACTTATTAATAGTTAAAATGTTTCATGTTTGATAGATTTTTATCCATAGTACGCATGTATTCATGGTATTAAATTTTCACTCTCAAAAATTGAACATATTAATAAGATGCACAACTATTATTTTTTAACAGAAATAACTTTGCAATTGTACAATGATCTTATAAAACTATGAAAACAATTGTGTGTTTAATAGAGTTATTTTTGATGACAGTCTTTGTGACATTAATTATACCCATATTTATCTTCTTAGGATTTTTTTAAAATATGTAGCTAATCAACTTCTTAGCATTTCTTTTTATACTCATACTCATTAGTTAAGTGTAATAGAAACGGGAACAGGGATCCTGGACTGTTCCTGGAAATCAGTTGAGTATAACATTGTAACATATGTATCCAATTTACTGACTGAAACAAGTGTACTAGTTACATCAGTTTTAAACAAGAGTACTTGTTACATGAGTATATAAAAGTAACCCGTTATTTCAGCTGAGTATGAATTTGAGTAGGGAACCAGTTGTTTAATATGATCATGTTCATATCCATGATTATTAAAAAGAAACATTCATATTTAAACAAGAGTACTTGTTACATGAGTATATAAAAGTAACCCGTTATTTCAGCTGAGTATGAATTTGAGTAGGGAACCAGTTGTTTAATATGATCATGTTCATATCCATGATTATTAAAAAGAAACATTCATATTTCTTATATGCCATTTAATTACAATAGTTGTTCCCAGATTGAAATCACTCATAATTTTCTTTTAAATCTAGTATTTGCATCATACTGAATTCATGAAACCCCATGAATAATACCTTAGTAAGTTGATTTTTGAATCACCAATAAAGTTTATTTATAAAGTATTTTTACTTTACGATGACGTCATGAATAATCACTAGTGTAACACTTGTGACTCGGATTAAACTACAACCACTATGGTCACAACAAAATTCATATAAAATATATTAGATTTATATTATAAAAATTAGCTTAGTTACAACTGTCAGCGGTAGATCCATCTTTTTCATATGCTAATTTCAAAATATGTTTTCCCAAAATCACCTGAATATTTTTGCTGCCCTAAAATAGTATTTATTTTTTACTTGAAAAAATATTACAAATTTATTGAAGTCATATTATTAGTATTTTTATTTCACCAATAAATACATTTAATTCTTTACAATATTATTTGTCTGTAATTCACATAACTATTATATGTGAATTTAGCTAATAGTGAATGTTTTCATCTTGATCTTCCTCCTAATTTTTTGGGTGTGTAACTCTTTCATTAAGTGAAATGTTTACAATACAATAACTTTGGATTTACAATTAACATAACTTATGAGTATGATTAGAGAGTATTTAAAACAAATAGTACTTTAAATGGGAGCATATATATTATAAGTTTCTCTAGCTATTTTAAGCAATTTAATGAAATTTGAAATATAGAATTATTTTGCATGCATGAACAATACATATTTTAAAATGTATATTGATAAAATATCCTTTGAAAATATGTTTCCCCTTGGGTATATATCTTCCTTATTTATTTGAAATCCTTATAAAGAAATTATCTTTATATCAAATGAATTAATCCTGCATTTACATGTATGAGACTTTAAATTATTTTTAATTAAAATAACAATGAAATATTTACATAAATTAAAAATATATATATTATTAATTACAGCTAAAAGCTATTAACACTTTTAACTATTAGTTTATTATTGCTAAATGGCACACACACACATAAAATCTTATCATTGTAATTTTACAATATTCGATATTCGAATTGGAATATTTTTGATTTCCTTTAATTATTAAAGCACTTAAATATTATTTTGTCTTTTCTGACCTTGTTTAATAAAACTTTATTTAGTTAACGGCGAATGTTCTGCCCTCTCCTTATAAGACCAATTGTAAAAATTATGAAGGATTGAAAGAGAAAAGAACTGGAGCAACACAAACGCAAGAGGTTGGTATAAAATGAACAAGTGTTCATTTTTAAATAGACAATCGGCTATTATCGTTTGTTCATAATATTTTTATAAAAAATGTGAGCTATAATGTTAGGAACGTTAATTAACTAAAGTTTCTGATATAAGTATATAATTTCAGCAATTGAAGTTATTGCTGATGTTTATTTTAATAACTAGTTTTTGTACATATTAGGTTGGGGAATAAATTCACAGCGTTTTTACCAAAGACTTATATTCAAACAAAAGACAATAATTATATCACTTATATATTCACCATTGCTGTTTACTACCTCTTCCCACCTCTCGACCCATTTGTTGATGCCGTTCAGTCAAACATCGCCTGGTATGGTGTTCAGAGAAGTTGTTAAGCCAGTTTTTATGGACCACTTGGTGCACCGGGAAATGCTTGAAAAGAAAGCCACAGTCAACAAGGAGCTCTACATTGCCCAGCTACACAGCGTGAATGAGACTATTCGACTAAAAAGACCTGATCGGCATGGTCAAACCTTACTCCTTCACGACAACGCCAGGCCCCATGTTGCACAAGTCGTCAAAGCCGCACTCCAAGAGATCGAATGGGATGTCCTTCAGCATCCGCCTTATTCTCTGGACCTTCACCAACCACTTTACAATCTTTTCCGCTCCTTGTCAAACCAAATGAAGGGCGTTACCTTCGATAACAAAGAGGTCCTTAAAAACTGGCTCAACAACTCCTTTGACACCAGACCAGGCGATTTTTGACTGAACGGCATCAACAAATGGGTCGAGAGGTGGGAAGAGGTTGTAAACAGCAACGGCGAATATATAATTGATTATCTTACTGATATAATTATTGTTTTTTGTTTAAATAAAAGTCTTTGGTAAAAACGCTACGAACTTATTCCCCAACCTAATAACTTCATGGTAAAAAATTACTTGAAATGGTGCCTTAAGTAAAAAGTATCAATTTATCATAATTTATTTAATCTTCTTCAAAATATTACTCCCCAATTTCAGCATAAAATTTACCCTTTAAAAGTGTCTTACCAACTCATACCTTCAAACATCTTTTTTTTTAATAAATAATTTTCTTTAGATAATTAATAAACTTAAATAAATGGGGCCTTGAAGAAGTAGTTTCCATCATGGGAATCAGAGAAAGTCTTACGAAGACATATCAAAAGAATGCGGGTTTTGTGGGTTATTTGTTGAATGTTTCGCTAAAATTTGAGAATAATAATGTTTTGAGAAAGTATGAGAATGCACATAAGCACTGTTCAAAACCATGTTTTTTGCTGCATTTAAGAATGTGACAACGGATTTTTTACTGTAATTTATCTACTGCAGAACGAAAACACTTTTAACCACTTGTTTGATTATATGTTTTAGTTTTTACTAACGTAAGACTTACATCTTATAGTTGGCTCTTCTGATTTTATTTCTACACTTTTGTTAAAATCTACTGTTTGAATCTACTGTGTTGCTACTATAAGAAATTAACTTCATCGCAATATAAAAAGGGTATTTTACTTGTGATCCCAGACTTTTCGTACGTTCATTCAAAATGAATACAGGATTCGTATAAGTAATAAATGTTTCAGGTGCTAGAGTAAGAACAGCGATAGTTTATCATAAAATAAGTATTGTTTTGGGGGTTGGGAAATACAGAAATATCTTTGCTTCAATTGGAATCCCAGTACATTAACAGTGAAATTACTCAGGAAAAACAAAATATCGGATGTTATTGCTCAGATCAGTGATATTATTAATTTTCTGCATGTTATGGCACATGAAATTTTGAAATCAAGATTAGTTATCGTTTTTAATTATTCTAATGAGAGAAAACTTAAAAATTTCTTAAATGATGTTGACTTTGATGATCATTTGAAAGAATATAATTCACTTTATAAGGATAATCATAAAATTTCTGGAGATTTCAGTTGCAACAGTGTTACTGAAGTCCTTGACCCCAAAGTCTCTACAGTAGCCCCAAAATCCAGGCTGTTATTAGCTGAAAATTTATAGGCAGTAGAAGCTAAATTTTATAATCTAGTGCAGAGGGTCATATGTAGTCTTTCAAATGGTTGCTGGAGCAGTCCTTTTGCACATGTTCAAAATATCTGGCGACTCTTTGGAGTCATGTGATGAACATCGTGCTTTAAATGCAGTTACTATTGCAAACAAATACTCAATCCAATATATCCACAATTTTTCTTGAAATCTCGCTGTCAAAACACTCAATTGTCTTCAACATTTTTTTTTAAAAAAACATATCATTTAGTATCTATGAATGAAGATGATATTTCAAAGACTACTATCAAGCTACTTTTGGCTTGTACCATTTTAACTTCATGTCATCTGGATTCGCAAATGCCACCTAGATTTCTTGATCAAATTCCTCAAGACCTTGAATTTTGTTTCATTTATATCAATGACATATAAATAGCCACATCTTTTCTTGAAGAACATTACATGCATTTTAAAGAAGTCTTTTATTGCTTTTAAGAGTATGTAATGTTCAACATAGCTTTACATTTAATTAATCAAAATATACATTTGTGACAAATTGAAGTTGAATTCTTAGGTTTTGTTCACTAAAATGGTATTGCACCTTTAAAAGATGAAGAAGAGGCCTCATGAATTTTCAAAATCGATTACAATTAATAAGCTTCGATAGTTTCTTAATGTACTTAATTTTTACAGAAGATTTTTGCCAAGTGGTGAAGAAAAACACTTACCATTGCACTCTTTTTTTGTGGTTCTTCAAAAAAAGAACGATAAAACATCCCTAACTTGGATTGACACTGATAGATATTTTCAGCGGTCTCCAATGCACTGGCTAAGCCCAAGAGCATTTAGCTGGTCCAATCTCCAAAACTCCTTTAAATCTTATGGCTGGTGATTTTCACAACGCGACATAACGTTTGTATCCAACAATAACTGGATTATTTAATCGTAGGTATTTTATGAGGAATTTCGGAAATGATATCAATTTATGAATTTGTCCCTTAATGCCTTTCATCGCCAAATGCTACTCCATAAATCGCCAAACATTAGTCAGAAAGCACTGAATTAATTTTCTGCCTTGATAAATATATAAGTCAGTTATTGAAGTGGATGGTTAACCAGATCTCTGAGCATAATAGGAGGATTCTCTACCATCTTTAAACATATTTTTTTTTTCAATAAAGTATTGTTGTTTTTGATAAACCATCGTAATTAATATTTTTGACATTACAAATGCTCTTACAGTAGAAATTTAATCCATGTTCTTTGCACTATAACATTCGCAATTCCGAAGAGAGAGAGAAGCAATAGAATAAAAATTCTCTCATTAAAACTAATTTATTTTTAACAGATAAAATTATCTTTTATAAGTGTTTATGAAAGTAATAAAAATATGTTTCCTAAATGTTTACCTACAATGTATATAATTATGAATTTTTAATGTAATATTCTGGATATTTTTTGATATCAATAATATTTCAGTACCAAAAGCTTTAAAGTACACATTTTGATTACTTTAACAAGTAAATTGAAGATAAATTGAAATATAGTTTACTTTCATATAATTTTAAATCTTTTTATGGTGGATTAATAATTACTCCACCATGCATAAAAGTAGAGCTAGAAATGGGACAGCTTTAAGTTCTAATTCTAAATGAAAAGTGACTTTCTTAAAACAGTATGGTATATTATTTAAAAAATGTTGCAGTATTTTAAATAAAAAGCGTAACTTGATCTGAAAAGCATTTTTGATGTTTGAATACTTTTATTTTTATTAAAAACGTTATAAGCTTATTAAAAACAGGACAATTTATTGTATTTTAATATTTTTTAATTTAAACGTTATGTTTTCAGGATTGTTTTTCAGAATGTGCTACAACCTTACACATAAAGTATTGTGCGTGTACTGTTCACAAATTTTCATTAATACACAATACGAAATCTTGTGAAAAATCTGAAGAAAGTAAGTAATCAAAATAATTTACGTTCATATCACCAAAATATACAAAATACTAAAAATCAAATCATAACTTGAAGTAGATTTTTACAGAGACAAATTAAATCTAACAAGACAATTAAGATCAAAATGAAGAAGTACCTCTTACATAAAAATTGCATTGGCTCTTATTAAATTTACAAGAACAAAAATGAAAGATTGATAGGTTAATCAACAAATACCACATATTCTCTATAGTCAAAAAAATTCAGATTTTATACTCAATTAACGTAATACAAATCTGAAGAGATATTCATATCGCATTCTTCATAGGTAAGAAAAATGTATGCATTATTACACCCCCAACATATGGATTCACTCATTCATTCAAATTATGTAGGTCTATTATGGACAAGTGTAGCCTCTTTCATTATCCTCGTGACAAGAGGCATGTCAGATGTTACAGGTGTCTCTCATAGCGACTTCATGTATTTTCATAGAAAGAAATACCAGGAAAAGATCTCAGGAGATCTTGATGGCTGTATAATTAATCCGCTTCTTATAATCCAGTGATTAATATTGATCCTATAGAGACAGTATCACGTAACCATGCTGAAATATCCGGGTTGCCTCCTCATGCTGAAACCAGTTATGCCAGTGTAAAGCTTCTAGAACTTAATCTAAAAAGTTTGTAACACCTTATCTAAAAACATTTGATAAGTACTTATGTCAAGTTTAGAGGCATAACCAATTAAAAGTTCGTCCTAATACTATCACACATCTATATTGAAATACCCTTTGTGAGCATCGTCGCACGTAGGACTGGGTGTGTCATGCATCCACGCTTGCAAGTTGGGGAGTTTAGAATACACCATCCCATAAAAAATTTGCTTCACTAGTAATTATAAACTACGATGAGATAAATATGAGTGTATCATAACGTGGTAGTCATAAGGGCCGTGGTAGCTTATTGGTTAGGGCATCTGCCTTCCATCCGGAAGGGTGGGAAGGTGAATTTTCAATTAATTCTTGAGAAGCTTGTGGGCAGGGCTAACGGATGTTAGATAAGTGCGCATCTGACGACCTGGTGACTCCTGACAGAAAAATTATGTCTTCCTTACTAAGGCAACTAAACTTCTTCACTAGGTCCTAAATTAACTAGTACAGAGGCAAATGGCTTCGATCTAGAAGCCTCTCAACAATCTTAGACCAATAGCTGTTCTAAGGCATATTCCAAGGTTTCCCTTACTTACTCGTTGCACAGCTCCTGTTGTTGCTGTTATTAATCCTTCATGATTTAGCAACAGCTAAATCTGGTCCATGAACTCATGTATTCTAGCAAAGTCAATCTGTAGAAGGGGAGATGATATTAAGTCCTCTAAGCTTAGATCCAGACAGTCTGGGACATGCTCCGGCGAGGCTGGCTTTAGATGAAACATGATTTAGCAATAGATAAATCTGGTCCATGAGCTCATGTATTCTAGCAAAGTCAATCTCTAGAAGGGAAGATGATAGTAAGTCCTCTAAGCTCAGACCTAGACAGTCTGGGACATGCTCAGGCGAGATTGGCTTTAGATGATACTTTGACATAAAAACTCATGGGGAAGGTAGGGA
Organism: Latrodectus elegans; assembly: GCA_030067965.1. NCBI lineage: Eukaryota > Metazoa > Arthropoda > Arachnida > Araneae > Theridiidae > Latrodectus > Latrodectus elegans. Next base: position 33,094,995 of record CM057818.1, on the reverse strand, counting down.
GCAGTTTCTTTTAATTCAAGAAACCGGAGTACCCTAAAGAAGAAGACTGTCTTTACATGTGCATGTAGTAGATGGTCCACGAATATAAGTGCTTAATCGAAATGCTCCAACTTCACTTTATCTTCCACGCATCTGTAGTAACAATGGATAACTTGTGCGATGTCTACTTAGGAAGCTCTTCCTTTCTTCTCTGTACATTTGTCTCACGGCAAGTTTATTTTCGTTTGCGACTCATAAATGAATATCAGTGTCCTTAAATCCTTCTCTTGTATGCCCTCACCTGAATAGATCCCATATTTTTATTTTACAATTGCCGAAAATTAGCGTTTAGCTTCACAGACCCTCCTATACTTCTTGACAATGTCCTCACATACAAAAAAGTACTGTAGAATTATTTAAATGTTCAAAAATCTCTAGTTGTTAGATTCTACATTTTGCCCTCTAATATGCCAGAGAACATCACCTTCTAAAGTGGCTCTGGTTATGTTTTCAAATACTATTTCCTGTGTAAAACTGATTCATCATGCTTTGACAGGGCAGAAAGTAAAGTTTGTAATGGACCTTTCGTGATACCCAGTATTATGCATACAGTATGAAACATTACTAGTGTATCTTTTAAAAAAAAAATAGTTTAATCAATTATTTAGATATTTGGAGAATTATTTAAATTCTAAAATCGATTGTTTTGATGATTGGAGAGTTATTTAAATTCTTAGCAATTTTCCCAATAAAAATAATGTACTGTGAATAAAAGATAAAGCAAACAGATACCGGTGAAGAAAAGTTCTGATTAAAATCAGATTAAATTCGCCTGTTTTCTCAATTCAGATGTTTTAATTCTTCTTGGAAATGACTTTTCTAACTCAAAAGATAAAAGCAATTTTCCCGGCTTATAAGAAAATCGTCTTTTAAATACCTAATATTTTTTGTTAGAGAAAGGTCATCAAGCTAAATTCTAAACTTATAGTTTCAATTTAATTTACATAACGCGTTACCATCCGATTAAATTAACTCTTAATTACTGGCAAAAAGTTATTTCTCTTTCCTTTAATTTACTCTTGTTTAGGTGTAAGAAATATCATTCTTAGTTAAAATTTTGTAGTATTATCACGTGGAATTTTCTAAAGTATTATGATGTTTTCCAAATAATTCTTAAAGTTTGCTATCATAAAATTACATTTTTTGTGTTACATATTTTGAAAATTATGTAAAATTTCCAGTTAATTATACCTATTATTCACAAATAAATCCAAAATTCACACATGAAATTAAATAAATAAATATATTTATCTATAAATTATATGAATTTTTCTAATAAATGTTTCCTGTGAAGGCAACAAAATAAATAAATCAAGCTTTATATTTCAACAACGATATATTTTTTCTTTTGACATCAATTACTTTTTTACTATAAAACACTTAATTTTTTAAATAATTATAGTAATTTGATAATTTTGTTCTCATATATATATATATATATATACACACACACACTTGCCAATCAGAATTGAAGAGGATGCGAATCGCTGCGGAGGTGGATGGAAGTATGCAAATATGTTAGGTAACAGCCAATCGATCTTTCATGTCAAGAAATATGCAAAAAGAACAGTCTTATAAGATACCAATTTTATGAAGGGTTTCAGAAGTTGATTGTAAGAGCTGATAGAAGGTGTTTAAAACTTTCGTACAGCAATTTGTTTTCATGACATACGTATTCCTATGAGTTCCAGCAGACGAATGGAAGATTCTAAACTCGGGCGTGCTGTGGGCATTGAAGCAGGACAGTCGATCTCAGACGTTGCTCTTTTCTTCGGCGATCATCATTCTGTAATTTCACGTTTATGGAAACAATTCCAAACCACACAGACAGTTCTCCGAAGGCATGTAGCCGGTCGCCCAAGTGTTACAAACCCTGCTGAAGATCGATATATTGCGATTTTAGCCAAGTGGAATCGAACAGCGACCTCCACACGTGTGACATTTATGGTTACAGCTTCCATTGTTAAGGTGATATCTGCAGCTACTGTACACCGAAGATTATATACGAGTGGACTGTACGTCCGGGTACCTCAAGTTTGTGTTTGTCTATCCGTCCAATCAAGAGGGGTCATATATATAACTTAAAACATGATTTGAATGCTTTACTATCAGAATAAATTTATGTGTTCAAGTAATATGGATATGTTCTTATGTAATATAAATGAAAACAGTCTAAAATCTTTAATTTCAAATGTGCACATTTCTGGTATAGTGGATAGTTTAATTGTGAAAGTTAGTGAGAAAGAGAGAGAGGGGGGTGCTTTTTGAAACATCCTCTGCAATAGGTTTCTTAAAATTATGATTTCTAAAAATCTTAAGTTAAAAATTAGAATAAAATTTATTATGCAAAAGAGAAATAGCACTTTTGAATTTTTTTTTATTTTACAACTGAAAAAATTAAATGAAATCATTAAAATATAATAGAAGTCTCCAAGCTTTCAAAAAATATTAAAATTTCTTTTGAAATCCCGAAAAAAAATTATAACAGCTCTTGAGAATTTCTAGGGAAAAAATTATCATGAAATCATAGTGAATTTCACAATAAATAAATATTAATTTCCTATTAAAAGATGAAAATACGAGATAAACTAATAATTTCTTTATACATTATTTTATTTTTAGACAAATGCTTAGATTCTTTAGATAATCAAGTCAAAGATATCTGTAGAAATGAATGTAGAATGCCTTGTATGTAAGTATAATTATGCTCTTTGTAAAGTGAAATTACGCAAACTATTGTTAATGTGTATTGAAAGTTTTCTTAGGTTTTATATGTGGAGTTGAGATATTTTTGCAATAAATGTTGACTAAATTATGTAAGCACAACTTATTTGCTTTATTCTCTGCTGCTTGAAAAATATTAAAAAAATGCTGATGGCTTAAAAGTAATTGACATTTTTAAACTCGGAATAAATAGTGAATCTCTTCCAGGTATTTATTTCTTTTTGTTCCACTTTTTATCTCACCAACAAAGCTATACAATGTAACTTATTTTTTTATGCAATGGAAAACTACATTATGTAACGTATCAGTTGAAATGTTTTATACATATTTTCGTAACTGCTACAATAACTTTTAAAAAATTTTAAAGAAATTTGTGTGCCATTTTACTTTGCTCTATATATATTATTATTTTCACCTTTTTTAAAAAGTATACTTAACTTAATTTGTTATTCTGAATTTCATATTTTTGACCAATTGATTTGTCTTTGATAAGGATACTATGACATACATATTAAATAATTGCTTATAATTCTTTCCGCTTATAACGGTAAAGGCTTCAGAATCAATAGAACACTATATGTTTCAAGTAAAATATACTATTCTCTCTGATTAAAGGAATGCGTATCTGTGTGCTCATTTTATTTTTTATGAACTGTGCGTAGTACATCAAAGAACTGAAACAAGGAAAAAGAAGCAAAATTGAATGTAGTATTATCTTAATATAGAAAAATCATTGGAACTAGTTCAATATCCCCATATATTGGCGAACGAGGCGATCTTTTTTTTTTTGTCGCCAAGTCGCCAAGCTAACACGGGAAATTTCCCGAAGTTCGATCGAAAAATAAGCATTTTAGAAAATTTAAAAAGGGAAATAAATACACATGATGGACTTACTTGATATGAAATTTAGCTAATATGCCGATTGGAATGTTTATTTCGACAGTTTGTTCATTGTCACCAGTGTCACATTTCAGTTAAAAAAAAAAAAAAAGGCACGCCAAAAATATTTTTTAAAATATTTACACTTTATAAAATTTATAAAAAGCAACAAAAAAAAGGCATGCAAAAAATATTATTTTAAATATTAATTACTTTATAAAATTTAAAAAAAAGCATGCAAAAAATATTTTTCTAAATATATACACTTTATAAAATTAAAAATAAGCATGCAAAAAATACTAAAAAAATTCTATTAACAATTCCGGGTTTTCCAACTCTTGGCCTAGAGTTTGAAAAATTAAAATACCCATCATTGTTTTCTTTAATTGTAGTTAAAATAATCTGTTGAAATTTCTCAACAACACTATGAGCATGAGACATTATGGAAATATAACAGTAAATTAAAAAAATGTATAAGATAATAAATTAAATTAATAAGATATATATATATATATATATATATATATATATATATATATATATATATATATATATATAATAAATAAACCAAATAAAAAGAAAAAACATAAAAGAAATTGTAAAAAAGAAAAATTTACGATATTTGGACACTGGCGACACCGAAACACAACTGAGGGGAAATCCCTTAATTGCACCAACAGCAAACAAAAGACAAATGGCTTCCAATTCCAATAGAAACGTGGAACAAACAATGTTCTAAAACAATGAAAGTCGAAATAAAATTTAAATAGCTGTAAAATTTATGTAAAATACGAGAAAAACGAATAGTGGCAACAAAAAAAAAGAATAGTAACTAAAACTGAATTTGGCAACACTACAATAAAAACAAAAGCTGAAATCGGCAACACTACGATGTAAACAAAGGGCGCCAGATTTGGCGAGAAATCATATATGGGGATACTGAACTTATACCAAATCATTTTGATATGCTAAACAATACATACTATTTAAAAAACAGATTTTTTTTTAGACCAAAAAACACTTTTACAACTTTGATACTTCTTTACTCACAAGAAATAGTAAAAGTGCAATTTTATTAAAAATTTAAATATATAAATCTATTCATTTTATGTTAGGATTTTAACAGATAATGACTCAAAAATTGTTTATTTCATAATTTTTATTTAGAATTTGTTTTCGCTTGACTTTTGTAATTTATTTTAAAAATATAATTTTTGTAACCTTTAATATTTTTTTAGGAAAACCATTTATAAATACGAGTCAGTTGATTCCTTTAAGCTACGTAAGGTAAAATTTTATTATTTTTTCTATATAGTTGTAAATAAATACATAGAGGAAAATTATTTCTTTGCTATATTCATTTCAGACTGCATTCTATCTGAACGATGAATTTATCAAAACACCGAATGAAGCTGACAGGTAGATTTATTAATTATTCATGTACTATGTACCAAAAAATAATATATATATATATATATATATATATATATATATATATATATATATATATATATATATATATATATATATATATATATATATACCAGGTGAGCCAAAAGTTCGTTAGAATTTTAAAAATTCCTAAAAAAAAGCAGAAAGTGAGATAAAGAAGTGCGGTTTGCAAGAAAGGGCTCACAAGGTAGTCGGATTTTTTTTAGCAGCAAAAAAGGTTTTAGTTAAAAAAAGTCACCTATAGATGGCGCTGACATCGAAAGATTCAGCAGAATTATGCAAAATAATCTTGTGATAAAAGGCCGTAATACTCAAGAATTTCTCATTCGCTTTCAAAATGTTATCATTACCCGATCGAGCGTTCTTGGTGAAGTTGTTCTATTTGAACGGAGAGTCAGCAACTATTGCGTTGCGAAAATTTCGCACGACGAAAGGACTGAAGACGAAGAAAGGCCCCATATCGTGTCCTGGAATAGTCAAGCTTGTCAAGATGTTCGAGGAAACTGGCTCTTTGGAGGGTCGGCCTCGCAGTGGAAGACCCTCGTTGGCGGAGAGCCGAATTACTGTGGTGGAAACCACAATGAATGATTTAGCGGCGGAATCGTCCATTGGGAGTAGCAGTGCTCGCGAAGCTGGAAGAATATTGGATGTGCCTCAATCATCGATTCGACGTATCCTCCACGGGATATTGCATCTCTATCCCTACAAACTGCAGTCACTGCAGGAGTTACAACCATGAGACACATCTATGCGGGAATCATTTGCCGAGTGGGCTATGGCAAGAATCGAAAACGACCCTCATTGGTTGTTCAACGTTTTCTGGACGGATGAGGCGCACTTCACACTACACGGGGGTGTCAACACCCATAACACTCGTATATGGGCAACATCTAATCCTCGTGAATACACGACGAAATCTCTGCATCCAGCCAAGTTGACAGTCTGGTGTGGCTTCACCTCATCTTTCATTGTCGGACCTTTCTTCTTTGAAGAACCGTGTCCCAGAATGGGCTGGAAAACGTGCATAGTAACCGCTAAGCGTTACCTCACTCTTTTGCGTGATAAAGTCGTGCCCACATTAAATCAAAGAGGTGTGTTATCTGTAATAAACTTTATGCAGGATGGCGCACCACCACATTATGCCAATCCAGTAAAACGATTCATTTGGAGTACCTTTGGTGAAGAGAGACTGATCAGTCGAGGTTGCAAGATCGCATGGCCTCCACGATCACCCGACCTCACTCCAGTCGACTTCTGGTTGTCGGGCTATTTGAAATCTCGTGTATACCGTTCATCTCCTTCAACATTGGCCGAACTCAAAGATTCCATCTGTCGTGAGGTTTCTGCAATACATTCCGACATATTGCATTCAGCTGTAATGGGCGTTGCGAGTCGCGTTAGTTGTGTCGCACAATGTACTGGTGGTCATATTGAACAACTGTTATTATCAGAATAAATGAATGGAGCGTACTGTTGTCCTTTTCATTGTGTTTCGGACAGTCAGCGCCATCTATAGGCGACTTTTTTTGCTGCAAAAAAAAAAATCCGACTACCTTGGGAGTCGGATTTTTTCCGACTACCTTTCTTGCAAACCGCACTTCTTTATCTTACTTTCTTCTTTTTTTATGAATTTTTAAAATTGTAACGAACTTTTGGCTCACCCGGTATATATATATATATATATATATATATATATATATATATATATATATATATATACATTTATATATATATATATATATATATAATGTAAAAAAAGTAATATTATCAAAACAAAAAAAAAAACTTTTAAAACGATTAAGTTAGGTGAAATTTAATCCTTACATATTTTAACAGAAAGGACAACAACTTATGACGGCTTTAAATTTGAAAATAATTAACTAATGGGTTGTTTGTAAAGTAATTTCGTTTTTCCCACCTGGATCTTTGCTAGTAACAACCAACCACTTTATGAGTGTGAAATCATGCTACTGCCAGAAAGATGGTAAAAGCTTTTGGACTAGAATGGACAATGTGCAATGCAATACGATAATTATTCGTTATACGTTTTTCATTTTCATGAAAAACGAAATTACTTTCCGAACAACCCAATAAAATTACTTAAAATGCCACGATTTTAAAATATAATAAATTTTTCGAATTCTCAATCTAAAAACAATAAAGATATGTTGAGATTATTTTTAGTTATTGGATCTTATGTTAGTACGTATGCTAAAGAAATGGAATGAAAATAACAATATTATTTAAACATACTTAAATAATGATTACAGTTAAACAAATCATTAAAAATTATTTACTTTCATGTGTAATCAATATGGTTGGTGTTGCTTATCTCCAAGGGTCTGACGGAGTCAGACCAAATCTAGGAATCAGTTGACGGAGAGGAAATCGATGACAAGACGGGAAGAAGTGTAGATTTTGTCCCATAGTATATTTATACAATTCAGGATAGGCTCAAGAGAAGCTTGGTGTCCATGGCATTTAGGACAGAGGGGAAGGTCTTGTTACCCGCTACAAAAGTGAGGCATTTCATGTGGCCAGAGGCAAGACGTGCAAGGCAAGTGCTGGATTTCCTATCACAGGAAAGAGCCAGAGAAAGTCCCAGCTTTCTACCCTTGTAGAAGTGGTGAGTCAAAAGTACCTGCCAATCGGTTTTAAACTGGGCTTTCCTCAGGGAAAAGAGTTCAAGGTGCGGAAGAAGAAGGAGCAGGATGACATGAGCTCTCATTTGGCAAGTGCTGGATTTCCTATCACAGGAAAGAGCCAGAGAAAGTCCCAGCTTTCTACCCTTGTAGAAGTGGTGAGTCAAAAGTACCTGCCAATCGGTTTTAAACTGGGCTTTCCTCAGGGAAAAGAGTTCAAGGTGCGGAAGAAGAAGGAGCAGGATGACATGAGCTCTCATTTGGCAAGTGCTGGATTTCCTATCACAGGAAAGAGCCAGAGAAAGTCCCAGCTTTCTACCCTTGTAGAAGTGGTGAGTCAAAAGTACCTGCCAATCGGTTTTAAACTGGGCTTTCCTCAGGGAAAAGAGTTCAAGGTGCGGAAGAAGAAGGAGCAGGATGGCATGAGCTCTCATTTGGCAAGTGCTGGATTTCCTATCACAGGAAAGAGCCAGAGAAAGTCCCAGCTTTCTACCCTTGTAGAAGTGGTGAGTCAAAAGTACCTGCCAATCGGTTTTAAACTGGGCTTTCCTCAGGGAAAAGAGTTCAAGGTGCGGAAGAAGAAGGAGCAGGATGACCTGAGCTCTCATTTGCTAAAGTGTCTGCTATTTCATTGTCTCCAATATCCACGTGAGACGGGATCCATTGAAAATAGATATTATGCCGAAGGGAGACAATTTTAAGCTTGTGTAGAATAAAAAAGCTTGTTTGGTCTCTCAAGCAGGTCCAATTTTGCAGATGTTGAATTGAACTACTGCTATCAGTATGGTAAATCTTGTTTAAAAATTAATCATGTTTTAATTTTACTATTAATTATATACATTTCGTCTATACTAAATTCGAGATTGCCCATTAATATTTTCAAAATAAATTCCATGTCAAGCTATCTTTAGAAATAGAAAAATATTAATAAAAATTAAGGTATATGATGATAGGACATTGACAACATTCAGAAATAGTGAAGGGATTCCATTATAATTCCTATTCCCACAGATAAAATCTTCTCAAATGTATGTAAAAAATAAAATGTGTGTAAACGGAAATTAAAAAAAAACTAGAACTTTTCCACAACGGTGAAAAATATTTTGATATCAGTCTCGTTTCATGCATCGCACCTCAAATCATTTTTATCAAGAGAGTAAAAAAATGTTTAAAGGGAAAACATTTTAATTAATCTATGCACAAAATTTTTAAATTTAATATTTTTTAGTATTTCATTTCTTTTTTTTAATAAACTGTTTTAGTATATGTATACAATGTATATATGAAAATGCCAGAATAAATATTAAATGAATTATTCAGGATGAATTGTTAGCACAAAATATTATACACATGTATGATAAAAAATTTACCATTTTTAAAAACATTACTTTCTTTTCCAATAAAACTAACCGTTTTGAGTTGACATGTTTAATACAACTATTTGAATAAAGATTCAAAGTCAAGAAAATTTTTACGATTCAAATATTCGAATCCCTAATAATTTGGGAAGTATCGGGTGTCATATCTGGAGTAAAACCAAATTTTAATAATATATTTAGGTTTCTCAGATCACTTTAATAACAAAGAATATTTTTTTTCTGTGATGATTTACATAAAATCTGCATATTTAGTAGTGTTAATGATTTGAAATATACGAATGACTACAATTATAGCCAGTAAATACAAAAACAAAATATATTGTTCGTAAGATACTGTTTCCTTGTTGCATTTTTTAGTTATTTAAATACCTATTACAATTAAAATTTAATTTAATTCCTTTCTTTTTTACCACCTACGAGTTTCATTAAGTTGTAGATGATAAAAGTTTAAATATTTAAAAATTTATATTTAGTAATAATTATAATTTTAGAAAATATTCATAATGAATATCATTTATTTTAGAATTATTTATAGAACTGTGAATGTAATTATTTTCGTTTAATAAATTGAACTATTTCTTATATAATTATTATTACACAAACTTAACTATTTTTATATTTGGAAAAAAAAAATCTATGAAACATATTTACCGTTATTTTATTTTATATTTTCATATTTTTTTTATTTCTAAACCTAAGCAAATATATTATGTAAAAATTTTTTTAAATCATTTGAAAAGCTTGAGTAAGCTCTGATTAGAAATTTAATGATATTAAAATGGTGCTAAAGAGTGATTCAAATTTAAGAAATACTGTAAAAGTTTGGGCATTACTTCAAATTTAATTGTTAGTATTTGTAATTATTTCTCTCTTAGTTGTAGTTTTATAAAAGAAACCTATTTTAAATGACAATCTATTTGCAACATCTTGCGAAAGAATGATATCGGCTTAAATAAAAATTTAAACTTAAAAAAATTGTTTTAAATGGTAATTTTATGGAAGCCCAGTTGTCTAGCGCCCGCAAAGCACAAGTCCGAGGTTCGATCCTCGGACTGTGTAAGTTTGACTCAGCCATTCTTTCTTTCAGTGGGTCGATAAACTGAGTACCAAGCATGCTTGGGAACTAAACACTGGTGGTTCCACGTTAGGCTTACCACCTAATCGGGACATATGCTTAGCACCTCAGGGCTTCTTGGTCACGAAAACAGATACGGGCACTTGGTCCACACGGGTCGTCTTGCCGCAAAGTTTAGAAAACTTCATTTTTTTATAGGAACATTTAAGAGTTTATTTTCATAAATATTGTCAATATAAATTTTTTAATAATTTCTTTACAGAAAGAACTTTCTCTCTCTCCGTGTCTATTATGTGAGTCCAGATACAGAAGTTTATACACATAGACCAATGTTCAACGTAAGAATATTGCTATAAGTAAAATAAAAATGCATACAAGTATTTTATAAGTTAGCCAGGGAAGTCTATTTTTATGTAAATGTTTCTCTCCTAAATCTGAAATATATTCATGTAAACTATAAAAGAGCAATCAATTCCATTCATTAGAGTTCGGAAGAGATAATAAATAAATCCTTCTAACTGATTGTTGTAAGTACAAGGTGATCTTTCTTAAAGTGACAGTGTTTGGAGCGCCCTGTAGCACGATCTAATAGCCGAAATCGCACCAAACTTGGTGATTAGACTAATCTAAACCCGGAAAAAAGGATTCCGTGAAAAAAAATTTTGTTCCAAAAATCGTCGGTAGGGCATTTTGTGGCGCTTTAAAAGGTATAAAATGTGAGAAAAGAAAATACTAACACATATAATCGTACAGTTAAATTATTAATGTATTTATTTACTACCTTAACTTCCCCGGTAAAGAGTTAGACCACATTCAATGTGAGCACCTTACTCAGAAATAACATCGGGTATTCTGTGCACAACGTCCTCCACAGCAGTGCGTAACATATCACGAGGAATATTTCGCACTGTCTATGTTATGTTATCCTTTAGAATAGACAAACTTGATACTCCACCAACATAAACGTACGTTTCGGTAACGTGATAGGCATGGCCATTGGAGCTCGTTTACTTCAGCTGAGATTATTTGTCATAGCCCCTTATTACTAGCACTGTCATTGAACAACATTTGCAATTTTCTTTGATACCCGTGTTTTATGCTAATTCTCGTTATTGAATCTACAGCAGCTCCACAAAATGCCCTAGCGGTAACATTTGGAACTTTTTTACGGAATCATATTTTCTATGTTTTGATCTGTCTAAATAGCAAATTTGGTGTCCTTTCGGTTATCAGATCGCGCTACAGGGAGCTCCAAACACTGTCACTTTAAAAAAAGATTACCCTGTAATTTTAATATCCAAGGTATATATTTAAGAATCTTACTAACAAAGCTTTGATAAAATGTATGGAAAAATAACCAGAAAGAAATGTATAAATTATTGTTTTTAAGTTTTTTTTAAATATAACTACAAAATACGAGCTAAATAGTAAATATAACATCCCTCTTCATGGAAACGGTTTAGAGATTCTTAGTTATGCAAACATGAAATCTACGCGATGGTTAATTTGATTTGAGGAAAATGACTCATAAAAGCAGACGATTATATGTGTTTAATCATCTCAAATAACTTAAACCCTGTCAGAGTACAGATTACGAATGACGGTCAATTACGTCCTGCATATCCATGATTGTTGAGGAATTATGAGACATTGCAGATTAAAACGAGATATTGAACATGGAGCAGGGTTGCCTTTGGATAAATGACATACGCGGCTATACTTTGTTCTAATGACTAAAACTAAGCTGATACAATCAGCTGTTACACTTATTAATACATCATTAAGCGTTTGAAATGAACCAAGAGAGAACTGCTGTTATTTCAGATGTTAGTCCAAATCTCAAAACTACGTCAAGTAAAATTCAGCAATGATAGTTGGATTTATTCCATTTTTCACGAAACTTTCAAGATTGTTGTTCGATGATTATCAACAGAGTAACGGAACCGATACCAATCGATATAGGTATATCATATGGTGCCTTTTATTTGTATATTACTGTTTACATCATTCTAATTTCTTACTGCAGGGATACTGCCGTTCGGGCCAACTTTGACCAGCCGAAAAATTTTATGCAGCCAGCGGAGATAATTTTAATTTGTCGATCCGACGAAAATTAAAATAAAATATGATTTAGATATCCATCTCTTTTTTCTATTTCGTTAAAATATTATTTGTATACAGTTTTCCTTTCTTTATTTGAAAGAACATATGATCTTTTTACTTCTTCTATTTTTGTACTACAAAACATAAAAAGACGGAATTAGAAAGCACAGACAGTTGTAGACTCCAATCTATAAACTTTATCCCTCTTTTTTTTTCAAAAAAAAATTAGGGAGCAGACATAAGGGAAATCTAATATAGGTGAATTACACCTCGCATGTAGCAGATTGCGCATTTTAAGCTTCAGCTAATTCAGAAAATCAGTGCTATGCTTGTTTCATTTTATATATATGAACAAATATTTTCACTATAAACCCCTTATTTGGGAAGTAGACGGACAGATAAGCATTTAGCTTCGCTCCTTAGAATCAATACATCTCACTTCGAACCTCAATATAAGGAACTTTCACAAGAGAAAACGCAATTTCACTCATCTCATTAACATATTTTAATTGTAAAAACTTGTATATTGTTTTTAAAATATTAGAAAATTTTATCTTCGCCCGTCAGCATTCCCCCCCCCCCCATTTTTGGCCCGCAACCAAAAGGTTTGCCATCCTTCTCTTAGTGGTTCAAGCATCAAAAATAAAATCAAAGTTGAGGGATGATATACGCCATTAAGGCACCCGTATTTGAAAATGACCTCAATTTAAAACTTCTTTCAATTTAAAGCTAATTTGCAAACTTTAAAAAAGGCACAGTTAATAAAAAAATATAAAAAATTCGGTAAGAGAAATATAATAAAAATCACGATGTGAAACATCAAGAAATAAATGAATCAGTTCCATATAATAAATCTTCTTATCACAATCAATACTAATCAGAAATTACAGAGAGATTTTTTTGTCATACCATTTAATAAGTGATATTTAAATAAAATAAATAATTTTTCATAGTAGTGCTAAATAAGATAAACTAAATGGCGTAAAATTAAAAAATTAATATAGTACATATTTTAAAATGTTTATAAAAAGTAGAGAAATATTAAATAAAAAGTTTCAAGCAGAAGTTACTAAGAAAGGAGAAATGGAAGGAAAACTCCAGCTTCAAACAAGATCATCTCAAAAAACCATCCTGTTTTTCATCACAAATGGTATTTCAAATGTTTTCTAAATTATCCTTACATATGAGTAGAAGATATAGCTAAATGTTATGTTCAGGAGATTATAAAAAAAATAATGTATTTAGGATTCACTAAAAACAACACATGAACTAAATTATGATGTTTAATAATTATTTATACCAATTTTATTCCTTTAACTGCTAATACAGATTATTTCTTCATATATACTTCATACAGATGTCATTCATATATACTTTTTATTATTTTTAGGGAATCCAATTGTTTAGTGTTATTGGCGGCTACATTGGTCTTTGGCTAGGAGTGTCATTATTAGACATTTTTGGATATTTACTGAAGTATGCCAGCATATGCACAGTTAGAAAGAGAAACAATATTAGCAACAGCAATATCTCTTCAGAAGTTGACATCTCAAAACACAGAAAGCTTTGTTAGCATAATTGTTTTTTTAAAAAAAAATTACTTTACACCTTTTATTTGAAAACATGATTCGTTAAAATACACAATAATAGTAATTGATTAATTATGCAGCGACACTTTAAATCTAGAAATAAAACATTCTTCTCGAGATATAACTAAAAAAATTAAGATTTTTTCATGTAGATATCATTAAAGAATTGTAAGTTAATAAACAAATAAATTTTTTGATCGACTCTTTCTATCAGAATAATTTTCTATAATTACTGAAAAAAACATTAATTTATATTTAAGAAAATCAAACATTTATGCTGGTATTGAATGTTTCACATGCATTCAAATCAAAATACACTTTTTGTTGACATACTGATGAATAGCTTTGACATAATGCTCACAATATAAATATGAATGCATAATTTTAGATCTGTAAAAAAAAAAGACAGTCATAGCTTAAATTTATCTTTTCTTTATTTAAATCAATACCCTTCTAAAAATTATAATTTTATTTCAAAATTGGAGGAATTAAGTAATAGGAGGTAAATTTTTTTAATGTTCTTCTATTATAATTTTAAAGATACTAAAACTAGTTATGCCATTGATTTAATTTTATTCTTTAGAATTAAAGAATATTCCTTGGTATCTGAATTTGATCATCTGCTTCGTATCTTCTTTGCCTAAAATGCTACTGATTTATGCTATTATACATTATATATATGGATTTTTTTTATTCTCTTACATTTGACATTAATTTCAAATGAATTTTTAACTTTAATTTTCCCAATAATAAAATGGGCTGCATGAAGGTTTGAAGAAAACAAGCTGAATATTAAATCTTCCAAAGTTGACAAATATGTGATCTAATTTTGTAAATTCTGACATTCGAATTTGCATTATCACTTTGGATAATTCTAAATAATATGTTGTTATACATAATATTCTACAAACTATATAAATAAAAACATAGTTCCTTCAAATTTAATTTGATTAGTACATATGATAATAATCTTTATTTAATGGCAAATATTGAAAAACAAAATTTGAATAGATATTTTGGGGAAGCATACTTTTGAAATCTGTTTAGAAGCTAGTCCACAAGGCTTTAACTATTATGGAATGCATAAAAAAATGTTCTTAGTATTATATATGCTATGTAGTTTATACTATTATCATTCATATTTGCATTTTCAGTAATGAAAATATCAACGATAGTATGAAATTGGTATCATAGAACTTAACAAATATTGTATCCCATGAGTATTCTTGATTTTACTTTCCATTCAAACTTTCACCAATGAGAGTATTTCACCAATGAGACCCAGATTAAATGTAGTATATTTTAACAAAAATAAATAATAATTAAATATTATATTCATACAAAATCATCTATAATACTACGATTTTACTCTTCCACATAAATTTCCCAGATCAGAAAACCTCTCCAAACATGATTTGGAACACATCCACAACATATTGCCCTTTAACATAATAATTTATTATCCTTCATTGCACATTTGATAGAATATAATATATAGCTTAATAACATAAATTATTCTGAAGAATCCTAGCTAGCAATACTTCTTATATATGATGTTTGGAAAAAATCTCGTAATGACTAGTTAAAATGTAAAAAAAGGAAGTTTGTCAAAATGTAAAATGATTTATTAAAAATTTTTTTAATATATACAACATGATGTAACATAATATGATTGAATCATAATGAATTAAGGATTTCCTAACAAAAAACATTTTTTTATTGTTAAAAGAGTTAAAAATTTCTCATTTCAGGTCCATTACAACAAACACAGTTTGCAGTCCATTCAATTGAGATTTTAATCCATGTATTTACAAAAGAAATTATTACTACTTAAATTCAAAAACACTTTCTTTTCACTCTTTCTCCAATGCCTAGAATAAAGAATACAAAAAAAATCATAAATAGAAATAATAATTTTCAAGAAACTTCACTGGAAATATAATTATACAAATAATTTAAAAATTATCCTATCTTAGGTGTATTAATACATGTATCCAATTCATGAAATATATTTTTAATATAATAAATAAAATTATTGCATTAGAACTCACTTCTTTTTAGAAAAAAAGAAAATCTAATCAGAATCAGATCCTCCACTTGCATTTCCTAAAAAAATGACAATAAATAGTTAAAAGAATTTTAAAATTCAATAGTTCAAATAGATTAAAAATAGAAATGATTAGGCACAAAATGATTAATTATCAACAAATTTTAATCGATTAAAATTATCTAACATAGTAAATACAGGGGTAGGAGTACAGAAATTTTTTTTTAGGACACTATTTCCAAGAAATATCAGGACATTTTTCAGGACATATTTTAATAATTAAACAAAGCCAATGTTACTTTTACATATTAATTTCTGTTTTATGCATAAAACACATTTTAGAAAAGAATAATACTATTTAAAAAATTCTGGGTTTTTTAATTTTTAATACAATAATATGAAAAATGATACAGAAATTTAAACTTTCTATAGTGAACATTTTTTGAAAATTAATAAGTTACATGATAAATGCTTTAAATTAACAATTTATGTATAATTGAATTATGTTCATTTTGAACTGGATGCATTAGCATTTAATTCCGATAATTTAATACTGCACTTTTTTAACTTGTCATTCATAGATGCAATCTCTGCATTAGCAGTAGAGAGCATCATTTGTCCAACTTTCACATCACTCATATTATCATCACTGATAGAAGCACATGCTATTTTTTTTAGTTGCATCATCCAAAAGTTTTTGATCTACACACTGATTATCAAGCAAATTTTTCTTTTCTTTCTCAAGTTCATTAATTTTTTCTAATAGGTGCGCTTGTTTAAACTTTTTTTTCACAAGTAGCTTCTACATCATCCTCATCCTTTCTTTTCTTCTCTAATTGTGTTACATCTTTTGATTTTTTCATATATGATGCATATTTTGCATGAGATTTCTGAATATAATGCAGCATTTCTTTGGTATATGGAATGGAAGAAACAGAATTGCCATGCATTCAAATAACATCATGACAAATCCGTAAACTTTGAACTGTTAATTCCGATAAAGCTCTCTCCTTTGTCACAACAGAATTGTTAGTTGAAAAACCTCTTTCTGGTTGGGAATTTACATTCAATAACGACACAGACATGCTTTAACCACTCTAGAAAAAGTAGGATATTTTATATTACCACCAGCATCTTTTATATTGAAAACTGCATTCCAATATTTTCAGATATTTTGATTATTATCATAATTATTCACAATCAAAGCCACATCTTCACACAAGTAAAGAATCCACTCTTCATTCATCTTATCAAAATCTGAAGAAGTTTTATTCATATGAGGAATATGTTGAATTAATCTGCTAAATGAACTCCTAGACTCTTCCTTTTTTCTATTATAAGGAGACAAACACTGGAGATCTTTGAGTAAAGGATTTGTTATGGGAAGTTTTTGAAGCAAATGCTTTGAAGTTGCTATGTAACAGCTTCTGACACTTTGTAGAAATGTTGTTTTATCAGTAAGCTCTTCCAGTATTGCTGTTGCACCATTACCTATTTCAATCTTGTTTAAATTTCACCAATTTTTTCCTGAATCAACAATAATTTGTAGCAACTTTACTCCATTTTTTCACAGATTTATTTTGGGTTTAAAAATTTAAACATAATACTGCGAACAATTTCTTTTAACTTATTGTATATCACATGTACTAAAGGTTCTACTTTTTGCATTAGAAGTAAATATGGTTCAAAAGTTTTACAAAAAAATGAAACAAAATGCAGATATGCCAGAGTCTTAGGGTCTTTCAAATGTTTTATAATTCGAAGATGTCTATCAGAAAGAGGAGATTTCGACTCTTTAGGTACTTTAACAATAAAATGTTCCTTTAGAACATCATATTGCTCAACAATTCTCTCACAAACTGAGATTAAAGTTAACCAACCAATGGCTCTCAACATGATGAAGGAAACTATATCTAGCTAAAGTTTCTTCCAGTATTTTTAACTGTAAGGAATGATAATCTTTCCTTCTTACAGGAGATGGTCATTTTTGACGACACAAACCTAAAATTTTTTGACGTCAGATATTCGTGAGCAATGGCTGAAAACGAGGCAGAGACGAATGTATGGCAACCCTATTTTCAATTTGAAGGAGAACAAAAAAGGAGGAAATTTTTCTCTTTCTTCTTGCATAGAAAGCAGTTGAAAGAAAAAATATATTCCACTGGAAGAAAAGTTTACTACTGAAAAATATAAAATTATTATTTAAATTAAACTTTCAAAAGAATGTAATAAAAAATAAGGAATTCCAGGATTTATTTTGAAAAATAAGGACATTTCAGGACGTTTTTTAAAAAATCAGTAATTTCAGGAATATTAGGACAACTTTGAGCCCTGTAAATATTTATATCTAGAATTATAAATATTTTTATTAATATCAAAATAAAAAATAAATTATCCAACAGGGTTCCCACAAAAATATGAAGGTAAAATTCTCAAACAAAACGCAAAATAAGATTTTTCTTTTGTAACAATAGAGTTGCATAGAAAGAAACCACTCTCTAATAAATAATTCACATTTAATAGAGGCAGACATATATATGCTAAATTTCAATATTACTACAAAGCAAAATTTAACAATTAGGTAATTAAGAAATTCATTTAATTTTATTAATCAATATTTTTTCATTGTGTGTTTATTTATTTAATTGAAATGTAATTTTTTCATTAAATCATATTACTTAATTATTCATTAAAATAATTATTCACAAAAATCTCTACACATTCAATTTATTAAAATCAATTAAATTTATTCATTAAAATCACTACAGCATGACACAAATATATCTTAGTGTAGGTGTATAAACATGACAATTATTTGCATAATTTTGTTAATAACCCAGTGAACATCACTAAACACAACAAAACTAATAAAGAAATTTAAAACCAGAAACTAATAAAGAAATCAAACCTGGAAAATATATGCCTACATCTGAATTCTTGAAAAACTTAAAATCTTTGAGACCACTTAGGTAATCTATAAAACTCACATTCAAATTAAAATTTATTCTTAAGAATGAAACAGTTTCATTTCATATAATAAATATAAGCTACTGTAAGACAAATGAAAGCTAAAAAACATTAAATAAGTTTTCAGACTAAGAGGGATTTTTCTTTAAACAAATGGATATTTATTTCAGTAAATAAATTAATGCATAAAGTAATGTGAGAAAAATCACAAGAATTAATAAGCATATATAATGAAAATAACTTAAAATATGTTTAAAATAAAAAAAAATTGATGCTTAGTAATAAAAATAAAAGAATACAGAGAAAATACTACATTTATTTATTTTAAAAAAGCACACTTTCTATAAGTAAGAAAGAACCTTTAATAAAATTTTTTTTGAAATTTAGGAAGACTACTAGAAAAAAAATAGATAAGAAATTTAAAAACTGAGAAAAATATTCTATTTTTGTGGACTATTTTCACATTACAGGAAATCCATATTATTACATCATTCTAAAATTGTATGAGAACAAAAAAAGAAATTTTTTAAATATTTCTCTTAGTAGTATAAATATTTATAATTTTTATCCAGTAGAAATTTTAATTTTATGATTATCAGGCTTAAAATGCCCAAAGGTAAAATATGAAGACATTTTTATTCATTTTATTTTTTAATCTTTAAAAAAAAATGGAACAGATTTACATATCACTAAGGCAGGATGCAGTTTTGAAATATTTAATTTTTTTGTATTGTTTGAGATAAAAATAATAGGAAAAATATGTTATAATTTTTTTAAATCCCAAAATATCAAACTATAATTCAATTTTAAGATTTTAAAATTTATTCTGAGACAATTGATTGCATTTGATTTCTCTCAAAACGATATTTTGGCTGATTGTTGTTGGTTTAAAACATTTTACATAATTCTGCATAACTCATTATACTGTTAATGAAGTAATAAAATATTTTGAACATTTTTTACCTTTGCAGTTACAACAAGAATCATGATCTTAAATGTATTATTTAAAATCATGAAAGAATATGTAGCAACTAAACAAAAACAGTTGTACCTGAATGCACACTTTCTTCTTTTTCTGATTCTGATGCCCTTTTTTCTTCCACATCTAGGAAAAAGAGATTAAATTTCTTGAAAAAGTTATTCCTTTAATATTAGCATCTTCAAAAATAACACTGAATATAAATGTTTTTCTTATTATCCAAACTAATGAAATATGTAATTTTAAGTAAATTAGCTTCAAATTAGTTTTTGCATATTGTTTCTTAGTATAAGCAATTTTTGTTAAACAAAATAAAAATTTGAGCATAGGAGAAAAAATTCTCATCTTAATTACTGTTTGTTATAACAATTTAAAGAAATTAATTAAGTTAAAGTGGGAATTTAAAGAGGGCAAAATTCCACATATTCTATGTCATATTTTGAAAAAAAAGTGAAAGATCTTTGATTAAATACTTTGCTAATAATAACTTATTTTTCTTATCAAGAGCATATAAATTGTTCACAAAACAACTCTCCAACTTGTAGAAAATCCAAGCCTTTAAACATTCTTTAATTTCAGAAGAGTGCATTAAAAATATTTTAGAATCACACCTCATGAAAAATAAAATATTACTTTTCTACATTTTTTTATAGAATGACTCTTTTGGAAAAAAATTAACTCCAGTTAAATTGCACTTAGTTTAATCACACAAAACAAACCGAAAACTTAAGGTTTGTGCTTGTTAATCAATTTATTTTTTGCACAGAGTGGCTAATTGAAACATAATGTAACAATATATAGTGGATTCTAAGTAACAATATATATGCACAACCAATTAAGGAACAAGAGTGAAAGATATTAGAGCTAAAACTAAAAACTGTTAAACTTAAAAGCCAAGGCTTTGTTATTCTGAGAACAGCTCAACAAAAAAATTTTAATATCTGCTTCTCACTATTACATATATTAATGTAGTCATGTGTACTTATGATTGCACTTTCATTTCTTTAAATGTTTTGAAAACTCATAATTAATAGGAAATTTCTAAAAATATTTTACAAATAAATGAATATTGATACTGAGTAAAATGATCAAGTGTGAAGTGCACTTTTTATTTCTGAAAGGAAAAATTAATAGGCAAAATAGAGATTAAATAATTAAAATATAGTTTAAAAACAATCCTATAGTGAATTAAATTGAGTAAAATGTATTTTTTTAAATTAAAAACAGATAAAATTGCTTATAAGTAATAAATGAATAGAAGTTCAAGCTATTAGTATTAAAACTAAGGACAAATTATGGATAAAATAGTGTTCAAATGATTTACATATAACATTTTAAAACATAAAAAGTAAAAAAATAACTTGCACAATATTAATTTATTGCAATTATAACATTTCATTCATACAAATACACACAAAATTTTTCCTAATTAAAGTAATTTGTAAAATGTAAATGAAATACTATGATTACTTTATCAAAAAACTTTCAAGTGTTTGTCTAATAATATTAGATACAAATATACTTGAAATTGATTCAGGATTGAATTTGTTTTAGCACAAGAAAAAAAAGCACAAATTTTGAAATAACAATTATCTTCTAATTGACACATTATATTGATTGGCGAGTTACATTAAATAAAATAGTAACCATTCCTTGAAATGTTTCGAATTCTAATAGGCATGATACATTTATTTGCATAATGTTTTAATTCTGCAATAAATTAAATATAAAAATTTTAAATTTAATATAATTCTTAATTTTAATAACTATTCAGCTTAAATGTTAAAACTTATATGAATGTTAATGATTATCCCTCAATATTTATGCTTTTGTAATTTAATTATATTTCCTTATTGAGCTATACAATGTGAAAAAAAGAAACTCATTACTTCAACAGCAATATAAAACATTTCCTTTTGATAGCAGTAAATTTAATTAATTTGAATAAATATATAAAAATATACATTAATCAGATCATATTGATAACATACCTGAATGTGCACTTCCTTCTTTATCAGATCCTGACCCTCTCTTTTCTTCATCTATAATGAGAATTTATTAAACAATAAAATTCAAAAAGTGACTATTTTATTATGTTCTTATAGTAAACTTTATACCACAAAAATTTAATGTATCTAATTATTTACATAGTTTTTAAATACTTAGTTTTGTATGCTCGCTTAAATTACTTAGCATTAAGCATTAGTCTTACTTAAAATAGCTTAAAGAAACTATAAAAAAAAAAAAAAAAAAAAAAAAACTAAAAGAATTGTAGAACAAATCACTATTAGTAAAATAATTTTATATAGAAAAAGTCACAATTTTTCTAACGAACTTCTCGCATATAAATTTATTAACTTTTCAAAAGCTAATCCTTCAAAAAAAAAAAAGTTATATGCAGTTTTTAACTTAAATAATATAAAACTTCCATCAAAAATGTTTGTTTCAAATTATTCCTAACTTGTTTAAACTTTAATTCAAATAATTTCTACAGGAAAATTGGTCTATGAGGTTATTGAATCAGTGTTATAAAGGAATGTTTTTTAAAGATTTTACAATATTTTTATCTGTTAAGAATTCTTTCATTTAACCAAAAACAAAATAATAATAATAATAATAATCAACGAATTATCTTCAATTACTGAAATTTCAGAGATATAAATTACTTTAAATGCTTCAAAATATTAACAAGATCTTTAATGTTCTTGGTTTTCATAAATTTAGCATTAAAATTGTTTTAAATAAATTAATCATTGAATATAAATCATGTATTCTAGATTCAACCTTCAATTTGTAAATGAAATAAATTCAAAAAAGTTAAAGCATTTTTTATTAAAACTAAAATAATATTCTTGCATATATACTTTGTTCTTATTTCTAAACTCTACAGAAACTATGCAGCCATTAAATATTTAAATTTAAATATTTAAGTACCATACCTGTCAACCTTGGAGAAATATATATCAGTAGATTCTACTGATTTTGTGAGAAAAAAATCAGGAGACACTACCAGAATCGTTTTTGCTTGTAACAAAATGTTTAAAATGGTAGTATCGTAAAAAGAGAATTTTTCTCTTTAGAATATACATTCTGAGAATGATTTATGTTACACATATTTTGTGTCAATCTTAATATTTTAATAAAATATCCATCAAACTCATAAAGAAACTATGAGGAATAAAAGAATATACTATATGTAAAAAAATAAAACACATCATTTATGTCTCAATATTTATTTTATAAGAAAACTTTTATTACACATGTGCAATTTATAAATATTAAATTTATAAAATTATTTCCTTACATAAACACATAAAATATCTAGAAGTATTTCTCACTGAATTAAATTAAGTAAATTTAATTCAGTGAGGAATACTTCTATACATAAGAAAATAGAAATTTTCAAATACTTTGTCCATAACACGTTTCTAATTTGAATAGCTTATGGCAATTCCTTTTTTCATGTGCTGTTGATTTAGCATTCGTTAGAAATGAATTGGTGAACAGCTGTTCAAAATATTTTTTATCGTTTTGAGAATATTTAGCAATAATTAAACTTTCTAAATTTTCAGAAGAAACAGAAGCCCCGAATTAATTTTTCATTTTTTTTATATGACTGAACATTCGTTCCCTTTCAGCATTAGAATGTGGAATAGTTAAAATTGTAAGCATAAACAGAAATATATTGTAAAACACTTTTTGTTCAAACTCATTTTCAAGATATCAAACAAGATGCCATTGCACATCTGCTCTTGATTCATCAAGTGTTTCTTTTGTGAGGACAGTGTTTCTTTTGTAATTCTGAGAACTCAGTTTAGAGAATGCCCAATCTTTTATTCAGTTCTATATTAAGCAGTAAAATGGGAAATCTGAAATCTATCAATAAAAAGTTTTACACTTGAAAATGAGGCATGTTCAATAGTCTGCAAATAGCATACTTCTGCATCTTTTAGAATTTCATCATGAAAGGAAAACTTTTTTAAGCATGTAAATGTAATTACACAGAATCACATAAAATTAAACAATAAGATAAATTAATTTTTCGGCAAAATTTCGATAGTTTTTAAGTTTTTCACTGAAATTGCCAAAAATCAGTGGATTTTCATACATGATCGGGAAACAGGAGAAAGTGTAAAAAATCAATAGAGTTGGCAGCTATGAAATACATTAAAATTTTTTTTTAATCTCCCATCCACTCACACATACAGTTGTAACTGCATTAACATGGTCCTGTGTTGATATTTAATTAAATATAATAAATAAACACAATATAAGCAAATTATCTGATAATTTTAAAAAAAGAGTATATTTTTAATATTTTACTAATATTTGTAGTCTAAATATATTAATATTATACCTGAATGTGCACTTCCCTCTTTTTCAGATTCTGATTCCCTCTTTTCCTCATCTGGAATGAAATCCTTTTAGATTGAATGCAATTAAAAAAAAAAAAAGACATCAATGAATTATATAAAATTAGGGAAGACTTTTATATATTTAATAAATAAACAAAGAGTGGGATGAATTATATAAATATAGATTGTACCGAGCTTCAGGGTTCGTGTGGATTGAGAGTTGAAGAAAGCAACCACTCAATGAACAAAAGACTTTTATTCGTAAAAAAAATTCCACTAGATATACAAGCTGTAATAATCTCTATTATACAGCTCCAATTCGTCAGATACAATAAGTAACAGCTTCTAATCACAGGTCTCAAATACCTCAGGCAGAAAACAGCTTTTCTAAATTAGCAGTCAAAACTAATCATTTTCACTCAGTGACTGTCTTCACAAAAACTAAAACTCCTTCTATGCTGGGCTGCGGTATTTACACCTGACTTGGCGAAGAAATCTACCAATTTCGCCAAGCTTCTAGACTATCTCGCTAAATATTGGTCCTAGAGCTTAGGTGATGGATGTTTCCAAAAGTATCTATTTCTCAGCAAGTCGCCAAGTTTTCTCGCCAAAACACCGCCAAGTTACCAAATTAATTGAAAACCCGTTTTTAACGTATAACATGTCTAAATACTGCAATTTTTGCCCAAGATGTGAGTATTTCCGATCTGTCTGAGATATTTTAAGACTAATAATTATTTATAAATTTGTAACAATATATAATTACACTTTATTAAAATAAAATACTTTTAACTTATGAAATAATCCATAGAGCAAACAATCATGATAATATATATTGATCAAAATTTTCATTTTCTATCATAAACTTGATATGTGATAAAAAATATTTTGTAAAAAACTGTAATGATGGCAGGTGGGTAGGATGTTGGCTCAGAATGGAAAAATAAAGTAAATAAATACTTTATTTGCTGACTAAATATAGCTAGAGGATGATGAATTAGTAATATTTGATAATTAATTTAGTGTCAATAAAAAACTTGGTTTGCTTTAAAATAAAGACTATTTTAGATGAGATGAAATGAATTAAAAGATCTGCTGTCAATTATAATGAAAGTCATTAAAATCTGAAATGTGTGATGAAATCTTCACATTCGTTGATTTTCTGTGCACAAACTCAACTTCCCTGTGCAATAATTAGATAGATTAAAATTGATTAGAATTGCAGAATTATATATTTAAAAGTGTAAAATATTCCGAAAGGATTATCATTAAAAATGAAAAGCCTTTAATAATGGGACTATTTTTCAATAATTATTTATCAATGACTACTAGATTCTCAAAATACTAATCATTAAAAATTAACAACTACATTTATGCATGCAGACCATGACCATTAATAAATAGTGGTCAATTATGAAAGAAACAAAGATTGTCAGTGAAAAGACAAAATTTGGAGCTTAGATATTTATAGAAATAGTTTTTAATGAAAATTATAATTCTATTATATACAAACAATGTACCTATACTTTCTAATTTCAAAGCTTCATTTTAGATTTAAAAAAAAAGAATATAAATTTAAATATCTAGTTTATATTTCTGTCATTAAAAATAATTAAGGGCAAACCTGAATGAGCCACTTCTTTCTCTGATTCTGAGGCTTTACTTTCTTTTTCATTATCTAATTAAAAGAGAGTAAGATGATATACACATATTTAATGGATAATCTTTAATAATAATAAATAATTTTAATTTAGTAATATCTACTAAGTAAATAGCCATAGTGTCAACATTCAATTTTGAGATTCTATAAAGATGAAAAAATAAATGTTTGAAACACAGAAATTTAAGAGGAAATTTTTTTAAACTCATTTCAATACCTTAACAATGAATTTCTAATGTTAACTAATACTGAAAAGCTACACTGACAAAATTTTAAAGTTATGAAACTAACTACAAATAATTTTAAAATTACAGATTAAATAGAAAAGTACAGATAATAGATTAATCACAACAATAACATATTAGATCTGTAATTAAAATTACAGATAATAGAAAAGTTTCTAAAGTATTAAAAAGTAGAATATATTATCAATTAAAACTAAATATGTCAATAACAGATTTAGCTTTTATGTTAGATTTTTCAAACCAGTTTTATATGTTCAATTAAAACAAAAGGTTGTAATAACAATGAATGTACACAAATATCTCATTTGTTAAAATTCATATTTACATTGTTATTTTATTTTCAAAAGCAATGCGATGTATTTAACAAAAAATATCTTTCAAGAATATTTTGATAAAATAAGACATTCATGTTTATTATGAATTTTTTCAAAATATTTTTCTTTAATTAAGAAACTAAAGTAATAAGATATGCAATCAATTTATTTCATTGAAATTGTAATACTTAAAATAATACTCAAAAAATCATTCTTATTTTTACATTTTTAAGATCAGATAAAATTAATATTAGTCACATTATGAAAAAATTTGAAAATAAATAAGAGAAAGAGAGAGAGAGACATACCTGATTGCTCTTTATCTGATCCATGGCTTTCATTACCTAAAATATTTTTTTAAAAAGTTAAAAAAAAAATTACATAATTTTAAAATAATAATAAACTGAGAAACAAAAAAAAAATTGTCCTAAATGATGTTTTCTTCTTCAAAGGTTTGTAATAAAACAGATATTCTCCATTTAAAACATATTTTATAATAAAAAAATAACTATAACAAAACCAAGAATGAATTAATTAGTCTTGCTATATGATTTAACAAGATTAAAAGTGTTAACAATTACAAAACCTATAAAAAATAAACTTCTTTAAAATAACAGAAAGAAGACAAATTCCTAAAAAACTGCATTTTTGTTTTATTGCTGAAATTTCTTTTAATTAATGATTCTATTAACAAACTAAGTTAAATAATTAAATAAAGTTAATCCAAATGAACATAGAAATGTACTAATTAATGATTCCCTTACCCTAAATACAATATATATAATTTTTGTTGCCAATTTATCTAAGTATGGTAAAAAAATTTAAAAAATTTAGGGCAAGCTGTATAATATGCATATAAGCTTAACATGTGAATAAGATTAAATCCTCGATACCTTTCCAAAATTACTTCATTTCAACAAATAAGTATAAGTATGAAAATAACTATATTAGAAGTTAAAGAATTAGTTCAAAAACAAAACAAAATTTTAGTTCAACATTCATTTCTATTAGTACAATATTTTTTGCAATTTTATAACACACTAGAAATTGTATTTTTTAACTATTTTACAAACAATTTTTCCATGTTTTAATTGAAATATACACAATATGCAAGTGAAAGTGATTGATTATCCTGTTAACTGACAGTTAACATGGCTTCAGTATGGTTAAAAATATCTGCAAATAGCAGTTATTTTTAATTTTTTAGAAGCATTAATTTTCATTCAAAATCATTAATAGAAAGAGCTTTTTAAAAAGAAAAATTTTTAAATGCAGAAAAAGAACTATTAAATTTTAAGAATTTGATTATAAATGGCAGAATATTTATATTACAAAAATGTCTGATAACAAATTCTTATAATATTAATAATAATGAACACTTATACAGAAAGAATATAATTAATATAAAATTATGTTACATATTAAGGAATATAAAACTGTAATTTTCTATTATATTTGTAAAAATATATTTTGATAGACTTGTATGAATTTACACCAGTATTTAATAAAGTTAAGACTTGAGAGTGAATTAATATACACTGCTGGACCATTGCTAAGGACGGATCACAAATTGCAAAGTAGCATAAAATTAAGTGAGACATGAGGCCTATTAAGATAAAATATAGTTGCCACGCTGTTCAGACAATAGAATAAAGAATATTTATTGTTCTGGAAAGTACAAAAGCTGTGAAACATCTGAAAGAAAAAATTTTTTCATTTCATGCTGCATACGAAAAAATGGAACAAAGCATCAAAAAGTCAGCAGGCACCTTGAAGAAAGGTATCAATACAAGATATGTCCACTGTAAAGTGTGATGCAACATTCCACATGTCGTATCATACTTTGCACAACATTATCCAGCAGCTGTTGAGGCAATTTATCCCATTCCTCTGTGAGTGCACAGATGAAAGTGTTTTGTTTGTCGGAGGATAGTTTTGACCAGCAACCTGTCTCCACAAAGCATACCACACATTTTCAATGGGGTTTAGATCTGGAGAACGTGATGGCCTTACAAGGTGTTAAATACCCACACTGTCTAGACAATCCTGAACTCACGAATGTTCAAATACATGTTGCATTGTCGTCCATAAAAACAAATTTATCACAGACAGCACCACAGAAAACACGAACATGAGGAAGTAGAATTTCATTAATGTATTGTTGGCCCATCATAGTCCCATTCGCAACCACATGTAGGGGCGTGCGGCCATTAATGATGATGCCAGCCCACACCATGACACTTCATGTCGGATATCGGTCCCTTTCCTGGATATTTTTTGGACGATATGCAGCACCACTGTTGCGCCAAATCAGTTGACGTCTACAATCCGATGACAGACTGAACCTACTCTCATCTGAGAATAGTACGCATGCCCAGTCCTGTTCAGTCCAATTGTGATGCTCATGACACCATTGTAAATGGGCAGTACAGTGGTGTCTAGTCAATGGGACACGCACAACAGGTCTGTGGGCGTATAGTCCTGCTCCCCTCAAACATCTGGCAACAGTTTTTCAAGAGATCTGCTTTCCTGAGGCAGCAAGAAACTGATTTGCCACCTGCTGAGCTGTGATGCACCTGTTCCTTTTTGCTGATAGGACGATATATCTGTCTTCTGCAGGAGTTGTACTTCTAACACGACCTCCCCCATGCCACCTACTACACATTCCAGTAGTTTTAAATGACTTCCACAGCAATGAAACAACGCTGTGAGCGATGTTGAACTCCCTAGCAATATGTTATTTTTTGCCCTTCTTTGATCTTTCCAATAATTCAGCCATGCATAAAATCATCTAAGTGATGTCGGGAAGACATGCAAAAAATTTCAAGTTCGTCTATTAAATCTTTCTTGTAAAACTTTGACTTGAAACAACAACTATGCACACATGTCAAAACCTTTAAAGCTCTTATGAAGGCTATCATGTGATGAACAGATGTGGAAAAAAAAATATGCATACGCATTTTTACTATATACAGCACTTTTTCTAATTTTCCACATTTTGTTTTCCTTCATTTTGTAGTTGCTATGGATGATAGAATTATCTGTACTTAGCAATTGTCCAGCAGTGTATTTATGTAAATAAATTAACTTAAAAAAATTTGTAGCAATTATTCTTGTTAAATATAATAATATTCTGATCAAATCAGGAAATTATATTATTAACAACAGGCTACTCAAAAATATATATAATATTGTTAACAATAAAACACACATTTGTATACATTCCTGTATTTAAAATCTGAATTGTATAAATGAAGGGGAAAATGGATTTATATAAGTTAAATATGAGCATTATGTATTTGGGTGATTGATTGTTCTACAGCAATTTTTATACTGAAATATCAATTCATCCACAGCTTATGACTAAAAGCAAATTCTAAGCCTGAATAAACTGCCAAGTTAAGGAGCACTTAAAAAGTAAATATAAATAAAAAATAAACAGCTCAAATAAATTTAAATAATTTATCTATTGTATTTAAATTTTGTGCACAAAATTTTTTGTTCTTTAAATTATAATTACCAGACTTTGAAGCTTCTTTTTCTGAATCAGATGCTTTGGCACTTTTTTCACCTAAAAAGAAATAATATTGAATATTTCACTTTAATATTTGTGAGCTATGAACAAAATCGGTCAACAAGTAATTGATTTAAAGATCAAAATATTAATCATAATATTAAACAAACAAACAAATAAGAATTAAGATCTTACAATAGAAAAAATAACTTATTATTAACCCCTTAATTTAACCCTAATTTTAATACTTATTATTAACCCCTTAACTCTCTGAGGTTCAATGAAGAATCTTTTTTAAAATGTGCTTGTGGTGACCACATAGTTTGTCCTTTACCTGAAAAGATAGTTCATTCCCCCTAAGAACCTGTCAAGAGCACAAAAGCCCCTAATTCCCAGTGAGAGGTGTATCTGCTTTTTCCCTAACCACCTCAGAGTAGTGCCATCTTGATGATAGATTTACAGTGCAACACGGTATATCATCTGAAGAAACCAACACATGTTGGTAGTTTACTTAGTGAATGTACTTTTTGATCAGACATTTTTACTATTATTAGTTGCAATTTTTTTACCACACTTAATATAAAATTATTTTGCAAATATTTTCAGTACTTTTGCCTAAAAAATTTAATACAGTTCTAAATAATTTTAACATTTAAATAGTTAAAAATAAAAAGTAAAATATATGACAGTAATAATTATTGAAGGTCACATTCTATTGCACTCTGAATCTCAATATATTGGAATTATATATGGCTGTTATACTATCCTTTTTTTTCAACTTATATCCTACTCATTCATAAATGAAAGTACAATTTGCATTTATACCTTCATTGTGAACTGAATAGAATGAAAATATATGACTTCATGACAAATTTAAAATAGGAATAAGCGATACATAAAATTTGAAGTAGTTAAAGTAATTCATTTTAAAAATGGCAAATTTTTCTTTAAATTATACAGATATAGTAAGTTATAAATTTACTAAAATTGTTTTAGAATTATAAACAGATTCAGTGTCTTTGCAATGAATCTTTATAGTAATTTTATGCATTCAAAGAATTATTAATAAAAGATTAATAGATTTTATCGGTATAATAATTATTTCTTGTAATCTCTCAAATTTTCTTTAATTTCATAAAATTCTTAATTTTCCAAAAAAAAAAATTTAAGATATAGTAGTAGAGTAATCATTTTGAATATTTTATTGCATTTGTGTATTATCAGTAATAAATAAAAAAAAAATTCTTTCTCTTAAAGAAATAACTTTCAACAATTAAATTAAATTTTAATTTATTTTCCTCATTAATTTCTTTCTTTTTTTTTCAAATGAGATTTTAATTTTTTTTGTCACTTTATTTGTATGTAAATTTTTTACTGTAAATGAAATTATGTGGAATACATATTTTGATTATGGGCATAATTCCTCTTTGTAGTTCGAATCAGATATTTTTCTTGAAAATTGGTAATAGTTTCTTGTTTAAGACTAATCAGGACTTGACTTTTGATAGTAAATATAAATGAAACACATTTATATAAATATACAAGCAAAATTGACAAAGTGCTTTGACAATCATGCTTTTGAATTTTTACGTATAACCACTTAAATGCGATTTATTAAAAATCATTTTTGTCTTTTTAATGGATTGAAAATTTAGAACATTTCATTGATAAATGTTTTTCAAATAGAATTATATCCATTTCATTAATGTCATATGAGTTATCAATTTAACATTCACAATTTTCACAAGAAACTTTTCCTGAAATAGAATATCTATTAGTTTGAAATTTGTAATTTAAATCCAACCTTTTATTAAGTTGGTACACTAAGTAAGATTAATTGATTTTTTTGCAACTTTTTGATACAATGCTTGTTTTAGTAATTTAAACTTAATAATATGAGCATAAATTTACTATTTATTCTGTAATTTAATTAAACATCTCCTTTAAGATTAATTTTTTTTCAATTAATGTAGAAAAAAAATTAAAGAAAAGAAAGAACATGAAATAATTATCATTTAAGTAACACCTGATAACTAAAAAAGTTCATGAAGTACAACATGAAACTAAAAAATAATATAAAAAATATAGTAAAATAAAAACAAAACATATTTACGTATTCAAAACTAAATTAAACAGTTCTTAATTATGAAAATACAGATTGTTTACTTAAATGTAATATGACTGACGAAGAAAAATTTTAAGCTAAATCTGACTGTTACTTTCATTAAAGAATTATAAAAATTAAAATTAAGCAAGATTTTTAACTGGCCATTACAGACACAAAAATTATGTTATAAATATTTAGAACTATGTAATGAAATTAATTAAGAAGACTACATGTAAATTTTCAAAATTTACTTCATTTTCTCAAGAAGTAGTGTTTTATGGGCTGCATTTTGTAAAGTTTTCAAAAGAAATATTGCAAAATAAATTTAATTACTCATTACAATATATAAAATTTTAATTTTAATTAAAATTTTAATAGATATTTTTTAACGACTTTTGATGGGAGAAATTTTTTTTGTTTGTTTGTTGCTCAACGGTCATTTTTTTGCACACGAGGGCTAATTAGACTGGGACCTACGGCTTAAAGTGGATTCCGAACCACTACAAACATCCATGCCCAAGGTGGGATTCAAACCCATGAACTGTTGAACCGAAGGCAAGAGCGCTAACCATTTTGATGGGAGAAAAACAAGATAAAAATTGAGAAGATAAAATAGTAATTCAAAATTTAAATACATGTACTAAAATCTTAATATTAATGTACTTAATATGGAAAATATAAATATACTTACCATCAGAATCAGAATCAATAACCCTGCGCTTTTTATTGGCAGAAGCATTATCCTCAGATTCACTACCACTTATAACTCTTCGTTTTTTAGAGGCAGAAGCACTTCCTTCTGAATCACTTCCAGAACCACCTTTTCGTTTTTTGGAACCACCAGATTCACTGCCACTGCTAGCAGAGCGGCTCCTACGCCTATTACTTCTGTCAGAGTCACTGCCACTTTCAGATGCAATACGCCTACGTTTTGGAGCACTATCCTCATCACTATTGCTTGCTTCACTAGCACTATACATAAATAAAATAACAATAATCAATTATGTTAATTCAATGAAATGAAAATATTAAAATAATTAATACTGGAAAAATCCATGATTGGTAAGTAATAGGATTTCCTAAAATTCAATTATTTATTAATATTTTTAAATAACACACATTATTTTATAAATGACAATATCAAACAGAACTATTATAAAATGCTAATAGCTTTAAAGTACACATTATTTTTAACACTCTAGAAATTTGCACAGTATATTCATACCGGAATATTAGAAATCATAAGAAAGTTATTTAATCAAAAATATTCAAAGTTATTTTCAAGATAGCTAAAATAATTTATATAATAAGCAGACACAACTACAAGACTTGCATTTATACTCCCAATAGTCTCGCAGATGCGTCAGAAAACAAATTAACTTTAAACTGTAGTTAAATTCAACATCTCAAAAATTGGAGATAAAACCAGTTTATCGATCCTACGAAAAGTAAAGCTAATCTCTCACAATACATTTTCAATGGATCAAATCCCATATTGATATGTATGGTAGACACTCTAAATGAATTGGTTGACACTCTTGCAAAAGAAGGACTAGAACATCTTGTCGACTTCACCACAAAGCTCATATATTTTAGAGGCAAAAAGCCCAAAATAAAAAAATGTTTAATGCATTTGCCTCACAACTGCTATAAAGGCAAAAGAACAGGAGTTTCTTGACCTCTCTCTTGTGACAGGCAGACCAATACATGTCTGTACCGGCTTGCCAATTTGCACTTTTCACATATTCTGCAGATAGGAAGAGGTTTCTTCTTCGTCCTAAATGAAGGCAAGAACAAGCATCACCTCAGCATATCTTATGCTGGACTTGAATATCCACAATTGTCCACTTCTTGTATTGGACTTTATTAATGTCAACAGTTACATTGATTTACTATCACTCCAACACAGCAGATGGGAGATTAGAAACAGAAAGATTTACTTAATGTAAAGGAAGTGCTTGATAAAAAATAAAAAAATAAATAAAATAAATTTTCTAGGAGAGCTTTCCTTAGCAACTTGCATGAACAAGAGAATCACTAAGCAAATTTGCCATAGTTATATTTGCACAACTGCACTAACATCAATATTAGTTAGCATTATAAAAATGCATTATGATTGTTTTCACAGTCTTATACTATTTCAAAATTAATAACAATGCGGATTTTGACGTATTAACTACAGTTAAAAATTTAAATTTATAACAAAAGCATTTATTAAAAAATAGGGATGATAAAATAAGATTGAATCCTAATGGAATTCGAGTGAAATATCAAAATAATAAATAAAAAAGAAAATCATATCACCTCTCCCTTTTCTTTTTCTTAGACTTTTCTTTTTCACTGTCTGATTCTTCACTAGATGATATAGTAGCCTTTGAAACAATTCTGCTTCGTTGTTTGGCAGTAAGTCCATCATCTTTTGGTTTCTTTTTCCTAGAGTCTCGATCCTTTTTGCGAGATTTGCGTCTCCTTCCTTCATCTTCACCTTCGTCATCAGTTTCTCTATCATCTCGTGGTACACGCCTGAAGGATAAAATGACTTTATTTTAAAAATCATGCAAAATGTTTTCTTATTTTTACATGGAAAAAGCAACAGAAAAATCTCCAATAATCATGATCAAAAGATTTAAATTAAATTGTAAAATTTTTAGCTCAAGAATTATATTTCATTTGTTAATGTAACAAAACATTTTTGATAGATTAACATATTAACTATATGCATCAAAAATGACCGAGAAAGAAAATTAAATAGTGAAATCTAAAAATAATTCAGGACTTATTACTAAAATCTCATGCCCAATTTAAGTCTTAATTTTATCCTCTTTCCCATTTAGCATAAAAACAATAAAATAGTTTAAAATACTTAAAAAAATTTCATTAATAAAGAAAATTTATTTGACAAATATTGCAATATTTTTAATGAATATCATACACGTGAAGTATTAATTATTCTATTTTGTTGTGTTTGGTTTGTTGTCTATCACTCAGTGGTAATTTTTTTACACATATAGGAAAATTAGAACTGGAAGTATGGCTTATAGTGTATTCCGAACCACTATAAACAAAGATGGGGTTGGAACCCACAAACTGTTGAACTGCAAGAGCACTATTTTGTTGTGTAAATGTAAGTCAAAGAAAATGTATATATTTCTGATTTGACTCTTTTATACAGCACATATGAATTGACACTAATGAACTTATTTCAATCTAATAAATAGACTAAAATATTTGACAAGAAAAAATATTTTTATGCAGTTGTAAATTATAAATAGTATGTACACTGTCACACCATTTTCTATATAACATTAATATTTAGCTCTTCTCTAAATATCAATACCACAAGAAAAATCAGATTTCTTAAATAGGATAGAAAATAAATGAAATAAAAAAAAGCTAAGTTAATAACATCTAAGATTAAATTTTTTTTTGAACAATCCATATTTTAGAAGTAAATTCGAAAAAGGACAAACTGGAAGAAATTATACAATCATATTTTAGATTTCGATTTTAGAGTAAATGACTTAATTTTCGTTGTTTTTGGACATGAAAATTTAAACGATGTATGTATGATTTATCGATGTATTATTTTGTATGAAAATTATTAAAGAGATGAATGAATAAGTAGCACTGGCTATAAAAGCACAATGCTAAAATTAATATAATTACATTTAGTACAAAATGAGAGATAGTGTGGCAACCTTTTTATTTGAAAATTGAATTAAAATACAGGCTACTTACAAACATGACATTACTTCGTCTCATATCGGAAGTTGAAACTCATATCAGACAAAGTTGTAAATAAGCAGAAAGCTAATAAGAATTTATCATTTCATGGCATTACTCTTTACTATTGTATTAATTAGATTTCATGATTACATTAAAAATATGAAATTAATAACTCAAGGAATGTCAAACTGAATGCTTATAGTTTAAGTAGTACTGGTATATTATAAGTTAAGAAAACAAATATACTATACATTTAATCTTTGAATCATATAGAAAAAAATTATTAAAGTGAAAGGATTAAGCACCACTAATAACAAGTAGATGTCAGTTGAAATTATCAACATTATAGTTTGGTTTGCCATTCCACGTCATTTCCTGTGTATATCAGATGATTCAACTAGGATTTATATTTTCAAGTTCTTTCTTAAATATGAGAAACATTCACATTTGAGATGAGTATCAGCCTTATGAACTGCTGAACTGAAGGACAGAGCAATGACTATTAAGTTATTCGTTTGACTACTATCAACATAAAAGCATTGTTAATGTGAGAAAGGAAACAAAGATATATTGATGTGATAAGTTTTGATATTAAATATTAGAGGAATTGTCCTAATTGCAAGATAAATCTTAGTACACAGACCACAATTGTGAAGGGTATATTAGTGGATACAGCACTGTAGAAATCAATTACACTCATTAAATATATATTAATCAGGCATATATAGGACTACATTAAATACAAATACATCATTTACTTTTTGTTATCTCAATAAACTGGGAATATAAATATATATATGTATATATATATGAACAATCATATTTCAGTACTTGCTCTCTTCTCTCTTCCTTTACAAAATTATTTTAATATCACAATATTTAATTTAGTAAGCAGAAATAAAATACTTTTTCTTTCTTTTCTTTTCTTTCTTTTCACCATCTTCCCTACGTTTTTTCTTCTTTGGTTTATCTTCTCTGCCCCCTCCAGAACTACTGTCACTAATATATTCATCTTGAGCTCTTTTGCCCTAAACAGAAAAATATAATAAATGAGAGGAAAACACAAATCTTCAAATTCATATTAACAAATTTACATTGCATTTTCATAGTAACAAAATAAGCTTATAATTAAATATCACATTGTTCAGATAAATAACTCAAGAATAACTATTCATTAATTTCAAAATTTTGTAATAAAAATTTTGTTTTTTAAATAATTATTTTTATCCTGTTTCATTAAAATATATTCTAAATATCAAAATAGCAAACATATGTTAGCAACTTTAACAGCAAACATATGTTAGTAAAAAAAGCCTTATAATTTAGTATTCATACCTGCAAATCAATGTAGAATTAAAATAAAGATAAAATGCAATTCAAACCAAAATTTTGAAATTTCTTGCTAATTCTATACTTTTTTAAAGTTATACAATTACTTTATAATAATGTAACTCAAAAAGTTTTCCAGTTTTACTATACTCTATTGTTTTGATATTATTCACCATGGATTTACATACTTATTTCTCTTCTGTACAGGTAATTGTATCATTCAAAAACTTTACAACAAATATAAACTAAGATATAAAAATACTAAAATAAGTAGTTACAAAAAAGAAAGGAAAAACAATGCTTTCATAATATTATTACATTACTCTACATATATAAGTATATATACATTTAATCAGAAAATTTGTTTCAAAGCATATTCTATTACATAAAACAATAGAATACTCTAAGCAGTATACATGTATAATTTAG